>OZ024824.1:42616159-43056159 GCA_964016985.1 Anodontia alba | reverse complement strand
GTTAGGCATTTTTATTGTCTAATGCAAAACTGAGAAAACATGCTGTTACCCATAGCACCGTTCCCATTACCCGCGCCCCACGTATTTTGCGTTCTTAAGGAAAATGGCTATTCTTTCAGTGCAGGTAATGCACCAGTCATTTGAAACTCCGGCCCCGTCGAGGGATAGAAAAAGCGGGACTTAAGTGTCATAATTTAACCCGTGATGAGCCATCGCAGTACCGTAGATGTGCTGGGCTATTCATTTCCCGCCAAAATACTTTGCATACATAAATTAGAGCCACATCAACCACAAATTTTAGTTTTCTTATAACCTGGTTCATACTGTAAATGATGCATATCCATTACGAAAACACGCCTATTCAAATATATTGAAAATTTTACCACCATAAAGATTGAAAATTTTCAGATAAAAAATCCTGATAATTTTCATATTTCTGCTCAAAATATAAATGGTGGGTACTCGTTAGAACCGCCTCGCCGAGGCGGTTCTAACGAGTACCCACAATCTATGTTTTGAACAGAAATAAGAAAAATAATGTATACCCCTGTAAACCTCAGTTTTACTATATAAAAGTGGGGTTTAAGGGGGTCAAAATTATATAAGCGTGTTTTCGTGATGCTTTGAATTTAGCTGTATCGAGTAAACCAGACCTTTTACTATAAAAAAAAGATACGGGTTGCTTTTTTTTTAACAGAGAGCAGACTGTTCCAGGAAACAAAAACTGGCCCCGGGGTAGAGGGGTTTTTAACAGGGATTTTACCATAAATTTGTCCCAGCAGTGCAGGGCGTTTAGCAGGGCTTTAAAAACTGAAAAGTTAAAAGACCCGGATGGTCAGGTGATTTTTACCCGGGTTCTCCGGTTTTCGCCCACCTTTGATGAACGATCGGCTCGATATAAGTAATATTTTTGAAAGGGCCGTAAAACCCAAATCAAGGGAAAAAAAAATAAAATAAAACAAACAAAAAACAGAAGCTCCGCTATTCCCCGGACCCGGAAGGGCAGGGACAACAAATGACTGGTGCGTAACAATTGTTTTGTCTTCATTCTGAAAAGACGTCTAGTCTATCAGGAAGGACTTTGCTCTTCGTTGGAGAACATTCTTTTCTTTTAGTGTAGACTCCAGGACAAAGGATGAAAGCGAACAAGAAGTCACAAAATTGTATCCTTTGTAAAATCGGAAAATGAACCGTATCCAGTCCCCGTAATAAGATATTGCAGCGTGTAACTGTAGAGATGATTGACAAGCTAATACAGATTAGGAGGGTATGGGGAGGGGCTGACCTACATGTAATGTATGCTGCAGCACATTGACTTTGCATCAGTAAACTGCGCAGAATCTAAAAATATGAGAAAATGCCAGTTATAAGAGAGACTTGGAAAGTTTTTGGTTTTGTTTCCAAAGGGAGATCTCTTCAACAGAAGTGCTCCTCTGGTGCATGAATGCCTTCTTATGGGTATCTGCTTTAGAGAAACTGAGTGCACTTTGGACATTTTTCAACATTTGAGCCTGCGCTTGACAACACCTACAAAATGGCATGTGCCCCCAGCGAAGACTCAGATCAGCCTGGGCATCCGCCCAGTCTGACCAGAGTCTTCGCTCTGTGCTCAGTGGGTAGCTAAGGACCTAAGCTTTCGTTATGCGGACAGCGAAAACTCTGATCAGACTGGGCGGATGCCCAGGCTGATCTGAGTCTTCGCTTGGCGCACATGCCATTTTGTTGGCTTTGTCATACGCTGGCTCATTTTTAGCTCACCGGAACAAAAAGTTCCGGTAAGCTATTCTACTACCGACGGCGTCTGCGTTGGCGTCGGCGTCCACAAATGTTAAAGTTTTTGCGTTTTTTTAGTAGCTCATTACTTTTTTATGTGTACATGGATTGAGTTCATATTTGGTATGATGATAGATACTGGCCTTAAGTTTTTATCTGCGGTATCAGCACCCATGACCGTGACCTTGAGGTCAAGGTCACAGACTTAGAATTTTGATGTTAATGATTTTGCGTTAAAGTTTTTAGGAGCTCATTACTTCTTACCCTTTGGATGGATTTAGTTTATACTTGGTATGGTAATAGATACTGGTTTTAAACTTTTAGCAGCAGCATCAGCTCTCATGACCATAATCTTGGGGTTAAGGTGACAGACTTTGAATTCTTATGTTAAAGCTTTTGTGTTAAAGTTTTTAGGAGCTCATTACTTCTTTACCTTTTGATAGATTTAGTTCATACTTGGTATGGTGATAGATACTAGTCAAAAGGTTTTATCAGCAGCAGCATCATACATGACCGTGACTTTGGGGTCAAGGTCACAGACTAAGAACTTTTATGTTAGTTTTAGCACTGAAGATTTTAGATCATTACTTGGTTGCCTTCAGATGAATTTGGTATGGTGAAAGATATCGCTTTAATTTTTTATCAGCAACATCAGCATCTATAACCATGACCTTGGGGTCAAGGTCACAGACTTAGAATTTTAATGTTAAAGATTTTACGTTAAAGTTTTTAGGAGCTCATTTCTTCTTTACCGTTTGATGGATTCAGTTCATACTTGCTGAGGTCAGAGATACTTGTCTAAAAATTTTATCAGCAGCATCAGCTCCCATGACCGTGATTTTGTTTCTGTTATGGGTCTGAAAATTTGCCTTTGCGCAACTAAATCAAAGCGCGACTTCCGGTGAGCCATCCTGTCAGGCGACAGGTCTTATATAATTTCCAGTAGAATCTTTGTAGGTTTTTCAGCATTTTACAAAAAAGTAGACAATATTTTACCTTCATGTTTGCTTTTCTGCAAGCAGTCCCTTCTGAAAAAATATCTGCTCTACAAGGAAAAAATCCGCCCTATTTGCCCCCAAGGGGAGAAAATTATTTCCTTTTAGAGTAAAATTTCAGAAGGGAAACAAAAACAAAAATCAAATAATTACCTTCTTTCCAAGCATTCCCCTTAACGGAAAGAAGTTGCTCCTCTAAACATTTCCACAAAGTAGCACTACTTGAGAAGCGCGGAAATGCTTTCGGGACAGAGTGATCTCCCTTGTCTATTACAAGAGCTGCAGCTCATTCACGATATTTGTAACAATAATAAAATTACATTTTAAAGGACTTTCATAACCCCGAGACTAAATCCTTTCTCCAGGAACCATTACGAAAACACGCCTATTCAAATATATAGAAAATTTCACCTCCAAAATCTGAAAATTTTTAGATAAATATCTCTGATATTTTTTCATATCTGCTCAAAACATAGATTGTGGGTACTTGTTAGAACCGCTTCGGCGAAGCGGTTCTAACGAGTACCCACAATCTATGTTTTTGAGCAGAAATAAGAAAAATAATGTATACCCCTGTAAACCCCAGTTTTACTATATAAAAGTGGGGTTTAAGGGGTCAAAATTACATAGGCGTGTTTTTGTGATGTATCACAATGAGTAGTTCCCTCATACAGCGTATACAGAGGGGCTTGGTGGTGCGATCAGTTCGAAGTTTTCCAGAAGAATTGTCACAGTAAGAAGGAGTCTTTAGTGACAATTATGGAATATTTTTCTCCACTTCCCCTCGGCGAGGCACTTCTAATGAGTACCCACAACATATGTTTTTTATGGCGAAATAAGAAAAAAATATCCAGGAATTATCACCAGATACTCTTCCTTAAAGGCTCCAAATTCTTAAAAAGGACATTTTATTTCATAAGAAAGGTTTAATAAATTGATATATGGTATTAACACAGTCGTAAAATGTGACACCTGACAGCCTGTATACAGTCGAACCTCGATGGCTCGAGCACCGATGGCTCGTTTACATGGCTAATTCGAACACATTTTTGAGTCCCTACGAAATTCTTCCGATAGCTCAAGAAAACAAATATTTAAGAAATTTTTCTTATTTTATCATGAAATTGTATGTTGTGTGCACTCATTAGAATCGCCTCATCGAGGTGATTCTAATGAGTACACTCAACATACAATCACTGTGTAGAAAATCGAAAAGATTTCCCTAAATTATCGCTATTTGCTTCCTGAACTGGAGCCATGATTAACCTTCAGTGGCTCGAACTACCCATGTCTCGAACGAATTTCCATGGTCCCAAAGATGTTCGAGCCATTGAGGTTCGACTGTAATTTCAGTTAGACTCTCATTCTTGAAATAAAATGTATTTTTTTTTTATCGTATCTCTGAACTAATGTTGGCAACACATATTCAGAGATACGATAAAACATCATTTCATTTTTGATCATGCAGTTCAAAAACGAGACTCTAACAGGCTGATTTACAGAGATTTTACAGGCTGTCAGATGCCACATTTTACTATCATATTAATACTATATATCAATTTATTAAACCTTTCTCGGATAAAAAAGTCTCTTTTTTAGGAATATAGAGCCTTTAATAACTCCTTTGTTTTCGTATACAGTGAACCCTCGTTACAACGACAGCATTTGTTCCCAAAGATGTTGCTATTAAAGTGAATTTGCTGTTGTAAAGAATCCTTAATGGTCAGAATGATATGTAAGAAAGTTATTTTCTCATAGAACATATGTTTTGGATATTTGTTAGAATCGCCTCAGTGCCAAATCATATGTTGCTTGGTTTTAATGCAATATTTCTGCATAATTTCTCTTAACTGTCACCTCCTGAGCGAACGTTTCGTGAGATTTAAATTGTCATTATAACGAATTTTGTCGTTGTATCGAGTGTCGGTATAAAGAGGGTTGACTGTATATAAATAAACAGCAATGGGGATAGAACATTAAATACCTGGAGCGGTTCAGCGTTACACCGCGGGTATGCACGAACGTATGCCGTTGACTGTGTTACCCCTGCCCCCGCTCTCTCTCTCTCTACACACACACACACATACACACACACACACACACACACACACACACACACACACACACACACACACACACACACACACACACACACACACACAATCTACTACAAACATTGCACTGAATGAATGAACATTGAACTTGCTATAATGTATTATCTAAAATACAATTATACATTTAATTAATAATTTTTGGGACGAAGACGTTTCACACGGCTATGAACCTCTGTAAAAATGACTTTTAACCACAATTAACCATTGACTGCCGACGACTTAATATGCAAGTGTCACGCTATCATTTAATTCATTTCGTAAAGAATATGCCAGTTCATAAAAATATTAAGATTATTAAAATGTGCATAAATTTAGTTTTTCTGTTATATGCTATACTAAGCAGAACAATTTTGGCCGAGCCTTGCGACAAGGGATCTTTTGGTATAAGCGGACAGTGAAGGCACAGATCAGACTGCGAATCCGCGCAGTCTAAGCAGAGTCTTCACTTTCCGCTTACATAATCAATCAATACTGTAGAATATAGCTGTATATAAAAGCTGTGATGAGACTGCGGAGCTGCAGAGGATGATCTGAATGCGCATTTTGCATAGCTTCTCATTACGAAAACATGCCTATTCAAATAAGTAGAAAATTTCACCTCAAAAACTGAAAATTTCCAGATAAAAAGTCTCTGATATTTTTCATATTTCTGCTCAAAACATAGATTGTGGGTACTCGTTAGAACCGCCTCGCCGAGGCGGTTCTTACGAGTACCCACAATCTATGTTTTTGAGCAGAAATAAGAAAAATAAAGTATACCCCTGTAAACCTCAGTTTTACTATATAAAAGTGGGGTTTAAGGGGGTCAAAATTATATAGGCATGTTTTCGTGATGTGAGAGAGGTTTTCTCTTTGCTATCAGAGTCATTGGGTACTGTAGAATAAATCGGTAAATAAAGATGGCTTTGATCAGATGGTGAAGTTAACATTTCTGTGTTAAATGTGTCCTCATGTTCCTTTATCATATATAGTGATAATAGGGATATTCTGACATCTACATAATAAGGGAAATTTTCAGATTTTAATACCCCGCCACATGATAGTGGTGGGTATTATGGTTTCACGTTGGTCATCCGTGTGTCCGTCCGTCCGTATTTTCGTTTCCGGATGATAACTTGAGCCAATGATAATTGATTTTTCACCAAACTTAATATGTGCATTGATATTGTAGAGATCTGTTTTTTTATTATTATTATTTATTTATTTATTTATTTTTTTTTTTTTTTTGATTGCTAATGGGCAAATTCCGTCAGTTTTTGACAATGAAGTTTCACCAAACTTAGTATGTGCATAGATATAGTGGAGATCTGGTTCAGGGTTGCTATAATCGTTTTACGCTTTTAATGCAATTTTTAAACCAACTTGTCCGTTTTTGTTGCAAAAGACAATCACTTTGCTGCATAAATGTATCATTATACAGTTATTAATCAAAGATTTTGCTCATTTGCTATGTTATAAAGTGAAAACTGCATGATTTAAATAGCTCTAACTAAAATGGTATCGAGATAAATATCTGATTCATTTCTTCTCAAAAACTTGTTTTAGGGACTCATTAGAAGCCCATAACATATGAGGAAAGAAAAACATTTTTTTAATGTCTTGCCTAGAGCTATGTCTAAAAAGTATACATTTTACATAGATATTAACGTAATGCTATTACCGATCCCTAGGCTAGTATTGGCATTCCTTGTTCGCATATGGCATAAAGACCATTTTCACATGGTGATCATTACATGTATCTCAAAGTTACTGGGTGTTTGCCCTGTCCCAATTTTGAATGACATCACGAAAACATGCCTATATAATTTTGACCCCCTTAAACCCCACTTTTATATAGTAAACTGGGGTTTACAGGGGTAAACATTATTTTTTCTTATTTCTGCTCAAAAACATAGAATGTGGGTACTCGTTAGAACCGCCTCACCGAGGCGGTTCTAACGAGTACCCACAATCACTATTTTGAGAAGAAATATGTAAAATATAGGAATTTTTTATCTGAAATTTTTCATTTTTTGGTGGTAAAATTTTCAGTATATTTGAATAGGCGTGTTTTCGTGATGTTTTGTTTTCTGACAAAAATGTTCAAGTTTTTTTTTTTTTTTTTTTCTACTATTTCTTCTTTAGCAATACATACTGAACCATGGTCTAACCGGTATTACTGTTATAAAACAAATTTATTTATAAATAAATGACACAGGATTTTATGCAAACAAATGCAAATAATCCATTTTTTTTTTCAAAACGAAATTCCTCTCATGACGTCATTAATTATTGTAGGAAAACATCATTGACCAAATTCCTAGAAAAAATGTTGGGAAAAATCCGGCACCCGAGTAGGAAAAAAAATCAATTCCTATCGGGACCTATATAGTCTATAAATTACAGCCAGAAAAAAACAACAACTTTTTATATCGGAACCAAGCAAACTTCCAATAAAAGTGTTGTACAACAGTCTATGTGTTTGAATAATCGCACAATCGTCAGACCTATCTTTGAAATGGATGTTTGAGGGTTTTATGACATAAACGGTAATTTAGTTATATCAGATAATGAGGAGGGTAAAGCAGATGATGACAAGACAAAATATTTAGACGTAAACGTCTAAGTAACGGCGCAAATCTTGTTCATGTTCTTGTTCATGTTTACTTAGAAATATGGGACATGGCAATGGGTATACTAAACTTTAATAAATTTTCAATGCAATAGGTAAAAAAGAACAACAGTGTGATTCTTTAATGTATGCTTTATGGATTTTCTTGATCAAGCAATATGCGAATCCAAGTCATATTGGGATCTCCACGAGATTTACTTTGTACATTATCATTATTAAAAAAAAACATGCCAGAACTTAAATAAGTTACCAGATCTTATATAGAAGCTTATTTTAGCATGCTTCAGATATGAATATGTTTAAACTTTTTTAGTATTGACCACAGGTCATAGTCAAACTTACCAAAGATGAACTGCAGGTCATATTCAAACTTACCAAACTGCGCTCTACGCTAATCGAACACTTCTCCATATATAAAAATCCAAAGATATATTAAGAGACCGGCGCGATTCGCGCGCCGGCCAAAAAGTCTCCCCAAGCTATTAAGAAAAACTTCCGCTAGCAGGAACCAATTCACGATCGTGAAGCTAAAGATACCAATAATTGTCAAAAGGGGCTAAAAATGACATTGAATTCATTTGATTATCAAAAAACCTTGTACAGCCCAGTACACACCACTCAAATCCCAATATCAAGATCAGAAACACGGATAATTAAAGTGTTAAAATAAATAAATAAATAAATAAATAGACCCTTGTACGCTTGACTGGAAGTCATGTGGACACGTGGTGGGCTTGAATGTTATAGCGACTTTGAGAGATGTACATGTGAGAGCATAGCGAGCTTTTATCGTCAGCCATCAAGTTTGGGTTTTCTTTCTTCTCTCCATGAAAACGTAAGTTGTGGGTACTCATTCGAAGCGCCTCGCCGAGGCGCTTTGAATGAGTACCCATAACATACGGTTCATGGAGACGCTTCTAATGAGTACCCACAGCTTAGGTCTTCATGGAGAAGCAATATTTAAACTGATATTCCTCTTATCTAGAACAACGTAGCAGACTGCAGGCGGTTATTTAGACTAAATCAGTTGCACCGACCTATTAGATAATACAAAGGTTGAAATAAGATTTTACCCTGTGCACCGGTGCATAAATTTGTATCTGTTTAGCAAAACTATCAAAAAGACGTGACGTTTACCGTGGATAAAATCTAGGTTTTAGCTAACACTTCAAAAGAAACGTGAAAATGATTAAACCTTAAAGCGCCAGGCAAAATTTGTAGCTGATGACATTTTGATTTTTTTTATTGTAAAGTAAGTCTTGACATTTCATGTGAATCGATTCACATGAAATATCAAGACTTATTTTCTTAAAAGATAAAAACAAAATCAAAATGTCGTCTGCTGCAGGTGGGATTTGCGGTTTAATGGTTAATGTAATTTTGCCATCGGAGAACACATTTGTTTAAGTATACATTAGGTTTGATTCTAATCACCAGTAGAGTTACATAACATAACATAACATAACATAACATAACATAACATAATTTTATTTCGTAATACAAGGCCACCGGCCCATAATACATATCTCATAGATACATGCAAAGTGGAGTGGTTTGCTTGTAACAGCAATTAAGTTTGTCTAACATCTTAAAAAGAGAGGTTCTCATCTGGCATTATGTTTATAAATACATGTAAAACTGAAGTAATGTACTTAATGTTTGAAGAACATTAGTGTATAGGAAAAACATGTTTCTACAGTAAAGAGTTGATTTACTTGTAATGAAAAATTATACCCCTGCTTGTAATAGTTCTTTTCTATGTGCAAAAGCACTTAAAAGAAATCTACAGATCGACATAGTCGAATTTTTGTCAGCATGTGACATTATATGATAGAACCTATGAATAGTTATTATACCTGTTATCCGTTGTGGCTTGAAATACAATAATCTAATATCTTGGTATGAAGGGCAAATACAAAGAAAATGGAACTCGTCTTCGACTGTATAAACATTCCGTTTCAAACATAACGGACAAAAACGCATTTCTCTATCAATGCTTTGATGCCGACCTTTTTCAATCATCAGAGAGTGACTTGAGCAACGAAAATTGGCTAAAGTTTTTCGATACATATAAGGCAATTCTAATCGGGTGACATTCTGAATGAAATGTTCTGATATGGTGACAGTACATATCTAAGGGTAATCAAGGTGGCTTTCTGATTATCTGCCCCACTCTCGAAGAAGGGATACTCTCCCCGTTGGGAGTAAATTCCTTTTATAAGAGTTGGATACATCTACGACGTTGTTTCAACATTATGTGTTTTCATGTTTTTGCTTTCCATGTAGGACCCGCAAAGTTAAGCTATATTCTAATATACTGATTTCATCTGTACCGCCGATGTGTTGCTGTCGAATACAGCAGGCCATGACACCAAGCATACGTGACTAGGCGTTTTGCAAATACGGTATAATTTGCTTATATACATTACGAAAACACGCCTATTCATATATACTGAAAATTTTACCACCAAAAAAATGAAAATTTTCAGATAAAAATTCTGATAATTTTCATATTTCTGCTAAAAACATAGATTGTGGGTACTCGTTAGAACCGCCTCGACTTTTCTGAACAGAAATAAGAAAAATAATGTATACCCCTGTAAACCCCAGTTTTACTATATAAAAGTGGGGTTTAAAGGGGTCAAAATTATATAAGTATGTTTTCGTGATGGTTGGAAACAGACATGGGTCAATACACTAAAATGTAATTAATTATATTACATTGCTTTGGAAAGTTTATTACATTACAGGTCCATTACAAGCACATTTTCAGTAAAACCTACCCTTTACTTGGAGTTAATTAAATTAAAACGCAATTAATTACATTACAATCACACTGAAATGAATCAATTATATTGCATTGCTTTTGAAATTTTAATACTGTACAGCTCAATTACAATTACATTTTCAGTTGCCCGATCCCTTTAGTCGGGGTCAATAAAATTGAAACACAGTTAACTGCATTATAATTCTATCACAATCTCAGTTGGAATATATAAGCATTAAAGCTCCATTACAATTACATTTTTAATCACCCAGTCCTTTTGTTGGGGTCAATTACAATGAAATGTAATTAATTACTATGCTGATTGGCGGTTTAAGGGTTACTGCAGTTTGTAAACAACTATGTATACAAGTTTGTGTAATGTTTTGTTACAGTTACTTTGAAATCATCACGGTTCCAGCACAATCATATTTTGAATCACTGCATTCCTGATTGGATATCTGTTCATAAAGTTTGAAATGACATATGTTTTATACATATTTGGTCCTAACCGTAGAAAAGAGATCATCCATGGCTGTCAAAGAATAGAAAAATGCCCAAGATAATATACATAAAAGAAACGTAATGATTTTGATACGTTTGTCCACATTATAATCAGGCCCAGTTGTTCAAAACTAACGATGTCGTTAGTTAACGTATCGTTAAAACTTTGGTTATTAAATACGGCATATATGCTAATAGTTCTGCTGAACAAATGTGAGTAGCTTTTGCATTTGCAAAAGCTACTCACATTTTTTTCGGCAAAAATACCTGTGAATTAGATATTGTACTTATTAGAACAGTTAACATTTTGACCACTAATGAGCTCATTAAGCTAACGATAGTTTGAACAACCGGGCCCAGAAAGGCCTACTGTAGACAATAATGGCGAACAACGAATGTCTGGTCAGACTGCGCTTCACTGATCGCATATGATACACTGATCGACTTTTTTTTTCTCATACTGAGCTCAGTTCAATCTAAATGTATCGAAATCACTTAAAATATTCTTGTCTGCGATACAATCTAAAGAAAACCATTTACTTCAGTCGTCTTCCCTCTGGACTCAACAACTGGGTGTCAAGTTGTTAAATGTCATTTCAACTTAGATTGCCCTGCACAAAACAGAAAATTGTATCACAACACAGTCGCAAATGAATCTGTGTCTTTGACCGGACTAATCAGAGTCTGCATACCTTGTATATATAGGGTAGATTTATAGATACTAGGACGACGTTAAACCTTATCGGACCGCGCACATCCGGGAACCGATCTAGGTGTACGCCCACTACATATGTGAAAAAGGTACATATGTTCGCGTTTTACTGGTAGATTAGTCTATTTAATATCAATGAGCATGACTTGCAAAGCGTCTATAGGGTTTAGTGTCTCATTTTTGGTTAAATACAATGCCGTATCATTGTTATGAATATATGCGTTTGCGTATATATGCATCTTGACCAGATGTAAACACACACACACACGCACACACACACATACAAACGTACGCACGAAATATTTGTTTGGCATTTTGAAGTACAGTCGACTCTCGTTATCTCGAATTCCACGGGACTCTCTGAAATAGTTCGAGATATCCGTACTTCGACATATCAGATTTGCAGAATTGAGGAAAAACTAATTCGATTAACCACATTTAACAAATATATGAGTAATTGAACTCTTGAAGTTAGAGATATATTGAAAATATTGTGGAAAAGAGGAGAAATTGCTCCTTAGGAGCAATTTCTCCTCTTTTCCACAATATTTTTCACATGTTGCTAGATTTTCATGTTAAGGCAGGGACCAGATTTTCACTTCGAGATAAGCGGTTATTCGAGATAAGCGAGGTCGAGATAACGAGAGTCAACTGTATTAAGAATACACGTTAATCAGTAACGTTTGCTACAGCTTGATAATGATGATGATGATGATGATGATGATGATTTGATGTTTTACGTTCCTTTCAACATTATCTTAGTCATATTAAGAAGATGGAACGGTGATAATGAAAGGCTCTGTGCGATGAAATGCCGTACAGTCATGAGCTCAATTCCGCATCAGAGGGATTCGAACCCAGGATCTCGTGATATAAAGTCGGAACCGCTAACTACTCGGACACTTCCCCTACCTCTTGAAATATGATGTTCTGTACTTAAAAAAAGTACACCGTTTTCCAGTGCAAGTAACTCAAGGCAGGGTAGATACCGTGTCCAGGAGCAATATTTGGTTATAATTCTAGGACATGTTCATTATTTGTCTACAAAACATGCCTTGTAGGAACTTTAACAGAATCGCCTCAAAAGTCGATTTTAACGAGTATCCACAACCTATGTTTTTTTTTAATGAAAATTCTGAGAAATCTGTCCCATTTGTATCATCAAATACTCCTCTTAAACAAGTCCTCTGGGTAGGGCTTGCAATCGCCGTCTCAGATCGGATAAAGTCCCATAAAATCGGAAGCAAATTCTTGCCATGATGAAACATTCTTGACTAGGACATTAAACCTTAATTCAGCTCACAGAACAAAACTTTTTTTTGCTTTGCAAAGATGTGCTAAAACAAACTGTGGCTGTTTTACACCAAATGTTGGTCTTATCCATTAGGATTTCAGCGATAATCGCCACTATTCACCCTTAAAGCGCCAATGACAACTCCAGCAGACGACACTTTGATTATTTTTATTTTTCGGAGAAAATTAGTTTTGATATTTCATGTGAATCGTCTGCCAGGCAGACCATTCACATGAAATATCAAAACTTATTTTTTTCTGAAAGAAAAAGAGTAAATACTAGGAAGTCCTCCGCTATATATTTAACTACATTTAGACACTGTAATCGTTAAATGGAAAGGCTATATCGCACTTAGCACAACATTTACATTTAATATCGTAATATTATTTTAATAACCAGGTTATAAAATCCGTTAAAGTACTTTTAAAACTCAAATATTGATCTGTGATCATAGAAATTAATACTTGATAATACTGGCATACTGAACGCCAAAAGAAACGTTCACAAGATTTTAAATTAGTCTATGGTATTCTGTATACATTTACTAGGAAATCATATCGTTTTGTTAGAATACTTGTCACACTTTTGTATTCGGCCAGTTTTCAAATTATCTCCCATAAATTCAAAATAAAACTAAACTTAGAAAAATGATTCCGCCAAAGATTATGGATGTACTTTTAGGGGAGGCAACGTTGTGGACTCTAAAAGTAAAATGTGCTCCTTATAGAAGCAGACTCATCCCTTTTAGAAAATACCTCTTTTGAGAAGTGGAAGAGTCCGGACAGCCGAGTGTTAGCGCTCCTGACTTTGGATTTCGAGGTACCAGGTTCTAATCTATTTGAGGCGGAATTCAACTCAAGACTGTACGGCACTTCATTGCAAAAAACCTTTCATTATCACTCCTTCCATCGTCTCGATATGACTTAAATAATGTTGAAAAGGGTGTAAAACATCATAATCATTTTCAGAAGGAGACTGGTGCAAAGGAAGACAAACATGTCACAGAAGTTGCCTCCCTTGTCAAAAATGGCGGAAAATATACCAAGAGTATCCAGTCTCCTTAATGTTCTACTGTGGACATAGACGTAGTGCTCATTACGTACATTACGCATGTGCGTAGCATGCGTAAGAAAAATATTTATAGTAAAGTGGCATCAACATAAAATATTTTGCTTCTTTACCATAGGAGCTGCTCTTAAAGGAAAGAATTTGCTGCCTCTGGGAGCAAATTCTTTCCTTCAAGAGTAGCTTCTATTTTGGAAGCGATTCTAGGCATATTTATCAAGATTTTTCCTGGGTGTGCGTAAAAGTAATTCCCTTCTGGCTACGCCACTGGTGGATGTTTCAAAGCATTGCTTATCTTTTCTGTAGATAGACTGAAATGGCGAGCTCCTGTTTTCTTTTGCGTGTATGAGAGTTATAATCTTCAGTGACATTCCAGTGCCGGCCTCGGTGGCTCAGTTGGATGCGCCGTCCGACTGAAGACCAGGAGGTCGCGGGTTCAACCCCCGCCGAGGTCGGCAACATTCTTTCGTGGAGATTGATCATGAAATATTTTCTACGGTCATTCTCTCCCTTCCGCTGATTCAAGAAGGGCAGTTGTCAGTTTCTGGCGAAAGAATGTGCACAATACTGGTTAACCGCTTAGAGGACTAATCCTGGCCAGTAAACGTGTGGTTAGGTAAACTGACCGCGCTCGACATGACCCCACTGGGTTGACTGGGCCGTAAAACCTCAACACAAACAAACAAAGACATTCCAGTGTGACAGTCATATTTGGACATTCAAGACATCTGACGTATGACTTTCTATGTCTCCCAGCACTAAAACACTTGTAGCATACTTCGACCTTACACAGGGGAATTCAATCGCACAAAAAGCAGGATTCTAAAAGATAATGGATTTGACAATAGAATAACTAAAAAATTATTATCTAGTAGCTCTTAATTTGAAGCTAAACGGGAAGCCCTTATCCTCATATTCACAGATTTAGAGTCACTTATTATACTACGAGATCCTTCTTTCCAAATCTGGTTAAGATTTCGAATTGGATTGTCGGAATTAATTGACAGTCCTTATGTTTCACCATTTTTCGAATTATGTTTTGTAGGCGTATCTTTCTATGCTCAGTATATTACAGATACTTGTTCAGAATTGTACCATGATACAGTGATTGCAGGCCGAACTCGGTGGCTCAGTTGGATGCGCGTCCGACTGATGATCAGGAGGTTGCGGGTTCGACCCCGCCGGGTCGGCAACATTCTTTCGTGGAGATTTGAGCATGATTACTTTCTACGGTCATTCTCTCCTTTCCGCTGATTCTAGAAGGGCAGTTGTCAGTTTCTGGCGAAAGAATGCGCACAATACTGGTTAACCGCTTAGATGACTAAGTCTGCCCAGTAAACATGTGGTTAGGTAAACTGACCGCGCTTGACATGACCCCAATGGGTTGACTGGGCTGAGAAACCTCAACACAAACAAACACAAAACAGTGATTGCAGACACATGACAGAATTTGTTCACTCTGGCTTGTCGATGGTCGGATAATTCTGTAATGGACTGTTCGTTTTCGAATACACTTGGACGGATACATACATACATACATACATACATACATACATACATACATACATACATACATACATACATCGGGCGTGCGCACACACACACATACATACATACGCGCGCACGCACGCACACACGCACGCACATACATAGGAATTCATAAAATTTGCGTCCTTTATCAGAAGAAATTGAACATGTAGGAAAGCAAACAGGAAGTCATAAAAATTATCTCACTTGTCAGAAATTGTGAAAAATTCCATGAAGAAGGTCCAGTCCCCTAAATTAAGTATGTTTTTTTTATATAAAGTCACGCATTTATCTAATAACTTTCCCAGTGAAAGGACTTCGTGTATCCATTTTATACATGTACATATAGTTTTATTCATATTTTCTCATACATGAAAATATTTCGTGCGTATATTTTGATGTGCATAAGTAGTTCACCTAGAACATAGGAAAAGTGTCTTTATCTGATATACGAACAGTGACTGTATAGATCAGCCTGCGCATCCACGCAGTCTGATCAGATTCTTATCCGTTCGCCCATATAGTCTACAATATCCAATTATTCTGGAAGCGGATGGCGAAGTCCCGGATCATCCTGCGCGATGCGCAGGCTGATCTTGGGCTTCGCTTTCCGCATATGACAAAAGGTCTCCTTCTCAAAGCTATGTATTGAAATTTTATTGAGTTTTTACGTCGGTATGTCACGACAAAAGACTCTTCGTCACACCTATAAATTCAGTATCAGCAAGATCTTATCAATGGAAATTAGTGGCCACATGAAAAAAAGACTTCGTCGTACGGACTGCTAAGGCTCAGGTCAGCCTGGGCATTCACGCAGAATCGTTGATTTTAGTCCTATACTTTTCTTTAGGAAAACTGAGCAGCGATAATATGCAGTTTTTAAGGAAGGCGCCACTTAGGTTCAAATGAGCCACAGTAGGTAAAAACGTACGTGCAATCAGCAAAAACTCAGATCAGCCTGCACATCCAAACAAACTGATCAGAGTGGTCACTGTCCGCCTGAAGAAACAAGGGATCCCCGTTTTTCCAAGGAGCGCCCAGCGAAGACTCTGATCAGGCTGCACGGATGCGCGGGCTGATCTGAATCTTTGCCCTGGCGGACACGGCATAAGGCGCATTTCTAACGTCAGGGCCAAAAAAATGTTTCTTTTGACATCATGTATAGCGGTCTATAGCGCTTACTGTTCCCAATGATGAGTGTTAGGTCAGGATGAATGCACAGTTTTTTGTTATATGTAAATTAATACAATTGAGAAGACAGTGGAACGCATTTTTGCACCAAGGTAGCTTAAACCTTTGCCCCGATAAAGATAAATAATAACATGCGAGCCCTGTCATGAAAAAAAGGTTCGTATTGCATATGCGGACAGCACAGGCCAAGATCAGCCTGCGCATCTGCGCAGGCTGATCCGGGCCTCTGCTGTCCGCAAACGGAATCAGTGGCTATTGTAGAATATATCGCTTGCGCACGCGGTCTGATTACGCCCACAGAATCCTTGATAACTGTGCAGTATGTCGGCGCAGGCTGATACGGGCCTGTTTGTATGTGGCATGACCTTTTTCTCGTGTTCCGGCCCAATTTTAAAATAATTCTGGGCAGTTTAAATTTTAAAGGGAAAATGTAAGTTGGTATTGAATGTATGAGCGATGAAAGACCTTTTAAAATCATGCATTTTGATGCAAATTTCACCAAAATCGGATAAAAGCTTACAAAATTAAGACATTCAAAATTTTAAGCCATTTTAAGGGCGTTGTCATTTTGAATATTTTATTGAGGTTCTTATCATTCCAAAATATTAAATAAAAACCTTATTCATGACAGAAAACAGCGCGTTTGTTTTTTGTGTGTTTTTTTTTTCATCTTTTTTCCCCTCTTTTTATACCCCGCCACACGATAGTGGTGGGGTATTATGGTTTCACGTTGGACGTCCGCGTGTCTGTCCGTCCGTACACACAAATGAGCACTTACTAGGTATGGGATTACTAATGGGTAAATTTCGTCAATTTTGGCGAAGTTATCTGCCCGAGACACGCCAATATTTTCGTTTCCGGACAATAACTTAAGCAAATGCCAAATTTAACAAAACTTGATACATGCATTGATATTAAGGAGATCTGGTTTGGGATTGCTAATAGACAAATTTCGTAAATCGTTGACAGAGTTTTCTGGGCGCAACATGAAAATGGCGGGGTATTTTTTTTTTTTTTTTTTTTTTTTTTTTTTTTCCCTCTTCTTTTCCCTTTTAGTACGGTTCTTTTAATAGAATATATACAGTCCCGAAGAAGAAGCTACAATATATGTAATTAAATGTAGATGTCCAAAACTGTTGAAAATACAGTCGACTCTCTGAAATACTTCGAGATACCGCGACATACATGTATCAGATTTGCAGAATTGAGGAAAAAATAATTCGAACAACCACATTTAACAAATATATATGTAATTGGACTCTTGAAGCTAGAGATATATTAAAAATTTTGTAGAAAAGAGGAGAAATTGCTCCTCTTTTCCACAATATTTTTACCTGTTGTTAGATTTTCATGTTTAAGCAGGGACAAGATTTTCACTTCGAGATAAGCGGTTATTCGAGATAAGCGAGTTCGAGATAACGAGAGTCAACTGTATTATTTATTTAAATTTTGCAGATTTAATTGAAGCTTTATGACGTCATAAACGCTTATTAAATACTCAAAATGGTGGCACTCATACGAGTAAAAGTAATTGTGACGGATTCAAACCTTGATAACTTTCTTACTTTTCATTCGATTTTTATCAGATTTGCATCAGATTATACGGTTTATCAAGAGCTTGCATCTAAGATACATTCTTCACCGCGCTTACTTTTTTTAGGCCAACTTTACGGTTTCCAGTTGGACATACGAAAATGCATATGTGCGAATAATTAAGGTCCAGACAACCGTGTTACAGTTATAAACAAAAATGGCCGTATAGTGCGGAAATGTGTCTAGAATTACCCTGCACCTTGGCATAGTCTGATCGCAGACTGAGCTATTGTCCTGAAGAAACAATATATACTTGGTCATCCAAAGTGCCCAGCGAAGACTGCCGTAAGGTACATTTTCTCACATTGCGGCTTACATATACCGACATCATAACATTTTATTATCCCATTGTATACTGAATAGACTCTCCCACACTATATATCGGAAGCGTCCAATTTCAATTTTAGGTACGTCCGGCTATGAGGTTTATATTTTCCTAGAGAAAAAAAAACAAAAACAAAAAAAACAGGACTAAACTATTTGCAAACAGTGGAGACCCTGATCAGACGCCGCGTTCTGCGGCGTCTGATCTGGGTCTTCACTGTTTGCCATTTACCCTTTTATGGGTCTCCCGACTACAATGGGTTATATAAGTTATAAATAGATTGACTTTCTTTGGCACAGAGCCGCCTTCAGCCTAGTCCATAGATCGTGATATACACTGGCTTGCGCTCGTCTTCTAGTGCATTTTTATTTTTAAAATTAAATATCAGTTTTTAGGGACGTCGCTAGTAGTGACGCCGACGTCTACGTGAGCCTTTTTTTTTTTATATCAACGGGGTCTGGTGTTGACTGTTATTGTCACAGTTATCAAGAGAAAAGACAAACTATCTAATAAAGCAACTGTTGAATTTTTAGGTATTGGATATGACGTTGATAGCCACCATTGAATGCCAATATTAACCTCGGCTATCACCTCGGTCAGTACTGGTATTTCCTGGTGGAAATCACATCATATCAAATACCTTAATAGTAGTAAAAAATTATATAATATACGAGCCACATCTTGCGAAAAAAATGCCTTCGAGCATGCGCAAAATGTACATATTCATATCATTCAAGGTCTCCATCCTGACTTTGTTGCTCTAGCAGTTAATTCTGTAGTATCCAATGATTTTGACAGCGGACAGCAAAGGCCCAGATTAGACTGCGCGCATGCGCAAATGTCTTCGAGCATGCGCAAAATGTGCGTATTCATATCCTTCTGCGCATGCGAAAGGTCTCATTCTGTCTTTTGCTCTCCATTGATTCATTCAATAATATTCAATGACTTTGACAGCGGACAGTGAAGGCCCAGATTAGAATGCACATACGCGCAATCTCAGTCTAATCTTGGTCTCTGCTGTCCGCGCATGCCCCTAAGGCGCATTTTTCCTTGGCGCGGCTCAATTACTGTCTTTAAAGAAGGTCGATGTTAAATGGTTATACATGTAAGTTCAGGGAAGGTAACTTCCTGGGAGCGAAGTCTTACCTTTAATAGAAGACCCCTTTTTAGAAAGGGATAGAGATGTGCAGGAAAGCAAAAGGGATGTTACTAATCTTGGGTGCCTTGAAAGCAGTGGCTTCAATTCTACCAGGTGTTTCCTATCCCCATAAATGCATTAGCTGAATGACAAACGGTGTATGCCCTAATATGGGTGTAAACACAGCATTTCATGAAACTTATAATCCCCTGCTGAATAAGTATGCCAAAGGGGAATATAGTTATCTTCATTCCGCTCGTGCGCCCGTCTGTTCGACAGTCCGCGTTCATATTCAGTAAGTCTAGCTGTAAGTTGTTTTCTTTGACAATGCATGTATATCTGGAAGCCGTCGGTCAAAATTACTATGCGGTTAGTATTACTGTTGGATAGATATAAGCCAACTGACGTAATGTTACAGCTGCTGTAGACTAACGGTCGAGGTCACAGACTTCATTTTAAATATTTACATATTTTTTTTGCGTTATGTTGATCTGTTTATAGTTCTGAAAGTCTGCATTTTAAGTTGTCGATTTTTGGCAAATGATACTATTCGTTGGATTCCATTCAGTGTTGCCGCCATCTTGCTACTGCTGTCGGCCTAAGGTCATGGTCACAAAATTTTGTTACAATTTACGAGATTTTTTTTTTGTGATACGTTTTAGTCCTTTGCATATATATCTGAAGGTCTTTACTTGAATTAATTATGCGACACGATTGATACAGATCTGTTGACAGCATATTTCTTCAGGTTCTTGACCAAAGGCAAGGTCAAAGACTTAGACAATTTTGCGTTAAGCACCAGCCGTATCTAACACGGATGATCGAGTCCGTGGTGGCCTTTTTTTCGCAGCTATAGGGTGAGACAGAAAAAAATAATCTGCTGAATCATTCGGGATAGCCCAGCCATGATGTGGGGGTGGGGTGCGGTGGGGTGGAGTGGAGTAGGGTATACTTTAGCTCCATGCTTATATGCTCTAGTTTGATATTTATTTCATGACTGATATTATACTTCAAAAGACTTTACAATGGCATGAGAATGTATTTGGTTTGATTTGCTGTGTTTAATATTGTAAGTCAATAAATTAACACCTTTAAATAAATTTTAGCTGATATTCATCATCCTTGCAGAGTATTTATGAATGGTCCTTTGTATAAAACTCCATAGGTCACATAATGCCCATTTGATAGTTCGATACTAAACAGATTTCTAAAGAAAACCTGCGCGTTATATAGGTTGTTTTCGTGTAAATAGCAGTGTGTTAAAATGTTAAAATATATAGTTTATCAGACTGTGTTTTTCATGCACGAATCTTACAAAAAATGTATTTAACTTGGATTAGCATTCATTTAAAAGGTTTTAGAAACATTTGGATGGCTGTATATACATCGCTTATTTTGTGATCGTTAAGCGTTAGTTTCATTATAACCATGTCAGAGGGCTTATTAAGGAGGGATATTTGGTGATAATTCTTTGATAGTTTTCTCCAGTTCTCTGTAAAAAAAACATATGTTGTGGGTACTCATTTGAAGCGCCTCGCCGACCTAGGCGCTTCAAATGAGTACCCGCAACATATGTTTTTTACGTAGAATAAGAAAACAAAATATCACAGACTTATCACCAAATACTTCTCCTTAACAAGTCATTTGTAAATATAAATATATATGTACATGTAGCATGCAAATAAACATATTCATGTAGTGTATAAAGAAATGAGAGAGCTTTCTTGATCAAAGGATACGCGGTCAGTGCATTTCAGTCATATTCAAAGTGGGAGTTTTCTTGTTCACGTAATATCTATTTAACTGTGTGTGTACGCCAAAGAGGAAATACGGGTATAACTACTTAGCTACCATGATAATATTTTGACATTTGAGCATTTATAAGTTTGATGAGGGCCCAGTGAAGACAGATCAGCCTGCGCATCCACGCAGTCAGATCAGAGTCTTAGCAGGTCTCTCTGTGGGTAACCAAGGATCAAAAGCGTCTTCAGGCAGACAGCGAGACACTGATCAGCCTTCGCGGATGCGCAGACCGATCTGAGTCTTCGCTGGGCGCACATGCTGTCTCATAGGAAATGCTGTGCTCATTTTTAAAAATATCTAAATAGTGTTGTGACAGCTTCATAACGGGAATTGAACATTGTCAGAAATCCTGGAAATGTAAATTTGGAATGGATGGCTGTGATTGGATATTCTTGGTTTATGGCCCGCCCACATAAGACAGGTAGATTTCGCTTGGTACACAGGGAAAAAAACGAAAACATTGAAAACTATGAAAAAGCGCAGATGCAAAAATACAGAGAGCGGTATAAACCCAGAAAAGAATATGTAGAAAGAAAGAGAAGAAACTATCTTAGATCTCCCGATAACTTGTACAAATATCATGCTGATACTAGTTTGGGATACCGCGATCTTAGAAACCCTTTTACTAGGGCCCTGTATGTTCCTTACGTGGACCAGTCTCATTCCAGCTTGGCTTACGAACCACTGTATCGAAGAAAGCCAGGTAATAACCGTAAGGCCCTCATAATAGGAGAGCGCCCGTCTTTATGGAAGGGCGGTACTTTGCAGCGCCCTGAACTTCCGGGAAATCTATTTTTAGACAATTTAAAATATCAAGACATAGACTGGACAGCTTATACAAATATAACATGGAATCAAATTCTGGAATCACACAAGAAGGACATAAGGATAGACAGTAAACGATATGCGCAAAGTTTACCTCAAAAAGAAGCCTGGTTGGCTAGCATTGATCCTAGATATGATATTCATAGACAATATCGCGGAAAGAGCTTGCCACAGATTTCCCCCAGGCTATTCAAACCGAGAACAAAGCCGGACCCTCCGCCAGAAATCAAATACAAAGCTAGAGATGGACTTGGGGCAACGTATTATTTAGAGGGGTCTGGAGATGTTACGAATAAGGCATACAGCAAGGTGGTCTTTCCAGAAATCACGCCACGTGCCAAAACGCCAGAACGATTAAATTTTTAATCTTTACCACCCTCTGGGCCAATTCAGCGGACGTCAATTTGATTTTTTTTCTTTCTCTCTCTCTTTTTTTTTTTTTTTTTTTTTTTTTTTTTTTTTTTTTTCAGAAAACAGACAATGACACTTCATGCAAATTGTCTTCAAAGGAGAAAATTTGCATGTAATATCAAAGTCTATTTTCGTGAAAGAAAAAAAAAATACAGAAAGAAAATATTTCAGAATGTCGTCTGCTGAAATGTTTACCCAAGATTGTAAGCGTTCAACAGAAGAAAAGTGTTTTGTGCTATTTTCGCTGTTTCTTAATTATTTTTTCAATCGGTCATGATTTTAATCTAAATGAATCTGGGCGGTGGACAGAACTGTTAAAGGCATATCCCTTAGATTGCTAGATATGTGACACTACATTACGTTGACACACCTATGTAAAATATGCAGCTATAGCTTAAGTTAAGGCATTTTTTTCTCATTCCTCCACAAAACAAAAAAAAAAAAAAAACAAAAAAAAAAAAAACAAAAAAAAACATACGTTGTGGACACTCGTAAGAAGCGCCTTGCGTACAACATATATTTTTGTGGAGGACTAAAGAAAAATACGCATCTCATCACGAAAACATGCCTAAATAATTTTGACCCCCTTAAACCCCACTTTTTTCTAGTAAAACTGGGGTTTACAGGGGTATACATTATTTTTCTCATTTCTGCTCAAAAACATAGATTGTTGGTACTCGTTAGAACCGCCTTGCCGAGGCGGTTCTAAAGAGTACCCACAATCTATGTTTTGAGCAGAAATATGAAAAATATCAGAGTTTTTTATCTGAAAATTTTCAGTTTTTGGAGGTGAAATTTTCCATATATTTGGATAGGCGTGTTTCCGTAATGTTGATACCACGCGTCTTGATACCCTTTTATCTTGAGCTTTGAAAGCTGCGGCATTTCTACCATGTGATAAAGGGAAATGAGAAGGGTTTTGGCTACTTAGCCTATTAACCCAGTTACGCCGAGTGGACTCTTCTACCATAACTCTTTGGCCAGGTCCATTTCCTATATAAGGGGTATCTGGTTAGTTTCTATTATTATCAAATTTTGTAGAAATTTCTAAACTTAATGCAAACAGTGTAGACCCTGATCAGACGCCGCATTCTGCGGCGTCTGATCTGGGTCTAAACTGTTTGCCATTGTCCCTTTTAAGGGACACTAGGCATGGATGGGTTAAGATAGATTTATGTAGTGAAAAAATGATAAAAATAAAAACTGAATTTAAAAACAGGTTTAAAACTTCAAAATTCTGAACCTCTCACATAAACCTGTTTACACTATATCATGGGGCAACAAGGGGGTACACATTAAATAGAATTGTTAACGTAATGCAATGGAAACAGAGCCGTTTCTATAAATATCCCTTAAAGTTATTGGATTCTTAAAACTTGTACATGGAATATATCTGGGAATTAATGGACTAATATTCGCCTGCAGCGGACCAAATGTCAAAAACTAAGGTGTCTCTTATTGGATATGAGGAAATACGTACATGCACTTTTGTCATCATACTGTACCTTTGTTTTACCGCAGTTTGGTCTCGATGCCAAATTTGTATTTTTAGTATTAGTGTACTTTTGTAAGCGTATCTTAAAGTGCTTTTAGAATGAGCCGCATCGCAAGAAAAAGGGATATTTGGATTTTCCGTCGAATCAATCTTTCAGTGAGCATGCTCAGCCCCTTAGTGAGGCCTCATATCTGGTTCTTTGTCTGAAGTTATTCCTTAGCCTCCTACCGCTTACGTGAGCGAAAAGCACAGGTTCTGGCGAGACTGTGCGAATGCACAGGTTCGCCCGAATCTTTGCTGTCCGCATGCTGTTTCCCATGACACGGCTCAAATCATTCTGTGCGTTGCAGTTGGGTATAAAGTGCCATTTCTTCTTCTCAGGATATGATACGTGCATGTTCGGTATAAATAAACGTGTGTGCATTTTGTTGGTTTCTTGCTTTTATCTATTTTTAGATCAAAATACATCCAAGCGTACACATGACGTTTATACAACGTCGCCTCAACGTCGATGCAACGTCATGACTGACGTTGCATCGACGTTGAGGCGACGTTGTATAAATGTCACGTTTATACAACGTCGCCTCAACGTCGATGTAACGTCATGACTGGCGTTGCATCGACGTTGAGGTGACGTTGTATAAACGTCGTTTCGCCGCAGGGATGATTTAAACATCTTATTAATGATACATGTACTGATACTGTCTTGTTTTCATTACAAATATAGTTCACATTTGTGTTTTTCTGTAAAAAAATGAAATAGAAAAAAAGTATTCTGCTCCCTTTAAAGCGCCATGTGAAATTGTAGTAGACGACAGCTTGATTTTTATTTTTTAAAAGATTTTTTTTTTTTTTTCAGAGAAAATACACTTGCCATTCATGTGAATCGTCTGTCCTAGGCTTATTTTCCCTGAAAAAGAAAATATAGCAGACAACAGTTCGATTTGTTTTATTATGTTTTTAGAGAAAATTAGGCTAGACATTTCATATGAATCGTTTGATAAGGCAGGCGATTCATATGAAGTGTCAGGCATGATTTTCTCAGAAAAATATTTTAAAATGTCTGCAGCAGTTGTGACTTAACAAAGGTATGACATAAAGGGCATATATATAGATACCATCATTTGTTACAATGTAATAGTAAGTAAAAAGTACGTAAGTTGGTACATGTATAAGTAGTATTTATTACATGTGCCGACTGTTTATCGAAACTTTGAGGAGTATCCGGACAATGAGGGCTACTAGCTGTGTCTTTTCGGCCTTTAGTGTATCCCGGATACTGGGGTGGTTGGGTGAGGCAGGGCGTCCAACTGATATTGACTTAGAGCTGGGCAAGGTCTGCTGTCCTTGCAGCAGGTTAGGGTAGAGGGGGATGTTTTTATTTCTTCTTTTCCTTCACTTTCATTCATTTTCCTTTCTACCCCGTCCCTCTCTTTCATCTCTTCTGCTATCTCTCCTATCTCTGTTCTCCCTTTCTCTGGGAGACGACACAAAATGACCAACAAGCGTTGACGTGTCGTTAAACCTCGACTTAATCAAAAGTACCCCGGATACCTAAATCGTGCATTATGTCTTAGTTATACCATGGTTCGTGCGCATGTACGATGCGATAATGCACGAGCGTGAGCGAGTGCATTATCGCACGTACATGCGCAGAACCATGGTATAACTGATTTATCACATTTGCGTGCATGTAGCTCATCTACATCACGAGATATTTCATGCTGAATGTTGGGAATTTAGGCTACTATGTGATAATTTTCGGTTATTGAGATTTAACCTTAGTTTTATTTACATAGAGACAATGGAACATCTATTGGTTAACAATAGATTACCGTATTTAACATCCACATTCTGACACTTTTTTTTCTAAATATACTTGTCCTAAAATATGAGCAAATTCATTTTACTTCATCCAGAAGTATCTATAAACTGCTGGATGTGTGGCAAACAGTGTACGTCCTGATCATACGCCGCATTTGCGGCGTCTGATCAGGGTGTGCACTGTTTTCACAGACCTGTCTGTCCGAATACGTGTGGTAAATACGATAGTCACTGTTGAAAAGCCACATGTTTTGCACCCGGGATGCACTACAAATAGAGTTCACTTGAGGTGCTCAAAACGTGGGTGGTCACTGCGTAGTGGAAATAATAATATGTATTTGCGAAAGCTCTTGTTGAACTAGGTATACTTTGAAAAAAAAAATATGTATAATTTCGTTTTTTTTTTTTTTTTCCGAAACTAGTGCCGTTGAGAATATAAAGCCAAATTTAATATTTTCATCATTATTTATTTTATTACAATTTTTTTCTTATATAAATTATTAGATGGTTTTGCATTAAATTTCATGATCTTTCTGTGATATTTGTTTTTATTAAATAATATTGTGACAGTATAATACACATAGTTCGTGCCAAATGTTTATATTATGGTATTCTATTAATATTCAAGCCGAAATTTATTGTAAAATGTGTTTAAAAATAAGGCTTAATGTTTGCTTAAACAATAATAAGTTCGAAAGAACGTATAAATTGACGCAGAATTTAATTGCTTATCGATTTATAAGCTTTAATACACATGCTATATATTAAGTGAATGTATTTGGAAAACAAATTTCTATGCTGCTTGTAAGTCTCACTTGTCATTAAAATTCATAATAAAAAAAAAAGTTCGTGGTTAAGCGAGTAAATGCTTTCTTTTAAGAGCAGGACACATCTTTTAAGGAAGCCAATTCTTATCTAATGGAGTTGTCTCCCTTTGAAAGCGAGGCACTCATGACTGTCGGGAAGATGTGCAACGCCTGGAAAAAGTCGCATACCCTGTGTTTATGTGGTTAACCCTTGTCATGCTGAATAAATTAAGATGCCACGCCTACTTCTTATTTCTAGCCAATCAGATTACTTGATCCGGGTTTTTGATAGAAATTCACATCTTTAATGACAAACAGTGCAGATCAAGATCAGTTGGCTTCTTCACCTGGATCTACACTGTTTGTTAAGACAGGGCATGTCGTGTTCAGCAAGAGAAGCTTACTTTGGCATTCATCTTACGCTTGGAACAAAAAGTCGCATTACATGTGTTTCTGTGGTTAAATTTTGGGCTTACTTTGGCTTTCACCTTTTGGCGGATTTTGGAAAGCCTCTCTCTCTCTCTCTCTCTCTCTCTCTCTCTATCTCTCTCTTATGGTGCTGACACACTGCTGAAATGTCCTAAAATTTAAACAATTCCATTTTTTCCTGTTGTGTCTGAATATGGTGGATGAGTGGCAAATAGTGTAGACCCTGATTAGACGCCGCGTTCTGCGGCGTCTGATCTGGGTCTATACTATATGCTCAGCCCTGTCTGTCGGAACACTTACTCTCCTTTCGACATCTTTCGGAAAGTCATTTTTTACCTGGCGCTTCACACAGAAGAAGTAAATTCGCAAACTTCTAGATGATTTAATGCAAAACTGTTTGTCGTAACTATCTATGCTTAAAAAATTTATTCTAGTTACTGCTTTTAAAAAAAATCGAATATTTTTGTTTTTTACCATACAAAAAATGGCTGCAAATTATGCAAAATCAATAGGCTAGGTACATGTAGTTTGAATGAAGGTTTTTAACAAGTTCTTCTTGTTTAGAATTTCTGAATTTTTTTTACAATATTGTTATCCAACATCAGTAACTAAAAATCATTGAAGAAAAGCAGAAACTATTTTCTAATAAAATTTTTCCAAAAGTCCGGTTTATTATAGAAATTGCATTAGTCTGACCTATTTTTGCTCATACAACTAATTTTACTGTAAATATTTGAAAACAAAGCAGAGCAACAGAAAAAAAACTAATGGTTCCTGATAGGTTATGGTCAATCAGAACAAAACATTTTTATTTAGAATAAAACGCCAAGCGAAAAACGTCTTTTCAAAAGATGTAGAAAGGACACTAGGGTAAAAAAATAGATATACCATAGTTAACTTAAATGTTGAGACTCCATAACTCCTTATCGTTCTTATCCTAATATTTGAAAACAATATTTAGGTTAATAATGGTATTACTGTATTTACCCTTTAAGCCCACTTTTATCCAGCAAAACTCAAATATTTGACTATTTATTGATGTCTCTACGAAAATACGCCTATTAAAATACATTGAAAATTTTACCACCAAAAACTAAAAGTTTTCAGATAAAAAGTCTGATGTTTCATATTTCTGCTTAAAAACATAGATTGTGGTACTCATTAGAACCGCCTAGCCGAGGTGGTTCTAACGAGTACACACAATCTATGTTTTAAACAGAAATAAGAAAAATAATGTTTACCCCTGTAAACCCCAGTTTTACTATATAAAAGTGGGGTTAAATGGGGTCAAAATTATATAGGTATGTTTTCGTGATGCTAAAATTGTTCGATGAGTGGTGTAAACAGAGTAGCGGTCTGTGGCGTCTGATCTAGGTCTATACGGTTTACTCAGGCATGTCTGTCACAATACCTGGGCAAAATACAGTATTACATTGAGTCGCATTATCCTACTTGTACCATCGGGCCTATCACTTCTTGCTCTACTTTCTTAAAGTAAAGAGCAGCTCATTCCTTTTTAGAGTATTTGGTATACATCACGAAGACATGCCTATATAATGTTGACCCCTTAATCCCCATTTTTGTCGCACCTGCTTGTAGCAGGGTGCGATAAAGGCATTCGTCCGTCTGTCAACATTTATGTCGAAGTTCGACATTTATATCAAAGTAGTATTCTAATCAACTACAAGACTAAACAACCATCAAACCTTGCATGTAACATCTCCCTGACCTCCTGACTTTGCGACATAGGCGTCCGCTTTTCCGTTTGTCTGTCCGTTTGTCCGTCCGTCTGTTAACATTTATGTCGAAGTTCGACATTTATGTCAAAGTTAGTATTCTAATCAACTAAAAGACTAAACAACCATCAAACCTTGCATGAAACATCTCCCTGACCTCCTGACTTTGCGACATAGGCGTCCGCTTTTCCGTTTGTCTGTCCGTTCGTCCGTCCGTCTGTCAACATTTATGTCGAAGTTCGACATTTATGTCAAAGTTAGTATTCTAATCAACTACAAGACTAAACAACCATCAAACCTTGCATGAAACATCTCCCTGACCTCCTGACTTTTCGACATAGGTGCCCGCTTTTCAATTCGTCTGTCCGTTGGTCTGTCCGTCTTTTAACAGTTCTGTTATGTCGAAGTTCGACATTTATGTCAAAGTTAGTATACTAATCAACTACAAGACTAAACAACCATCAAACCTTGCATGAAACATCTCCCTGGCCTCCTGACATTGCGACATAGGTGCCCACTTTTCCATTCGTCTGTCCGTTTGTCCGCCCGTCTGTCCGTCTTTTAACAGTTCTGTTATGTCGAATTTCGACGTTTATGTCAAAGTTAGTATTCTAATCAACTATAAGACTAAACAGCCATCAAACCTTGCATGAAACATCTCCCTGACCTCCTGACTTTGCGACATAGGTGTCCGCCTTTCCGTTCGTCTATCCGTTGGTCCGTCCGTCTGTCAACATTTATGTCGAAGTTCGACATTTATATCAAAGTTAGTATTCTAATCAACTGCAAGACTAAACAACCATCAAACGTTGCATGAAACATCTCCCTGACCTCCTGACTTTGCGACATAGGTGCCCGTTCTTCCATTCGTCTGTCCGTTCGTCTGTCCGTCTTTTAACAGTTGTGTTTTGTCGAAGTTCGACATTTATTTCAAAGTTAGTAGTCTAATCAACTACAAGACTAAACAACCATCAAACCTTGCATGAAACATCTCCCTGACCTCCTGACTTTGCGACATAGGCATCCCCTTTTCCGTTCGTCCGTCCGTTTGTCCATCCGTCCGTCTCAACATTTATCTCGAAGTTCGACATTTACGTCAAAGTTAGTATTCTAATCAACTACAATTCTACAACAACCATCATACCTTGCATGACACATCTCCCTGACCTCCTGACTTGGCAGGTACATTGACCCAGTGACCTTGACCTATATTTTGCGCTCCAGTGGCTTTGACACAATTTACGTTGACGTTCCAGATTTTCTCAACTATAAGGCGTACAACTACCAAACCTTGCATAGTGCTTCTCCTAGATGTACTGACTCGGCAAGTACCTTGACCCGGTGACATTGACCTATATTTTGCGCTCCAGTGACTTTGACACATTTTGCGTCGACGTTCGATATCTCCTCAACTATAAGGTTTACAACCATCAAACCTTGCAAAGTGTTTCTTCTCAATGTACTGACTCAGCAGATACCTTGACCTGGATGTTTTGGCTGCAGTGACTTTGACATATTTAACGTCAACGTTCCAGATCTCCTCAAGTGAAAGACCTCTAGCCACCAAACCTTGCATAGTGCTTCTCCTAGATGTACTGACTCGGCAGGTATCTTGACCTGGTGACCTTGACCTATATTTGGCGCTCTATTGCCTTTTACACATTTTACGTCGACGTTCAATATCTCCTCAACTATAAGGCCTACAACCACCAAACCTTGCATAGTGCTTCTCCTCAATGTACGGACTCCGCAGGTACATTGATTGGGTGACCTTGACCTATATTTCGCGCTTCATTGACTTTTACACCTTTTACGTCGCCCTTCCATATGTCCTCAACTGTAAGGCCTTCAACCACCAAATCTTATATAGTGCTTCTTCTCGATGTACTGACTCGGCAGGTACCTTGACCTGGTGACCTTGACCTATATTTTGCAATCCAGTGACTTTGACACATTTTACGTTGATGTTCGGTATCTCCTCAAATATAAGACCTACAACCACTAAACCCTGCATAGTGTTTCACCTCATTGCACTGTATTGGCAGGTACCTTGACCCGGTGACATTGACCTATATTTGACACATTTTACGTTGATGTTTGATAACTCCTCAACTATAAGGCCTACAACCACCATATTAGCATAGTGCTTCTCCTTGATGTACTGAATTAGCAGGTACCTTGACCCGTGAACTTGACCTATATTTCACGCTCCAGTGACTTTTACACATTTTACGTCGACGTTCCATTATCATTGGGCTGTATAATATGAAAAGTCAGTGCTGAAGATATAGCCATTAGAGGGAATGGCGCTGGCCTGGAATATATGTGCCCCACTATGCACTTTGTCTACATTTTGTCAACCCTGTTTTCCAACTAAGCACTGCTAAGAATGAAATAAACTTATTTAAACAACATTCTGATTGTGGCTCCTGTGACTTTTGCCCCAGCAGGTGCGACGACGCCTTCCGCGGAATTCTTGTTATACAGTAAACCTGGGATTTATATGGGTATACATTATTTTTTTTATTTCTGCTCAAAAAATAGATCGTGGGTACTCGTTAGAACCGCTACGTCGAGGCGGTTCTAACGGGTACCCACAATCTGTGTTTTGAGCAGAAATATGAAAAATATCAGAATCTTTATCTGATTTATTATTATTATTTTTTGGTGGTACAATTTTCAGTATATTTGAATAGGCTTGTTTTTATTATGACTTGGTCGAGAATGAAATCCGCGGCCATTTGCACACAATAGCTGTGAATCTGTCGACTTGGCTAAACTCGCAAAAAGAAATAAGATTAATTATTATTATACGTTTTACAGGACAAACGGCGTTTTCATAATTCGCGCATGTTACAGGCATATGCAAAAATGATAGCCTTATTTGTATGCAAAAATATTCCATTTCTGTTTTCGTTTCGTTGTTTTCCTTAAGGATGTATACACCTGAAAGAGAGATCACTTTAAGTTGAAATGTGTGCTTTCTCTTTAAAGGGAGACATATCAAGCAGAAAAGAACTGGCTTCCCCAATGCACGAGTCCTTCTCTAAAGGGATTGGTCTCGAATGAAGAATTCGCTCATTTGAGAATGACAGAAAATAGTGTCAGTTATCTTTCTTAGAGGTGTACTCGATCACCAAATGCTTGTGTTCATTTCAATGTATTGATGTAATACTGGAAACTTATGGATATGGTAATTTTGCATGTAACACATATGAAACTGCGCAATCTGGCCAGGGCACGAGAAGCTGTCAGTTGCAATATTTGGACCTTGAAGACTTAACAAATTGTGCAAGTTGTGGTAGGTCTGCTTGTGCTTGCGTGCGGTCGTGTGTTCTTGAGATACAAGTGTACGCAATTCACATTTATGCGTTTAATCAGTTTCCGTTTTTTTGGGACGAGTTTTAATAATCGACCATAGTATACAAATGCCAAAATTTCCTTAAGATAGTTGTCCACTTGATTATCATTGGCCAACACTTAGAGACAATCGACCCACCACTGCTGTCAGTGCATTGATTATCCTTAGTTTCCTAAGAATCATTGAACTAATTCTGGTATCTCCACTGGAAATGGAGTTCTGCTTAATCTGATGCTCGGAGTCATATACAGCCCTGCAAATTAAATTGGTGCCTTATGAAGAGTCTCGTTGAAGCCGAGACTCCAGTTTACGTTCTTTTATTTTTATTTTATTTTATATATTAATTTTTTAATTTTCTTTTTGTTTTTATAAATTTTATTTCTTAAATGCAGGTAAGACACGTGGAATAGCTTATGAGGGAAAGGATTAGATTGCAATGACCACCAGTACAGTTTCTCAGCTTACAAAATGATGACATTATGCTTTACAATGCGGCCAAATTAATGGGGCAACCAATCTGTATAGTGCCTGCAAAGATACTTATTGTTGGTACTCAATGTAAATAAAACTCATTACAATAATTTGGCTTATGCGAACTGCGCATGCTCTGACGAGACTGTGCATGCACAGTCTCGTCAGAGCATGATCAGTTAGTATAAACTATATTATGGCTTTACCATTTAAAAAAAAGTGAATTGCGCATGCACATACCACACTGAACATATTCTATATTAGTCAGGGCATGCAAAGTTAGCAGATGACTCGAAAAAAGCTTTTTTTTCGTGAGGCGGCTTGTAGCATGCATGTACTAAAACACACAATACGGTCAACTATTTTAAGTATTATTTAATAAATTGCCAGTTTGCATTTTTTTGTCATTGGAGAACGCATGAACATTTTTTTTTCAACTGATAGTTGTATATTAAAGAAGCAGCGTCAGAAATAGTACCTTCGGGTATGTGCGCCCAGGTAAGATTCAAATTAGCCTGCGCATTCGCGCAGTCTTATCAGAATCTTTCCTGGGAGCAATTTGATATCCAAGGATGCGAAAGATTTTTACGGGCAATGAAGACTCTGATAAGGCTGCGCTGATGCACAGCCTGATTTGAGTCTTCTAGTGAGCGTTACGTTTAGTTTCGTTGCGGTTAATATGTATTACATATTTTAATTGTAAAATAGTTTTATATAAGCATGAAGCTCGTAACGTGAGAATGGTGTATTCACAAAATAGTTTACAAAATAATAAATAAGTCATGCACCATAAAGATTACACCGGCAGGCCTTACAAGTCCCCATGAGTAATAATTTCATAATAGTAATGATGAAGTGTACCTGCTCACAGAAAAGCTACTTTATGTCAGTGGAGGCACAGACCAGCCTGTGTGTGCACGCAGCAAATGTTGAACCATTCGCTGTTTGCAAACATGCTATTTGAACCATAGAAAAAGCGAACATTCAGCATCCTGGGCAGCTTTGGGAATGTGCGGTCTGGTCTGGGTCATCGTCTTATGCATATGGCTTTTCGTAGGTTTCTCTGTGCGGCGACACTCATGATAATTGCAATATAAAAATAATTATGCACGTATAAATGAGCTCGTCATGCGAAAAGGGATCTGGTAACTGGGCATATTTGCGAACATCTAATGCCCCGATGTATACATATGCTCTGGTCTTTTGTCGTTTGTCGATTTATTCTACAGATTTCAGTAGATTTGTAAACAGGCAGCAAATGCCCTGATTGGATTGAAATGATGCGCAGGCTGATCTGGGCCTGCATTATTCACATATGTTACAAAGGTTCCGTTTATCATGACACGGCTCAATAAACGATGACTCAGAGTAACTAGACTGAGAAAGAAATAAAACACCTTTTGTAGTATGGTCTACTCAAATTTCACATTTTAAAGCTTTAACTTCCTCGTAGCTTCCAAGTATCCCAAACCGATCCCATATTTTTACCGTATATAGTGTAGAATAAAAGGATTATGAATAAATGCATTAAATTTACATGTAGCATTTCTTTTTTAGTCGCATTTAAGGGGAATGTATATATTTTCAGGGGAGGAAAATGTGTCAAACTTGTTTTGTCTCCCTTTCGAATAGGGGTCTACTCGAAAAGGAAAGAGTTTGCTCCATTTTCAGAGGGGAGACAAAAAATTGGACAGCGTTGCCACCCTTGCATATGTATCCAGTTCCTTAAGCTTACCGAATCCGTTTCCTCGTTCGTAGCAGATGTAAAGTACATGTATATAAAAAAAACCTCTTAACATATAAAACATGATCTAAACTTGCAGAACAGAAACATACCTAGAGATATCTTTATACACAAATTGTAACGGTAAAACAAATAACAAGAAGTTGCAAGAGAGAGAGAGAGAGAGAGAGAGAGAGAGAGACAGAGACAGAGACAGAGAGAGGCACACACACAGAGACAGAGAGAGACAGAGACAGATGGAAAGCGACAGAGAGACAGACACAGGCCAGAGACGGAAAAAGACAGAGCCAGAGAGAGAGAGAGAGACAGACAGAGACAGAGCCAGAAAGAGAGAGAAAGAGAGAGAGGGAGAGAGACGGAGACGGAAAGCGACAGAGAGAGAGAGAGAGAGAGAGAGAGAGAGAGAGAGAGAGACCAGAGAGAAAAAGACAGCCAGAGAGAGAGAGAGAGAGAGAGAGAGAGAGAGAGAGACGGAGACGGAAAGCGACAGTAAGAGAGAGAGAGACAAATACATGTATACATACAGACAGACAGACCGACAGACCAGAGACGGAAAGACACAGAGCCAGAGAGAGAGAGAGAGAGAGAGAGAGAGAGAGAGAGAGAGAGAGAGAGAGAGAGGGAGAGATTTGCTTCCAGATACCCACTACTGTAATCGTTATTGCTTCTCAGGCTTCTATTTGCGCCCTCCTAGAATGCCAGTGGATATACACATATTCGGTATGCCATGCAAAAACGTATCTTTGGGCATATGCGGACAGTGAAGGCCCAGATCAGCCTGTGCATCCACACAGTCTGTTCAGGGCCTTCACTGTCTGCGAACAGAATCATTGTATGCTACAGAATGTATGCATGGAGAATAAACGCCCGGGTGATACTTTTCGCAAGCGCACGATGATCTAAATCTGCGCATTTTGCGCATGTTCGAAGGCCCCTTTTCGCTTTCGCTTGATGCGGCCCATATACAGTCGAACCTCAATAGCGCGAACACCGATGGCTCGTTTACCATGGCTGATTCGAACTCATTTTTGAGTCCCTACGAAATTCTTCCACTAGCTCATGAAAACAAACATTTAGGAAAATTTTCTTATTGTATCATGAAATTGTATGTTGTGTGTACTCATTAGAATCGCCTCATCGAGGCGATTCTAATGAGCACACTCAACATACAATCATTGTGAAAGAAATAAAAAAAAACAACAACAACCTAAATTATCGCTATTTGCTTCCTGACCTGGAACCAATATTAACCCTCTGTGGATCGAACTACCCATGTCTCGAACAATTTTCTATGGTCCCAAAGATATTCGAGCCATTGAAGTTCGACTGTATATGAAATGGTACGACATAAATTTGCATTTAAAAGATAAGATTTATTGTCTCGAAAATACTTGTATTACAGCGATATATACATAAATATCGATGAAATTAGTTATCTATGCACATACTATCTTAATATTTTCAAAATAATTTTAGACATTTTATAATTACTCATAAGAACCATGACGTCATTGGATCCTCGTGAGCTTTAATGGACTGAAAACGAGAAAAGAACTCACAATTTATATAACTCTCTAAGTATTTTGAATATTTCTATGGTGTTTTAATCTCTGGACTCGGCAGAAAATTAGGGAATTTCTCAATCATCTATTTGTGACTGGTTCCTGGTTGTAATCTCTTTATTGCTGATCATAACGGTCAATCATAGATCAAGAGAAGCCTCTAATTTGGTCATTTGAAAAAAAAAAAAAAAAAAAAAAAAAAAATTGTGGGGTTGTTTCGCCATGTTCAGCAGAGAGATTCTCCTAAATTACTTCTGTCTTCACGTTGGCTTTTACTTGTAATCGTCTAAGATTAAACAAGCTACAGGCAACCCTCTCTATACCGATACTGGCTACAACGATAACATTCGTTATAATGACAGTTTGATTTCACGAAACCTTCGTTTAAGAGGTAACAATTAGTCACAAATTATGCAAGGATATTGTATTAAATGATTAAAAGAAACATATATTTTCGATATTTGTTAGAATCGCCTCAATGAGGCGATTCTAACAAATATCCAAAAATATATGTTTTATGAGGAAATAAGAACAAAACATGACCTTCCTTACATATCAATCTGCTCAATAATTATTCTGTACAACAGCAAATTCATTTTAATGACAACGTCTTTGGGAACAAGTGCTGTCGTTGTAACGAGGGTTCACTGTATCATCAAAGCGATATAGACGTGCCATGCGTAAACGTGTCTTAGCGCTAACCAAATCATTGGATACTACAGAATATGAATAGAGAGCAAAGGCCCGGATACTTTGCGCATGCGCAGGATGATCCTTTGCATTTTGTGCATGCTCGAAGGCACTTTTCGCTTGAGGCGACCCATATTTGATACGTAGTCCTTCTCAGAATCATGAAAGTAATAATATTAAAAAAAAAAAAAAAAAAAAAAAAAAAAAATCTGTAAGCTTAGCAGAAATCATGCTGATAGGGATGTTGCTAGCAGACAAACTTCCCTCACTCAGGTCATAAAGAGAGAAACAGAGAATTCACCATCATTCCGTACACGGCGAGCATTCCATCATAGAATCACCTAACTATTGCATTGAACCTGTCTGCGCAACTAACTGTGTCTTAATCAGCGAAAGACCCTGGCTCATGATTAACAACGCCAGAGGATTTGTTCAGATCGATGGATGTCATATGAACATTTCCTTCAAGCTTGCATGTGCGCCTAGCGAAAAACGAGCCTGCACAACCAAGCAGTCCGATCAGAGGCTACGCACAGAGTGCTCTGCGAAGACCGAAGACGCGCAGGCTGATCTTAGTCTACGCTGGGCGCACATGCTATATTGTAGGAATATGCGCGTCTGACTTAAGATCAGGAGGTTGCTGGTTCGACCACTGCCGGGTCGGCAACATTCTTTCGAGGAGATTGACCATGGAATATTTTCTATGGTCATTCTCTTCCTTCCGCTGATTCAAGAAGCACAGTTAACAGACTCTGACGAAAGAATGTGCACAATACTGGTTAACCGCTTACAGAACTAAGCCTGTCCAGTAAAAGGGTGGTTAGGAGAACTGACCGCGCTCGACATGATCCCATTGGATTGACGCGCCGTAAAACCTCAACACAAATAAATATATATTGTAGGAAACGCTATGCATAGGCTCCAATTCTACCCCTGACACTTCTATTGACGCCGTCGTGTCGCAAATATCAATCATATCAATCTACGAGTGTTTCCCAGTCCTACATAAATCCACATTGGCTCTCTGGGAAAAAAGAGGCGTTTTTAAGATGCTCATTTAGATCGTCCAGCAGAACCCTCGGAACTCTTGTAAGAATCTTCCTACATGTAGCAGTTGACAGTAAAGAAATGATCCTGTGGTTCTCACAATTTTTTACGGCGGTTTCCTTTTCCTTTATACAGATGGGCTTTGTCTTCTTTCTACGTTGTGATTGTTTGCAAATATCGCAGCTGCAACTTGCCAGCTGAGTGGAATTTAATCGCCTTATCCGTTACACAAATATTCTGAAGTTCATCTAGCAGAACATTACGCTGCACCAGTGACAGTCTGTTAACATTTTCAACCAAAAAAAAAAAAAAAAAAAAAAAAAAAAAAACAGCAAAAAAAAAAAAAAAAAAAAAAAGAAAAAATGGTACTGGAGTCTGTCAGATGCGTAGATAACATGCCCAGTGCAGAATAATTCACTTCACCTTGAAAATGGCTGTCCTTTTCTCTTCAGTGTCTTCTGAAGAATACTGCAATGCTCTCTGTGGTTGATTTTGTTAACAATTACTCTTTACCTTTATACTATCACTAATGATGCATACATTCATATCGCTCCAAAACTGATCTCACCCAGCTGGCACACTATGTTGAAACAACGTCGATTCAACGTCGATTCAATGTCGATTTTTTTAACGCGTGCCTACTGGGAGCGGACATACCACGTCGAAACAAAGTCGTTTTAACGTATAGACCACGTCGACGTAGAATATAGGGGTCCTGAGGAAGCTGTTTGAAAACGAGGCTGCTAGGCCAAGTGTTCAGATATTTTCCGAGGGTCTCGGAAAATGTTATTGCAATGAAATAACCATGGATGATCGTTATTCTTGCATAACTTACGATTCCAACGGCAAACTGTGACGAAAACGCCCCAAAACTCCATATAAACTCTTCCAGTGTGACCGTAAAACCAAGATGACGGCTAGTTTAGGACGTTGCAAAGACGTTCTGACGTCATCATAAAATTTTACAATGCTACATTCAGGGCGACAACGTTACGTCGCTCAACCTAACGTGAACAAAGCAAGGCCCCTCTTGTGATTTCAAAAGATCAAAACCCATGTTCAAACAGCATGTGAATTTCATGATTTGAACATGGGTTTTGTTGTTTGAACATGACTTCTAGCCCATTTAAGCATGGCTTTAAATAGCTATGTTCATAGAATTTTATGCAAGAATCGACGTCCTTGCATAAAATTTTATGACCATAGCTGTTTGAAGCTATTCTTGAATGGTCCAGCATGAAAATATCTCTGGTAATAAATATGAAAATGCCTACTATAAGTGACATTTTCATATTTATTAGCAGAGAAAATTTCATGCTCAGCTGAATTGAGCATGACAAAAATGTTTATAAACTCAGGACCTGGGCGTCTTGTTAAATAGGACAGTAGAGACCATGATCAGAAAGAGCAATAATCACATAACATAGCCAACCAATGTCACAAAGAAGAAGAGCAAACTTACCAAGACAGACGGTACACAAGCCACAAACCAAACACAAACAAATCAGTCAGCTCCCTCTTCCCCAATAAGGAGATCACAATTTTAGACAGGATCAGCTAAACGCAACAATAAGACATCGCACAGGACAAAACCTGAAAAAAAAGCCAAAGGCTACCCTTTTTGGTTTGTGTAGTGTATTCATGTCACAAAGCCAGAATAGTCTGACAAACTCAGAAGAAAGTTTGTAATAAGTTGCAGAACAAGTCATATTTTGCAAGTGCCAGTAAAAATGTTTAATTGATGCAATTTTGGATGAATTTGGAACGCATCTCTCTGTTCATCCAGCATTGTATGTGTTACTCTTCAAGGGGAAAGTTAAAGGCAGCGAAATGAGAGCATTGGGCCCCACCTTTATATCTTGTAGCCAAAGACGGGGTGGGCTGTATCTCCCACTGCCCCTACGCACTCAAGGCTTTGGGGTACTTTTTAACTTTTAGCTTTTTAGCTCACCCAAGCCAAAGGCAAAAGCTCAGAATGAGATATTGTGATCACTTGCCGTCCGTCATCCGTCCGCCCGTCCGTTCACACTTTTGAACGATTTCTGCTCTAAAACTCCTGAGCAATGTGGAGAATTCCGTTGAAGGAGGATTGAAAATATTTTACAAATGGTCATTTTACATTATTTAAGATGGCCGCAGTGCCAGTATTGCGTAAAACACTTAAAAATCCTCTTCTCTGGAACCAAGAGAGCTTTGAGGGTGAATCTTTGTATTATATATATATATATATATATATATATATATATATATATATATATATATATATATATATATATATATATATATATATATATATATATATATATATATATGTACTGCCATACGTCTTCGCGGACATTCTAGGCAGATCACGCTGTCTCATTAAGGGGAATCTAAAACGTAAACCAAACGTGCAAAAGTGAAGGAGATGAAAGATGATAGGTTAAAATAAGTTAAGAATAGTTACAATCAGGATTTAAGAAAAATAAATCATACTATTTGAGTTTTAGCGCCTTGAGTGTTGCAGCCAGCTCACTGCAGACTTGAAAGCATCAAGACTCTACAGGCTAACAACTGTCTCTTGTAAAGCATTCTACTGGACTATCGCCAGTGGAAAGAAGAAATACCTGTAATAATCCTTGGAAGTTTGCAGTTGCCTGAATGTCAACGAATTGGAGTTTGTTTTACATTGGGGACTCAATGCCTACCAGATGTGTTCAAATAATGATTCTAGATTGACCTTCTGACCTTTTTGCGGCTTCATCGGAGCCCAACTATAATCATATGAGGCGTGTTCTTTCGTCGAATCAGTCTTTCGTTGCACATGCTCGGTCCCTTAGTAAGCCACATGTCTAATTCTTTCGCTTAAGTTTCCTTTTGCCCTACCGCTTACACGAGCAAACAGTATAGGTTCTGACGAGACTGTACATATGCGCACTCTCGCCTGGACCTTTGCTGTTAGAATATGCTATAACGACTCTTTTCCCATGCCGAGTCTCATATGATACGAGATTTGAGACCATAATGGCAAACAGGGCCCAGTTGTTCAAAGCATCGTTAGCTTAACGAGCTCGTTAAGGGTCATTTCGTTAACTGTTTTAGCAGATTTAATATACAATATTCTGATATTTTTTGCTGAAAAAATGTGAGTAGCTTTTGCACTGCAAAAGCTACTCACATTTTTTCAGCAAAAAATTTCAGCATATTTGCGTATCACTCGATGTAAATTTTAACGAATCGTTAACTAACGACGTCAGCTTTGAACAACTTGGCCCTGTAGTATTGGAAGTCGGCCAGAATTTCATAGTCGATCATCGGTTTTAAAAAACGACTGATCATCGACTAATAATTGATTTGTAGGAAATATATTCAATTCTTATTTCAGCCCTCTTACAGATACTTATACAATATACATATGTACATAGCTCAGAGCAATAAGAGGAGTATTCAGACAATATTTTTCATATTTCTCCATGAAAACATATGTTGTGGGTACTCATCAGAAACGCCTCATCAAGGCATTTCCCTTGAGTACCCACAGCGTATGTTTTCATGTAGAAATAAGTAAAATATCAGTACTTGTCGGTTGAAGAAAATGTCTTATTTCAGGCTATTTTATCAAATTTCTTCACCTTTATTGACAACAAATCTGAAATTACAAAAAAAAAAAAAAAAAAAAAAATAAATAAATAAATAAAAAAAAAAATAAATAAATAAAAAAATAAAAAAAAATACAGGTTAGAATTTCAACTGCCAATTAAAATAAAAAGTGTGAAAAAAAAATATTTCTAAAATTAGAATTTTCCGATGAGTCGACTTTAAAATTTCTTTCCAATCATCAGTCACAATGAGCAAAAGTGACTGATGATCGATCGTTGGCGGCAACACTAGCAAACAACGAATGCCCAAATTAACCTGCGCACCCTCTCAGTTTGATCAGGGACTTTGCTTGTCGCTTACAGGATCATTGGATACTGTGGAATGTATCATGCCCATGCTGGTCAGGACCTTCTCTGTTCACTTACAAAATGAGGCCCATTTTCTTGGATTGTGCAACATATTGATAACATAATTAACGATAAGAGGAAAATACAATTTTTGGTGGATACGACAAAACAAGAATTTGCAGAGCTGATAAAGAGTAAGTCCCCGTTCAGGACCATCTTCTCAGCCTATCGACCCACCAGTGCTATCAGTACTTTGATTTTTCTTTTTTGTTTCAGTTGCCACATTACTGAGTGTATTGTTAGTTTTGGCGGAATGAGGACAAGACTAAGATGACATCAGCCTTACTCTTCTCTCTCTTCCTTGGGTTGACTTTCTGCCCATATATACTCACAGTTGCAACATCAGGTAGGCTCATAATAAAATATTTTTATATTCTGGAATTTTCAAATAAAATAAAAAAAAAACAAAACTTTTCACATATGCTTACAACGAAAGCCCAGTTTATCCTGCGCATGCGCGCAATCTGATCACACCTTTCCTTGTCCTCTTAATGAATTTTGGGTATATGTACTGTAGAATACATCGACAGTACAAGTTTTATTTTATCTGTAGTGTGTTCTTTGCTTCCAAAGGCAATCTTTTTGACGTTTATTTAGTAAGAATGGACGGGTGTGCTGGCTGAACTGGACCCTCGCTGTTCGCATGTTACATGTACATAGCTCTAGATAAGATGTGTAGTTGTAGTGGAAATATTTTAATATTTTTATTATTTCTCTTTGAAAACATATGTTGTGGGTACTCATTTGAAGCGCCTCGCTGAGGCGCTTCTAATGAGTACCCACAACAAATATTTTCCTGGAGAAATATAAAACATATATGTCTGAATACTCTGCGAATCTAGAGCCATGATATATAACATATTTTTTTCTCGTGGGTAGGTTGAAATATTTTTTTTTGCGGACAGGGACTGGGCAGACTGTTTTGCTGTCCTCACAATCCGGGCATGTACTCTTTCCGCACTGGTAATGCCACTATTAGAAACTAATGACTAATGCGCCGAAATGGCTTTGTGGAGGCACGGATGGTTATTCAACGAGCCAAGTATGATAACCAACTAGCTAAAGCCTGTAAAAGCGTTATTCATGCGGAACGACGACGACAAAACATGGCTTAACCATTTCTACTCTCTGGGCTTACTCAGTAGATGACAAATTGATAAATTGTTTTTCTTATTTCTCCGAGAAATCAGTGGAGACAATTTGCATGAACTGTCAAATCCTGTTTTCACGAAAACATAAAAAAAAAATTTCATGATTTTGTCTTCTGTTGAAAAATTTACACAAAGTGCATGCTAAGCTCTATTAAAGGGTAGTATTCTAGCTAGATAGGTACGGACTAAAGATAGATGACATCATCTTCTTTGGTCGGTGGCATTGGTTTGGTGTATACACGAGCACTTGCTCACACTTTATGTTACAAAATGCGACCTGTGCTTGCCCTGACTGGCGCAGTGTTGTTTGGGCATAAATAGTTCGTGTACAGACAGTATAACAAGTGAAGTTTTAATTGGTTTAAACACTTTTTATTTGTATACAGCCGAACTTCAATGGCTTGAACAACTTTGGGACCATGGGCCATGGGCAGTTCGAGCCAATCAAGGTTAATCATGGCGCCAGGTCGGGAAGCAAATACGGCTAATTCTGGGAAATCTATCGCTCTTCTACACAATAACTGTATGTTGAGTGTACAACTCAACATACAATTTCATAATGAAATAAGAAAGCTTCCTTAAATATTTGTTTTCTTGATCTATTAGGAAGAATTTGTTTTTGTTTGTGTTGAGGTTTTACGGCCCAGTCAACCCAATGGGGTCATGTCGAGCGCGGTCAGTTTACCTAACCACACGTTTACTGGGCAGGCTTAATCCTCTAAGCGGTTAACCAGTATTGTGCACATTCTTTCGCCAGAAACTGACAACTGCCCTTCTTGAATCAGCGGAAGGGAGAGAATGACCGTAGAAAATATTTCATGATCAATCTCCACGAAAGAACGTTACCGACCTCGGCGGGGGTTGAACCCGCGACCTCCTGGTCTCCAGTCGGACGGCGCATCCAACTGAGCCACCGAGGCCGGCTTACAGAGAAATACAAAACAGAACATAGCCTGTATGACATATATACAAAAGGGATCCAGAAGAAAGTCAGCTGACTTATTTAAATATGTATCCCAACTACAATAAGTGAGGTAAACTAAGAGTATGGGATTTACATAATCAGAAATGTAACAATCAGTGATACTATAGGGATACACTGTTTTGAGTTCGAATCCCGCTGGAGGCGGAATTCAGCTCATGACTGTACGGCACGTCATTGCACAGAGCCATATCATCCTTCCCTCGTCTTGTGTGACTTAAATAAAGTTGATGGGAATTAAAAAACCAAATCATCAACCTTTATTTGCTTTTATTTGCGTACGTTCTAACCCATTTTAAACCGAATACCCTCCCCCAACCCCTCCACACCCCGCATATGTATTGGAAGAGTCCAATTTCAGTTTTAGGTATCTCAGGCTATGTGTTTCAGATATTCCTAGAGAATAATGGCTCAACTATTTGCAAACAGTGGAGACCCCAATCAGACGCGGCATTCTGCGGTCTCCTGACTAAAATGGGTTAAGGGGTATTTATTTCAGGAGACATTCTAAATAAATTTTTACCCTCCATTCATAAAAAAGCCGTGGTCTACCCTAAAAGAAATTCTTTTCTTTTAGGGTAGACCACGTTTTTTTTTTTTTTTTTTTTTTTTTTTTTTTCAGAGTAGATATTTTTTTCAAAAAACCATTAACATGCAGGAAAGCAAACCGGAAGTCACAAAAGTTATCTGTATTGTAAAAAAAGATGGATAATCGTGTATTCAGCCTCCTTAAGCAGCGTTAGATGTGTTGGGCTAGAGGAATTATGGAAAAGTAGTGGGTGAAAATTATGGAATAATTTTCTTCAGTTCTCCATTAAAACATATGTTATGTGTACTCATTAGAAGTGCCTCGGTGAGGCGCTTCTAATGAGTACCTACAACATATGTTTTATGCAGAAATAAGAAAAAAAATAACATCCCAGAATTATCACCAAATACTCCTCTTTATCAAATCTTCTGTTGGGCGTACTTATTGGTTGTGGAAATATCTAATGGGCCGCTCCAAGCCAAAATCGTGTCATCGAGCTTGCGCAAAATGCACAGTTTCAGATTCATCCCGCGCATGCGTAAAATCTCATCCGGGCATTTTCTCTCCATTGATACATTCTATAGTGTCCAATGATTCTGTTAGCGGACAGCGAAGGCCCTGATCAGATTGCACGGATGCGCAGGCTGATCTGGGCCTTCACTGTCCGCATATACCAGAATACACGTATTCGCATGACACAGCCAAAATGTTTATTAGTTGTCTGTGGACAAGTAAATCGCCAAATCCTCTTGTCCGAAAAAGTCTTTGTTTTGTCAAAAAAAGTGACTCGATCATTTCTTACTTGTTCACAACTTCACTAAAACACGCCTTTATAATTTTAACACCCTTAAGCCCCACTTTTATACAGTAAAACTGGGGTTTACAGGGGAATGTATTATTGCTCTTATTTCTGCATAAAAACATAGATTGTGGGTATTCATAAGAACCGCCTCGCCGAGGCGGTTCTAACTAGTACCCATAATCTGTTTCGAGCAGACATACAACAACTATCAGAATTTTTCAGCTGAAAGTTTTCTTTTTTTTGTGGTAAAATTCTCAATATATTTGAAAAGACGTGCTTTCGTAATGAAACATATGTTGTTTATACGCATTAGAAGCGCCTCGGTGAGTACCTACATCATTTGTTTACTGTGAGAAAAAAGTCTCATCGGAATAATTTTCTTAAAGTAATGTATCTGGAAAAAAGGTAAGAGAAAAAGTCCTGGAAGTGCCCCAACCACAAGCCGCAGCACTTCCCAGACACCAAGAGGAAGAGGAAACAGACAAAACCAAACAAGCGCAAATCGAACAAACGTGCGAAAAGCACTAAGATAAGCTCTCTCTTCCCCAAGCGAGGTAATCGCAATGCTAAAATGAATGAAAAACACAAGAACAAAATAACACAAGGCAAGACTTAAAACAAGTAGCCTCGTAGAATAAAGTACAAAGCAACAAAGAGTAAGACTAACACCGGGACCACAGCCTTAGAACGGTCAGTAGAGTAAACCACCGGGGGGTTTAAAGCACATTTACGGCTAGCCAACGTCACCCTGGGTCCCGATGCTACTCTTAATATTGAAATACATAAAAAATCGGTTCGCATAAAGGCTAACAACTCAGTCAATGCAGCAAAGCGAAAACATAAAAATCAAATTAATCACTATGATAAACAAAGGCGAGTACTCATGGCTAATTCTACTGTGTGCTAGAGTAAATGAAAACCAATAGTTGAACCACGGCGGGCCAACCCAAATACATATCGTCATATCGTCAAGTTCTGATTTACTTGTCACAGGACAAAATACCGATGTTCATTCATCATTCCGTCCGTCTGTCCGAACCCCAGCTAACTTGTATTTGTTAAAAAAAAAAAAACGAAATGTGCATGCATTGACCAGGCGTCGTATGCGCAGTGTGGCTAGGACTGCATAGCATTACGAAAACACGCCTATTCAAATATACTGAAAATTTTACCACCAAAAAATGAAAGTTTTCAGATGAAAAAAAACATGTGATATTTTTCATATTTCTGCTCAAAACATAGATTGTGGGTACTCGGCGAGGCGGTTCTAACGAGTACCCACAATCTATGTTTTTAGCAGAAATAAGAAAAATAATGTATACCCCTGTAAACCCCAGTTTTACAATATAAAAGTGGGGTTTAAGGGGGTCAAAATTATATAGGCATGTTTTCATGATGGTTAGTGTAAATCGTGTATGGCATGTTTACCCTATTTACATCGAGTGGACTTCTTTCTCAACTCTTTGGACAAGTCTATTTCCAGTAGCAGAGTGTCTGGTTAGCTTTTTTAATTATTTCTACGTTTTATTACATTCCTGTTGTTAATGCAAATAGTGTAGACCCTGATCAGACGCTTAGTTATATGGCGATCAGCCGCCACGTTCTGTGGCGTCTGATCTGGGTCTGCAATGTTTGCCAACTACCCTTTTTTGTTTTTCCAGTCTAAAATGGGTTAATGTGATTTTAGTTCAAAAGACCATATTTTATGAAATGACAATATATAACATGTTTGTTTTTGTGTCAGATGGTTCCAATGGCGGGTCTTGTTTACCTGACAGTAATTGCACAGACATAAACGCCGTTTGCGATGATAGCAAAATTTGTTCCTGTAAACCAGGCTATGTGAACGTGGCCGGACTCTGTAGGAAAACAGGTATGTAGAACCGACTCTGCATTGGAAAAATATTTTTGGCGGTTTATTTTAAATGATTGTTTGGGCATCGCCATACTAAAACGTGTCTTCGGGCATATGCGGACAGCGTAGGTCCAGATCAGACTGCGCTTCCGCGCAGTCTGATCTGGACCTTCGCTATCCCCTTATAGAAACTTTGGATACTATAGAATATATCAATGCAAAGCAAATGCCCGGATGAGACCTTGCGCATGCGCGGGTTGAATCTGAATCTGTGCAATTTGCATATGCTCAAAGACACATTTTTGCTTGAAGCGGCCCATTTCTATATATCGGTTTCGGTTTGAGCCGCGCTACGAGAAGAAGGCCCTTCGGACTTTCCATATATTATCAGCCTTGCTGTGCGCATGCCCCGATTCTTAGCCAGGCCTCCTTTATTTATTATTTGGATGATTTTTTTTCCTAGACCTATCGCTTACGTGAGCGAACAGCACAGGTTCTTGCGAGACTGCGCGGATGCAAGGCTCAATTGTACCCTTGCTGTTCGCATATGCTACAACGGCTCTTTGTTATGACGCAGGACAACTGTCTTTTCTGTTTGTTTTTGCTTGGTTCTCAAAATTCTACCCTAAAATCAAATTTATGGCCAAAATAGTTCTGACTGGATTAACTTCTATAGTCAAATAATTTTAAATTAAAAAAAAGTTACAGTTTTCTCCTCTGATATATTGTTATTGTTGCACAATAACGTTGTAAAAATTTCGGAAATTTTGAACAAATGGAGCGTGTAGAAAATCTGCCTCCAGTGTACCAGCCTTTCTATAGTAAAGTGCTTTTTTTTAAATTTTCAATTAGGAATTCAAAATAGTTCATGGTTTTCTCCACTGATTTAATTATTAATGTTGTACAACGCCGTTGTGAAAATTTCGGAAATTGAAGAAGTGGGACGTGTTGAGAGCCTGCTTCCAATCTACCTACCCTACTACCTATTTTCGCTATATCCGCTATACTTTTCGTGCGGAAAAACTGAAATTTTTGAATGTTTTAAAACTTGTGAATAAAGTAAAGCTTTGGTGCATATGTAGTTACGACAAAATCTTTTGCATTGAATCATGAGCAATTTTCTTCAGTTCATTACGAAAATACGCCTATTCAAATATATAGAAAATTTTACCTCCAAAAACTGAAACTTTTCAGATTAAAAAAGAACTCTGATATTTTTCATATTTCTTCTCAAAACATAGATTGTGGGTACTTGTTAGAACCGCCTCGCCGAGGCGGTTCTAACGAGTACCCACAATCTGTTTTTGAGCAGAAATAAGAAAAATAATGTATACCCCTGTGAACCCCAGTTTTACTATATAAAAGTGGGGTTTAATGGGACGCTAGGCATAAATGGGTTAAGTATATCGTTTAAACAACATAATTTCTCATTTAAACAACTTCTTATACCGTTTGTTTAATTTAATTATCTATTTTAAGCAACTTAAATATTGGAAAACATCACGAAAACATGCCTATATAATTTTGACCCCCTTAAACCCAACTTTTATATAGTAAAACTGGGGTTTACAGGGGTATACATTATTTTTCTTATTTCTGCTGAAAAACATAAATTGTGAGTACTCGTTAGAACCGCCTTACCGAGGCGGTTCTAACGAGCACTCACAATCTATGTTTTGAGCAGAAATATGAAAAATATCAGAGTTTTTTTATCTGAATATTTTTCAGTTTTTTGGAGGTGAAATTTTCTATATATTTGAATAGGCATGTTTTCGTAATGAGAAATGTCCCTTCTGTGGATCCGGGTATGCGAATGAAAAATTTTCATTTCGTTTTAGATGGCGTACTTGGAGGCAGCTGTGAATTTAAAGCGGACTGTTTGGACGGGAACTCTATTTGTTTCCAGCTGAAATGCCAGTGTGGAGTTGGCTTTACTCCTGATGGCGACATCTGTGCACCGTTGGGTAAGGCGAATCACAATAGGCTAATAAACTTGACACTAGCATGCTGTTTTGTTTTTTCTTCAGAAATTTGCTTTGGCAGTTGATGCAAATTGTCTCCTAGATTTCCAAAACAATGTCAAAGCTTGTTATCTGGGAAAAATAAGAAAATAATAATCAATTTGCAGTTTGCTGAATTTGCCCAGAGAGTGGTAATGGTTAAGCTGCGTCATGGGAAAATAGACTTATGACATTTCCGAATAGTACAGCCCTGGATCAGTCTGCACATAGCAAATACACTGACTTGTTAGAGCATGCTCAATGCGTATATCCTCTGAGGTGTGCCTTGTTATAAATTGGACAGAAATACTATTTTATGCTCACTACACAAGGGCTATTTCCTGTTGAAAATACAGATTGCGTACCGCATTTACCCTAAGTAATTGCACAGACTGGCCTAAGCAATATTGTGCACCTGATCCGAGTCTAAATTGTTTGTCATTCACCCAGCAGTATTTAGACACATCAGCAGGTAGTACAAGGGATATATCTCCGGCATCGGTGGCTCAGTTGGATGCGCGTCCGACTGGAGACCAGGAGGTCGCAGGTTCGACCCCGCCGAGGTCGGCAATATTCTTTCGTAGAGATTGATCTTTAAGTATTTTCTACGGTCATTCTCTCCCTTCAGCTGATTCAAGAAGGGCAGTTGTCAGTTTCTGGTGAAAGAATGTGGACAATGCTGGTTAACGCTTAGAGGACTAAGCCTGCCCAGAAAATATGTGGTGAGGTAAACTGACCTCGCTCGACTTGACCCAATTGGGTGGACTGGGCCGTAAAACCTCAACACAAACAACAAACAACGGAAATAAATAATAAAGAGCTAAGTTACCCGAATGTTTAGGGTAAATACGTATAACACACACACACGCACACACACACGCACGCACGCGCTCACACACGCGTTTTCAAAAGGATTTTTGACCAGTGTTGTATCTCCAAATTGAACTTTGTTTTTGTTTCGGGTATTGAATGTTTTGGCAAACAGATAGACCAGATTGTGCAATGCGCTAGTTTATCTGTCTATTGGTGTTTATGGCCACTTCTTAGTATACGGATCTGTCAACCAAATTGAGAATATGCCAAATATACATATTCGAATTCACCGTCACAGTAGCACAGTCATGTCAGAGTCTTACCTATCAATTGATACAGTTTATAGTATACAATGATTCGTTAATCGGACATCGAATACCCTAATTAGACTGCGTGGTTGTGCAGGGTGATCTGATCTGAAATTCTCCTCATGTGCATAGCTCCAGACAAGGCATCTTGTTTTTCAGTCGAAGAGTACTGATGTTTTTCTTATTTTTCTACAAAAGCATATATTGTGGGTACTCATTAGAAGCGCCTCACTGAGGCGCTTCTAATGAGTACCAACAGTATATAGTTTATGGAGAAATGAAAAAAAAAATATTATGCGGATATTATCTGGAGCTCTGGTATATCACAAGACAAAGTTTCACTGGGCGCAGCCAGTATAATACAGTGTCCATTTTCTCATGACGCTCTTCTGTTATATTCTTGCATGTCAGACATATTTGGTGTTTTGCTGGAAAATGTAACTAGGTAAACGAAAAACCAATAACTTCGTTTTTAATGACAGATTCTATCTGTCATTCTTCGTTGCTACGTACGGTTTTAGAGAAAGTGACTTTGACTACTATTCAATTTCGTATTTATCCGCGCACAAAAGTAGACCCTATGTTTCAGTGTGTGTATATTAGTACGCCATTGAAGAGCTGTCCATACAAAAGTAGTGCAACTTGTGCGAGTCGCTGAGAAAATCCGCCTTAATATATGTGCGAACAACAAAAGCGCAGATCACCCTGCGCGTCCGCGCAGGCTGATCAGCGCCTTTGTTGATCGATATAGCTCGTTTTTTTCGACGAAGAAGCGTCTCACAAACTTAAATGGAGAACAGAATGATACCGGGAATTTATTAGTTTCTCATAGAATCTGTCGTTTCAGGGCTATTCAGCCCTTTGATTGTTATAAGTTAAGCGCTTATGGTTAGTAGTGAAGAGGTAAGGGTAATTGCACTTTTTTTCATTGATTAGCTCATCCAAGCATCATACATTATTTCAAACAGTGTAGATCTAGATGAGATGGCTCATTAGAAGCTGTTTTACCAAAATATACATTGTTTGCGATCGGTGGTAAAAATTAGCACACTCCGGCTGAAATTTCATGATGGCTGTCTGGCATGTAGCGGGAAGGGACTAGAGCGGAACCTCCACGAACGGTCCCCTGTTAACAACAGCCACCCTTATATAACATCTACTTTTCTGATTCCCCAAAGTACCGTTTGACTATATATTTATTTAACCTCTCTTTAACAATCATCTCCCTACAACGGTGAGTTGTATACCTTCTCAAGGTTTGTGTTGTAGAGAGTTCTTCTGTAGTTTTACTTGAAATACACTCGGGATTAGTGTAGTTTACTAATCTAGTCCTTTCTTTTGCTTTTCTTTCTTCCTTCCTCAGAGAGACGCCTCGACATAAGTTAATATTGTTCACAGGACCGATAAACCTCAAACGAACAATCACACTATTTGCCATTATGTATGTGGCTTTTGTTTTGTCAAATGTCCGTTTTCGAAATAACAGACTTGCCCAGCTTTTTAAACACTAAGGCTTCTCCTTTTTCATATCTTGCAAAAAAAAAAAAAGAAAAAAAAAGCATGATCCTACAATCGTAAAGATATACAGCTGAGTTTTCGCATATCTAAAACCTTGATATTGCATGATACAAAACCACTATACAACAATTCGATAAGCATGGTTGTTTTCCATTTTTGTTATAACCCGCCACACGATAGTGGCGGGGTATTACGGTTTCACGTTGGACGTCCGTGTGTCTGTCCGTCGGTTCGTCCGTCAGTTGTACGTCCGTCCGTTTTTTCGTTTCCTGATGATAACTTGAGTAAACATCAATGGATTTTCATGAAACTTGGTATGTGCATTGATATTGTAGAGATCTGGTTTTGGATTGCTAATGGGCAAATTTTGTCAAATTTTTACGGAGTTATCTGCCCGCGACACGACAATGGCGGGGTATTATAGTTTAACGTTTTTTTAGTTTTTTGTTGTTTTTTTTATTGGAACTGTTTATGATTTTTACCCATAAACTAAGTTCTATTAAGTGTAAAATAAACAGGTAGACACTGACAAGTAAATACACCCGACTCGCAATAGATTAATCTGTACATTTGTTGTCTAAATATAAATTAGCACTAAATGTTTTAAATTCTTGATGCGTTTTGTTAAGCGGCTTGTATTTTATAGAATTTCGATGAACATTTTTGTTAGATGAAATTATATCTTGTCTTCATACTGTATTACCGGGTGTAATATATCAGACAATGTTTTAGAATTCTGGACATGACGAAAGTCGTTAAGAACTCCCTCAATATGTTTTTAGACTTACATAAGTATAAAACTGTATTCTATATGAATTAATCTTATAGGAAACTCATAAGCACGAACACCGAAAGGTGTCTGGTAAAATTTAAAATGTGTCATTCAAAACGGTATTGTAAACTTTCCAAAACATGTGTTTTCTTGTAAGGTTATCGTTGCGGCTATACTGGACCAGAATTCGGACAATTTTTTTTGGGGTGTGTGTGTATGTGTGTGTGTGTTCCTCCATTTCTATGATCTTTCTTATAAATGAGATCGAAAAAGATAGGTGTATTCGAAACAGTTTGCATGTGAACTTTTATAATTGGTTTCAGGCAGTAAACCATGGTATGCTCCCTTGAATGCAGAAACCAGCCTCAGTATCACTTTTGGCTTCAAAGTTGCATATGCACATGAGAAAATAAACCGTTTTGCTTTCTGTTTTGAGCATTTGTTTTTCTTTCTTTTCTATGAACTTACTCTGAACTTAATCTGAATGATCAAGATTTTGTATATTTAAATTTTTAAAAATGAACTTGGCCTCTGTAGAAACATGCTTGTTTTTAGCGAAATACAATGTATGCATACCTGTTCTACGGTTGTTAGATACAGACATGACCAAACTTTCTTTCCATATAAAAATAATTTGCATACATTGTCTCTTTCCGATTCTAGGGCTAGCACTATTTCTATATTGGAACCCGTTTCTTTTTTTTTTTTTAAATATATATGTGGAAGTATTAGTACTGCATAATTTCGATATTTAGGAGTTGATTAAAAACAATCTTCTTTGATCTGTCTGCGTGAAGACGAGGCTTTCGCACAGCACTTTACATGACGCACTAGCGAAACAAACAGTGGCCCTGTATGGCAAATGCGAATGTACAGTTTGTACAGCGCGCTTTGATCATGGCTCGCCGTTCCCTGTTACATTTTAGATGACCCTACTCCAAGCACATAGCTCCAGATAGGAGGGTTATCTTGATAATTATGTTTCTTATTTCTCCGAGAAAACATGTTGTGGTTCTCATTAGAAGCGCAGCGGCGAGGCGCTTCTAAAGAATACTACAACATTTTCTGCGAGAAATAAAAATAAACACGCCTATATAATTTTGATCCCCTTAAACCCTACTTTTATATAGTAAAACTGGGGTTTAAAGGGGAAAACATTATTTTTTCTTATTTTGTAAAGACACATAGATTTTGGGTTCTCGTTAGAACCACCTCGCCGAGGTGGTTCTAACGAGTACCCAAATTCTATGTTTTGAGCAGATATATGAAAAACATCAAAGTTTTTTTTTGTCTGAAAATTTTAAATTTTTGGTGGTGAAATTTTCTATATATTTGAATAGGCGTGTTTTTATAATGATCAGTACATTTAGGTTGTACAACAAGCGTTCTATCTGGAGCTGTGCAAACAGTGATGAACCAGGTCAAATCACGGATGTGCTGTCTGATCTATGCCTTAGCTAAGTGTTTCATTACGAAAACACGCCTATTCAAATATATTGACAATTTTACCATCAAAAAATGGCAATTATTCAGATAAAAAATCTGATATTTTTCATATTTCTACTCAAAACATAGATTGTGGGTACTCGTTAGAACCGCCTCGTTGAGGCGGTTCTAACGAGTACCCACAATCTATGTTTTTGAGCAGAAATAACAAAAATAATGTATACCCCTGTAAACCCCAGTTTTACTGTATTAAAGTGGGGTTTAAGGGGATCAAAACTATATAGGCGTGTTTCCCTGATGTCACCGGAGCTTGCAAAAATTGTATTGCAAGTAGTAGCTAGTTCAACATAACATTAAATATGAGACCAAATAGTAATTTTAATCCATTTTTTTTAAATGTGGACTCTTGTACCCCTGTCTTTGGACAGGTTCATTTCAAGTGAAAGGGGTGTCCTGTTTGTTGTATAGTATTTTCATTTATTAGAAAAAAAATCCCGGTCTAAATGCAAATTGTGTAGACCCTGATCAGACGCCGCGTCCTATCTTGATATACTTTTTGGCAATGTCCCTTTTGTGGGACGCAAGGCATTTATATGTTCAATTGACCGCGCTGGATTTAAAAATGTTTACGAATGATCTAACAGCATGCAATTCCGTTAAGAAATAACAAATATCTATTAACCATGAATAACAATATTAAAAACACGACAAGCGAAAAAAACCCCCTGGTCACATATGAGGACCACCAATGCCAACATCAGCCAGCACTTTGGCACAGATTGATTTTGTATATATGATATTATGTGAAGGGGCTATTTGCATGAGTATTTACAGAGCTTGGTGGGTGTCAGATACTGGCTTTATTCAATATCCTCTTTATTCAAGATAATCTTTAATATATTATTCATGTTTGATGCAGACTTGGTATATTTTATTAGCGTTTGCCTGGTGATATGAGAAAATCATAGTCCTTTATACATCTTTTCGCAAACAGAAGGCGCGACTGATCCACCGTTCGTTCAAAGTACGACCTTTACACCTACCACCGCTTCAAGCCCTCCGACAACACAACCTCCGACCGAGACACCTCCATCAACAGAAAAAACAACTCTTCCACAGACTGAAACACATCCACCAACTGAATCGCCCTCAACAACAGAGAATACAACTCGTCCACCGACTGAAATACCTCCACCAACTGAATTGTCCCCAACAACAGGGAGTACAACTAGCCCATCGTCAGAAACACCTCAATCAACTCAGTCGCCCTCACCTACAGAGAGTACAACTCGTCCATCGACTGAAACCGCTCCACCCACTAAGTCGCCCTCACCAGCAGAGACTACAACTCGTCCACCGACTGAAACACCTCCACCGACTGAATCGCCCTCACCAACAGAGAGTACAACTCGGCCACCGACAGAAACTCCTAGCTCAACTGAGACGCCTCTAACCGAAAGTACAGTCCATCCACCGACTGAAACAACTCCACCAGTTGAAACAACTTTCCCAACAGAAAGTACAGGTTAACTTAACTGCTTATTAGAAGACTTCCTGTATGTCGCGTTTCCTAAATTGTAACTGCTATTTAACTATGCTTCTGTTAAAGTGCTACAAAATTTTGCAAGCTTACACATATGTATACGTATTCATTGTGCAAACAAATATGTGTAATCCGTACATATATATGAAATGCACACGTACATATACACACATTTTGCACGAAAGCATACATGCAGCTTCGAGCTGTACATTAGTTGTTCCACAAAAAGAACACTTCAAGACATGCGGACACATCACGAAAACGTGCCTATATAATTTTGACCCCGTTAAACCCACCTTTATATAGGAAAACAGAGGTTTACAGGGATTTTCATTACTTTTCATATTTTATTAAAACAGATTGTGGGTACCCATTAGAACCGCCTCGTCGAGGCGGTTCTAACGAGTACCCACATTCTATGTTTTGAGCAGAAATATGAAGAAAAAAAAAAACAGATTTTTTTTTTATCTGAATTTTTCTCTTTTTTTTGGGTGGGTGGGGGGGGGGGGGGGGGTTGTAATATTTCAATGTCTCTGAATAGGCATGTTTTCATTATGAATGACGGCTCTGGTCAAATTGTGCATCTTCGCAATCTGATCAGGGCCTTCCCTGTCCAGTCAAGTAGAAGATAAAAACTATGATCAGACTGTTCCCGTGTGCAGGATGAGCTTGGTCTGCGCATAATTAAGCGATTTTGCGCGATTCAGTTATTCGAGGTCTGAGCACATAACTGTATTCTTCTTCTGCCTTGTGTAGGCACTAAACAAGTATAACTTAGTTGGCTTCAATCTCAAGAGTTTTTCCCACTTTTCACTTTTACGGCAGTAAAATGACACATTCTTCTGTATTGCATTAAAAGCAGCTGCCTAATTACGTTTTAAAATGTACATGTATTATACTGTCGACTCTCGTTATCCCGAAGTCCAAGAGAATCTCTGAAATACTTCGAGATATCCGTATATCGATATATCAGATTTGCAGAATTGAGGAAAAAATAAAACGAAGAAACACATTTTACAAATAGATATTAAGTAGTTTGAGTCCTGAAGTTAGAAATATATTGAAAATATTGTAGAATTGAGGAGAAATTGCCGCTTGGGAGCATTTTCTCCTCTATTCCACAATATTGTGTTACCTTTTGTTAGATTTTTATGTCGAGATAAGCAGTTATGCGAGATAAGCGAAATCGAGATAACGAGAGTCAGCTTTATATAGCATTGTATGCGGCACTGTATCATCCATCTAAAAGTTAAAGAAATACCTACCCTGTTAGAAGACGGTTAGCCTGAAAGCCAATTTATTTGGAGGGAAATTCTGTCTCAGTCCCTGTCAGAGCTGAGTTATATCACACAAAGCTGCTTTCCGTATTTAATACAATGGCAGTTTTAAAATAGATTGTCCATTTGGTTTGACTGCATGCGTGCTTTTGACATACTTTGATAAGACGTTTTTCGCTTGCTGTTTTATTACAAATGAAACCATTTTGTCATGACTGACCATAACTTATCAGAAAGCATTTGCCTTTCCAGTTTTTCCAAAATTTGATTTGACAATTGTAATTTTATAGTTAACTGATTTCTTGGATTTTTTATCTAAGAAAATATTTTGCTTTTCTCTATAGATTTTCAATTCTTGGTGTTTCCAAACAATATCATGAAACTTTCAGAAAAAATGAAAAAATGGAACTTGTCTAAGAATTGCCTACAATCTACAACCCGTTAATTTTTCGTATAATCTGCAGCCGTTTTTACTATGGAGAATAATGACAATATTCTACGTTTTGAAAAATAATGTTGGAGTTAATTGTTGTGTACATAGATAATCTCGACAAAATGTTTAAATCAATTTAAGACCAAAGTTTGTAGATTTACTTCTTTTTTTTCTGTACAAAGCTCCAGACAAAAATGGATTTCCGAAAGATGTCTAAAATAGGTATTATTAAATACACCAGCAGTCGACCCTTGATATCATTTTGAACTCACGGCCATCATACACTGCGTATTCAGATATATTGAAAATTTCACCACCAAAAACTGAAAGATTTCAGATAAAAATTCTAATATATTTATTTTTTTCATATTTCTCCTCAAAACATAGCCTGTGGATACTCGTTAAAACCGCCTTGCCACGGCGGTTCTGTGAGTTACCCACAATCTATGTTTTTGAGCAGAAATAAGAAAAAAAATAATGTATACCCATGTAAACCACAGTTTTACTACATAAAAATGGGGTTTAAGGTGATCAAAATTATATAGGTATGTGTTCGTGATGACCTTCCCATATTGATAGAATTACTACCATGAACAAAGCTTTAAATTCATGAATATCAAATACTGGCAGTAAACTCTTGTCTGTATATCTCATGGTTAGTATTACCTTCTTATACTTTTGACTTCGACTAAATGCTTAAACAATTTGTAACATGAACAAAACTTGACGTTCATGAATACCAGATACTAATAGTGAACTCTTTAGACGCTTGTCTGTATACTTAATGGACAGTATTACCTTCTTATAGTTCTGACTTCGACTAAATGCTTAAAAAATAAAGTTACGAGCAATACTTGACGTTCATGTATACCAGATATACTAACAGTGATAGTAGTATAGGGTGGCACTACCCTATACTACTAGTGAGCTCTTGAGACGCTTGTCTGGATATTTTGTAGTCAGTATTACCTTCTCGTAGTGACTGACTACGAATGAATCCATTTAGAATTGGTAACACGAACTAAAACTTGCATATCAAATACTAACATTAACATCTTCAGTAATTTGTCTGCATACTGTATGCAAGTTATAACAACATTAATTTCGATTCTTCCCATATCGTGTAATACAAATGGGAAAATGTTTGGGGTTCTTGAATATCAAATACTAGCATTAAGTTTAAACGGCTGTGCACTGTTTACCCTAGTGTTCTCCTATAATATATAGTGAAAACAGGAATACATGTATTTTCAGAATTTTACAATATTTAATTTAGATTTTAATTTGTTACATCTAGCAACCTTTTTAAAGGCATAAATCTGCATTAAAATACAGTTGACTTTCGCTATCTCGAAGTCCAAGGGACTCTCTGAAATACTTCGAGATATCCATATCTTATATCAAATTTGCAGAACTGAGGAAAAAATCAATCAAACAACCACATTTCACAAGTGAATACGCAATTTGACTCCTGAGAGTAGAGAGATATTGAAAATATTGTGGAAAAGAAGAGAAGCGAAGTCGAGATAACGAGAGTCGATTGTATTAATCATATTCCATGCAACAATATGTGATGAAAATGCCATGAATTACACGAGAGGAATGTAGTTAAATATTTTCTGATTTTCCCAGAAAAAAAAAAAAAAAAAAAAAGAAAAAAAAAAAAAAAAAAAAAAAAAAAAAAAAAACAAACAAAAAAACATATCTTGTGGGTTTTCACAAAAAGAAACGCATTTGAGCTTACATTGGAGCTTACATTGTTAGTTATAGAATACGATCGAACAATTGTAAGGGACAGGCGCATTGATTTTAAGTCCATATGGTAATGTTGTTTTTCGCCGGGCGCAGTCGGTAGCGCGTCTGGCTGTAGATCTCTAGGGTCGCAAGGTCAAACCCCAGCTTGTCCACATCAGTTTCGTAGAGGTTGATCATGAAATCAATCTGGAGTCATTCTACCCCTTCCGCCGATTCAAGAAGGGCATATGTTACTTACTTGAGGAAGTCTGCGCACAAGGACTGGTTAACCGCTTAGAGGACCAAGCCTGTCCAGGAAAAATTGTAAGTAGTTTAATTGAAGCTTGACATGGCCATTGGGCCGTAAACTAACTCAATTTCAAATGTTGTTTTTCATTGCTTAGAGAACACAACAGCTGTTAAAGACATCACTACGCCTACTTATCCCGTCTGCACTATCGACTGTGACAATGGTGGAACTTGTGAAATAAGCCCTACAGGGACACCGAAGTGTCTGTGTCCGCAAGAATTTACAGGTAATTTAGTGTACCGTGGTAAACGCTTAGAATGCCGAAAAAATCAGCAGACGACATTTTAAAATATATATAACCATGCTTTAACGATTGGGATATTGTTGTGAACGGATGTCCGTCCGTCCGTCTGTCAGTCCGTCCGCCTGTCTGTCTGTCCATCCATCCGTCGGTCAATCAGTCAGTCGCTATTTCATCCTAAACCACGGCGGAATTTAACCAAAAATTGCTACATGACTTCCCCATTATTTTTTCGTCCGTCCGTCCATCTGCCCGTTACGCTATCTCTTCCTTAACCACTGGACAGAATGTATCCATACGTGCAACATCACTTCCCCACGCGGTAAGGGTGTGCGAGAGCATGTCCGTCCGTCACTCTGTTAGCAGCATTAGCACCGAGCGTAGGGATTTTGTGACGGCGCGCCATCGACTGCGCAATCTAGTTTTCTTAGTTTTTCTAAAATGCAGTTTTGAGGAGACAATTTAGCATGACATGTCAAAAACTCTTTCCTGGGAAGAAATAGGAAAACTAACATAATGTTTGTTTTCTCTTGAATTTGTCTATTGCGTCCGTAATGTTAAAAATACATACACCTTTAGGAGAAATATAATGAAAATATGTACCTCCCGCCTCATTGAAACCTACCCTTCAAGGAATGAAATTGCTCCACTCTGAAACCAAATTCTTGCAAAGATCTACCAGCCAATCTGTGTAATCAGATCAGGGTCTTATCTTTTCGGCAATATATTTTAAACTATTCAATAGGTTTATTAGCTTACAGCAACCACCCTGATTTATGAGACAACGAGAATTCGTGGGCTGAGTTGGGCATATTCTATCCCCATATACAAAAAGGACTGGGACAAAATGGCCCTTTTTATATCTATGATTAACATTTCATGTCTCTAAGAAATGTCCATATATAATCTATTTAGACCAGTATACAAGTTGTGCCAGTCCCAGTAACTAATTTATATTCTATTCTATTGTAACTCTAGTACTCTATGAATTAGCCAATCAGATTAAGTCATGTGCTTATCCAAGGTATAAAATGGGCATACACCCACAGGGCGTATCCCCTAGGTGACTCCGTTTCCCGGCTACGTTAAAAATCTTGACTTGACTTGAGAACAAGTCCATGGTGGTTCGAATCCCGCTCGGGTCGAGACAATTTTCGGACGGTTAGTACACCTAGCTCATACTAGACGAGCCCTGGGTTGAGTGTAAAGTGGACAGGGCGGCCTTGGTGACAGACAGCGGTATCAAATGTGATTGGGTGATCCATGAAATCAAGGCTGTACAAAACATGTACATAACACTCGCCGCTGCCTCTATGTGCCTCGGGTGCCTGGTAGCTGTAAAAATCCGCACAACAACAACAAAAACAAGTCAGTTCGGTTCCAACATACAGAGAAGGCACAGCACGATCAAGTCGTAAAACCAGTAAGGTAATTCATCTAAAGAGTCGTAGACGTGCCAGTAATATTGGCTTTCCTACCCTGTGGAAAAATATATCTTACATACCGTCATGTAGATATATTAGGAGCAAGACAGGAGTCCAACATTCGTTGTTCAGCTCTCAGAGGTTCAGCTCTTATAGATGTAAGCCCTACTGAGCTGCTTCGTATCCTGCGAGTTAACATTGAAGTATACACTTTTTTATATTCACAACTCTTGACTTAATGTATAGTTGTAACTGCAAACTGCACTTTTGTTTGATATTTGGTTTTAGTTCTATGCTCAGTGCCTAAGCAAGATACCTAAGGGAACTCACAACAATCATTATATTGGAGCATAAAGCCCTGTCTAAATTGGTAATAATCATTGTTTGAACAGACAGCTCGGTTCAAATTGAGAATACATGTACGTGTGTTATTATGATGTGTATTTGTTGGTGAACCAGATTGAGCGCTTACACTTGCTTTAAATATCGACTGACCACTTGGTAACACGATAAACGTTACAGGTCCCTTTTCCAATAACACTGATAATTACATCACACCGTGCCGGCCTCGGTGGCTTAGTTGGATACGCCGTCCGACTGGAGACCAGGAGGTCGCGGGTTCAACCCCCGCCGAGGTCGGCAACATTCTTTCGTGGAGATTGATCATGAAATATTTTCTACGGTCATTCTCTCCCTTTCGCTGATTCAAGAAGGGCAGTTGTCAGTTTCTGGCGAAAGAATGTGCACAATACTGGTTAACTGCTTAGAGGACTAAACCTGCTCAGTAAACTTGTGGTAAGGTAAACTGACCGCGCTCGATATGACCCCACTGGGTATACTGGGCCGTAAATCCTCAACACAAACAAACAAATACATCACACCGTTAGGTGACAGGAGATACGCGCAATTGCAAACACCAAAGGTCCAAATGAACGCGCAATTGCAAATATTAAAGGTCCAAATGAACGCATTAGTGCAGTCTGATCGGGCCTCCACTATCCGCCAACAGAAACTTAGGATATACAGAATGTATGAATAGAGAGCAAAGGCCCGGATGAGACTTTGAGCATGCCGACGATATCTGAGTGCGCATTCTGCGCATGTTCGAAAACGCTTGCTGGACGCCTCCTTTATATAAGCATGATGACATCAATGTCCTCGAATGTAATTTCTATGTAAATAACGGTCACAAAGCCGGCTTCGGTGGCTCAGTCGGATGCGCGCGTCCTACTGAAGATCAGGAGGTCGCGGGTTCAGTCTCCGCCGAGTCCGGCAACATTTGTTTCGCGGAAATCGATCATGAAATATTTTCTACTATTATTCTTTCCCTTCCCCTGATCCAAGAAGGGTAGTTGTCAGTTTCTGGCGAAAGAATGTGCACAAGTACTGGTTAATCGCTTAGATGACAAACCTGCCCAGACAAAAGCGTGATTAGGTAAATTGACCGCGCTCGACACGACCCTAATGGACTGACTGGGCCGTAAAACCTCAACACAAACAAACAAATAACGGTCACATGTTACATTTGTTTCAGGTCTCATTTGCGAAATCCTCGTAAATGTTTGTGCTGACAACCCATGTCCCAAGAACGCAACATGCCATGCTGACTCTACGAGCCCTACTGGCTTTGTTTGCATATGTTCTGGAGATTTTAAGGGCCCAGATTGTACCGAAGGTAATCTTATTTCAGTTTTTAAATTTATTTCTAACAGTCAACCTTCAGTGACTCGAATTCCGGTGGCTCGATTACCGATATCTGGTACGAACTCTTTTTGAGTCCTTAGGAATTTGTTTTCAATAGCTTATGAAAATAATTATTTACTAGGATTATAAGTAAAATGTTCTTATTTTATCATGAAAATGTATGGTGTGTGTACTCATTAGAATCGCGTCCTTGAGGCGATTCTAATGAGTAAACTCAACATACCTTTATTTAACAGATGAACAAAACGACTCCCTAAATGATACTAATTTGCCTTCTGACGGCGCTATGATTAAATCTCATTGGGCCGAATTACCCACGTGTAGAAGACATTTCCATGGTCCCAAAGATGTACGAGCCATTGAAGTTCGACTGTTGTTGTTTGGTTTTGTAGTAAACATTTCCATTAAAGTACATTCGTTCCCTAAAAATAGTTAATCTGTTTAAAAAAGATTGGATAAACTAGGGGAGACAACTCTGTCAAATTGTTTAGCCTGTCTTGTTAAAATGAGACCTCTAAAAAGGGGAGAAATTGTTTCCTTACAAAAAAGACCCCTTTACAGACAGGGCTTAGTGTGCAAGCAAGCAAACAATTCACTAAAGTTTCCTCCCTTGTAAAATATGGGGGAAACTACTAAGTGTATACTGACCCTTTACTGCCCTTTCGACATCACTCGGAAAGACGTTTTTTTTTTTTTTGTTTTTTTTTCTGCTTGGCGTTTTATTTTAAATGAAAATATCTGGTTCTGACTGACCATATATTATGAGAGAGCATTTGTCTTTTCTGTTTCTGTGTATTGTTTACCCTAAAATTCAATTTACGGCCAAAAATTTGTCTGACCTATGCAATTTCTGTAGTAAAGGGATTTGTTTTTAAATTTTCTGTCTTAGAATATATCTTCTATTTTTCTTTGCTGAATTTGAAGTACCAGTCTTTCACAACAATATTGTGAAAATTAAAAGAAAAAAAAAAAAAAAAAAAAAAAAAAAAAAAAGTGAAAAAGCGGAACATGTCGAAAATCTGCCTCTAGGCTAACTCCTCCACAGATTTCTGCATAATTTGCATTCATTTTTACTATGAAAAAGTGTAAATATTTTAATAACTATGATAAAACATTTTGTGTTTAGGTGATTACGACAAATGGTTTTCCATTAAATCATGACAAAATTTAGGAAATTTACTTTTTCTGTGTAAGGCGCTAAGCCAAATTCCACTTTCTGAAAGATGTCGAAAGCACAGTAGATTTGACAGATATGTAATATTAGTTTAATATCTACATACTTCTTATGTGTATCCACGTATGTCACAACAATGACATATAGGCGTCCCCATAACCATCACGAAAACATACCTTGCTTGACCCCTTAAACCCCACTTTTATATAGTAAAAGTGGGGTTTAGAGGGGTATACATTATTTTTCTTATTTCTGCTCAAAAACATAGATTGTGGTACTCGTTAGAACCGCCTCGTCAAGGCGGTTCTAACGAGTACCCACAATCTATGTTTTGAGAAGAAATATGAAAAATATCAGAGTTTTTCATCTGAAAATTTTCAGGTTTTGGAGGTGAAATTTTCTATATATTTGAATAGGCATGTTTTCGTAATGGTACGGCATTGTTGGCGACGTAGAAATAAAGTCCTTTCGACGTTGTGAAATTGAAGGCCAGTATCTCTCTCTTTTACCACATACCACACACATAAACAATATCCAGTCAGCATTCTACGTAAATCTTTATCGGGCCGTCATCGGCCCGTCAGGGTAGCTGACGGGCCGATGACGGCCCGATGTAGATTTACGTAGAATGCTAGCTGGGTATCTGCCCTAAACATTTGAAGACCCGATCCCATTAGTGCATCGCGTCACAAAAAAGAAACAATAATAAACAAGCTAAACGCTAGGTCTGATCAGTTTGCAGTTATTGTTATGATATTAGCAGTTTGCAAGGACATAATCTTCAAAAATTGTAGACGCCGATTCTGCAAGTAGTCACCTTGCGCTTTCATGTACAGGCTTGCACTGGTCAACGCTAGTCATAATTATAACTAAAGGTCTTTTTTCAGGTTACTAGCCGAAACAAATGAGCATTGGAATGTTATGATAATATGGGTTTGCCTACTACACAGAGTAAATAAACCAATTTTTGAGCAGTACAACATAAAAATCTGCATTTGGGGTAAATGCGATCAACGAAGGCCCAGATCAATGTGCCCATCACTATCTGTTTAAGTACATATTGAGCCAGCGCATGACAAAACCTACAGTAAGACCTGCGTGATCAGCAAAAGCTCAAATCAGCCTGTTAATCTACCGAGTATGGCAAGAGTTTTCTTTTATCCCTCTTTGGATAGCCCGGACGCTGTAAAAGACACATGCGATCAGCAAAGACTGTACGGATGCACAGGCTGGTCGCACAAGTCATTATTGTAAGTTTTTGTCTTGTGTTGGCTCAAATGTAATTATCAAATTGTGCGGTTTGGTCGGCTGAAAAGTGTGGTTACTGTTCGCATGTTCACCTTTTAATCTGATCGCTAAAGGACCTATTTGTTACAAAAGAGATACCGTTTTATTTTTAGGGGACAGGCCTTTTACGTGCAGAAACTTTTATATTTACACATAAAGCCAGTATAAGTGGTTGCTAATACCACATGCGTATCCAAGACAAAAACACACAAAGGCGTTTGAAAAGATTCACCTCTATCAAGCAATTCCTTTCAAGATAGCACAAAATTAAACTTTGTTTCGACACATTTTTGTTCAAAATCTGAATGGTGACTAATCTGCTTATCTGGTGCCCTAAGAATCTCTTTTTATGAGCTCTTTTACCTGTAGTCCTAAGCGCCTGTATTGTTGTATCACACTCATCTGGAACCCTTAGAACATCTATTGTTAAAAGTCTTGTCAGAATCCCTAGAAATCTCTATTGTTTATTCCTTTTATCAGGAACCCTAAGAACCTATATTTTTTTAATCTCTCTTATCTGGAGCCCTATGAACCTCTTTTTAATCACACTTATCTAGTTCCCTAAGACCCTTTGTGGTTTTATCCCACTTATCTGGAACCCGAAGACCCGCTAACGTTTTCTCTATTATCTGACGCCTAAGAACTTCATTGCTAAGTTTCTCTTTTTTGCAGACCCAGGGTGGTTAGCTGGCTGTAAAAGTGCTTTAAAACACCCGGTGGTTTGCTCTCCTGACCGTTCTAAGGCGGTGGTCCCGGTGTTAGTCTCACTCTTTGTTGCTTTGTGGTTTATTCTACGAGGCGATTTGTTGTATGTCTTTCCGTGTGTCATTTTGGTCTTGTGTTTTTCAGTCCTTTTAGTATTGCGATTACCTCGCTTGGGGAAAGGAGAGCTAATCTTAGTGCTTTTCGTACATTTGTTCGGTTTGTGCTTGTTTAGATTTGTCGGTTTCCTCTTCCTCTTGGGGTCTGGGAAGGGCTGCGGTTTGTGATTGTGGCACTCCCTGGACTTTTCTCTTACCTTTTTTTAAGAACCTTCCTTGTTTAATCTCTCTAATCTTGAGCTCTCAGAACCTTTATTGTTTATTCGTCCTTATTTGGAGCCATTACAACCTTAATTATTTTATCTCTTTTAGAGAGTGCAAAAAAACAGTTTGTCTTTCTTATCTGAAGCCAAAAGAACATTTATTTTTGTATCTCTTCCAGGGAGCCTAAAGAACCACTACTGGGTTATCTCTATTATCTGGAGCCCCAATAACCCTAATAGTTAGCTATCTTATCTAGAGTCGCAAGAAATTTCAATAATCCGTCTATCATATTTGGAGCCCTAAGAACCTTTTTTTTTGTTTCATTTCTCTTATCTGGTACCCTTAGAACCTTCATTTTTCATTCCCTCTCTTCTGTAGCCCTAAAAAACCCTATTTTTTTATCGCATGTCAAGAGCACAAAGAAATGTGTTTTGTCGCTCTTTTCTGGAAGCATAAAAAAGTTTTAGCTCTTATAGCTCTTATCTTGAGCCCTAAGAAACTAGTTTTGTCTCTCTTTTATATCCAACCTTAAGAAAGTTTTATCTCTTATCTGGAGCCCTAAGAACCTAAGAACCTCTTTTGTTGTATCTCTGGTATCTGCATGCCAAAAAGTATCATAATTTACCAAGCGGTTTAAAACCTAAGAGTTTTTAATATTTTTTTCTCTCTCTGATCTTGCGCCCAAGAAACCTCTATTGTTTTATGATAAGTACACATTATTTTTAGGTTACATTTGACAATTTCATTGGTAAGGTCGTATCTATATGTATCTACATGGCAAACGTTATCAAAATATTCCAAGCGGTTTTAAAGTTATAATGATTTTCACAAACCGATTACGGTCGTACGGACAGGCCTCGGCGAGGCTTTTTATAAAAAAAAATCTGGTATTTGACAACTTAATTGCTTTGATCTTGTCAATGTGTATCTGCATGCCAAAATTATCATGATGATTATAGGGCACTCCTCATAAGTCCTTCTTTCGGATGACTTTACAGCGGGTCGTGCAATGTTTCATGTCTCATTCGAATGATCATTTCTCATAACACAAGTACAATTTCCTTTTTCAGAGGACAAGGTTGTTACTTGCCGTGACTTTGAGAGACTTTTATACCTAGACAAAAAGCCAGTAGGAGAGGACCATCGTACCACATGTGTGCCCAAAATGAACACAACCCTTGGTGATATATGTTTTGATGAAAGTGAACAGCTTATATATAAAACTGGAATGCTAGATGACACAAGATTAAGGGTGGACGACTTGCAGGCCAGATATTGTTTAGTGTACACATCTGATGACGCTGCAGAGCCAAAATATTGTGTGAGTGTTAATTGTCATACTTTAATAAGTTATTTTCGAATAAAGTTGAAATGATAAAACCAAAAAAAAAAAAAAAAAAAAAAAAAGAAAAAAAAAAAAGAAAGTTAAGACAGAATATATCAATACTGTCTACAACATTCATAGCGTTCCATATAATTTTAACTAATACCGGACAGCAGGAGTTTTCTGCAGTTTTTAATTCCTGCGCTTCTGCTGTTCGACAACAGAATCACAGAAAGTTTGTCCAAATGTTTCAGTCTGAGCTAACCTGTAAACGATTCCCAGCAGGCACACAACGTTCAAACACTGTCGTTTCACCGTTGAGTCAACGTCTTTGACGTTGATTCAATGTTGAATCGGCGTTGTTTCATTATTGTGTGTCTGCTGGATTTATTTCTTATATTGATCTAAGATATTCAAAGCAGACATTATACTTGCGCAATGCGGCAAGAGCCATGACTGATTACTGTATGTAAAAAGAGAACAATGTAGAAAGAAAATGTAAGAGAAAAGTCCAGGGAGTGCCACAATCACAAGCGGCAGTCCTTCGCAGACCCCAGGAGGAAGAAGAAACCGATAAATCCAAACAAGCACAAATCCAACAAACGTACGAAAAGCACTAAGATAGCTCTCTCTCCCCCAAGCGAGGTAATCGCAATACTAAAAGGCCTGAAAAACACAAGAACAAAATGACACACGGAAAGACATACAACAAATCGCCTCGTAGAATAAACCACAAAGCAATAAAGAGTAAGACTAACACCGGGACCACCGCCTTAGAATGGTCTGTAGAGCAAACCACCGTGGGGTTTAAAGCACTTTTACAGCTAGCTAACCACCCTGGATCCCGATGCTACTCTAGCCTTCAGTTTTCGAAATTACCATATTTTTGTATCACCGCTATCACAACATGCGATTATGTACTACGGATAAATTTATGAATAACTGGTTGACAGTTTTTAACTACTACCGGATGTCTGGGTTATTTCCGCTTTTCTTCAGTGTTCTAAAGTGCCAGATGTTTGTATCACCGCTATTAAATCATGGGCTTATGCAGTATGAAAACTATTGGAGAACTATTTTGATCAGTTAAAATCTCTGCTGAGTTTCTGTAAATTTGTACATCGCCATAGAACTTGGTTAAAGGCTTACGTTTTAGTTAAATAAAAAAAACTTAAACGTGAAATCATCCTTCAACCATGCTTGCAATTAAAATACCATTTTTCACTTCTGAGGATAAAAAAACCGTATACTTTATGGTCATCGTGATGGCTTGTTGAATACACATTCAATTATTAAAGCTAAAAGCAAAAGGTGTTAACACGTCATGAAGCGCCCGGATAGCCGAGTGGTAATCACTTCCGACTTCGGATCACGAGGTCGTGGGTTCGATTCCAGGTTTGCTATTTGCTGATAGTTTTATTTTAATATTTAGAACTTAGTTTCAACCGGATAAACTAATTTTAGACACATGTGTACGTCTGGCACACTGAACATGGGACGGTAATATTTCCTGTATAACAGACAATTGAGTCGCAATATGAGAAAATATACCATCTGAGATGTGCCGAAGTCAGACGCACATTTCGCAATCGGATCAGTCCCCTTTGTGCGCATAGAAAACTTTGCATTGTTGGCTATCCGAAATGCGCCCAGTGAAGATTCTGATGTGCAGACATCTAAGTCTTTGCTGGGCGCACAATGTTGTCTTGTAGGTAATGCTGTGATCCGGCTCTTATTAAAATGAGTAAGATAAATACTAGACATCTTATCATAACTTAATCCTTTATGCATCAAGGTTTGCTGTTCGTTGATGTAATGTATCGTTTATTAGTTCTGTTAGCAGAGAGCAATGGCCCTTACCATTTTGGCATTTCGGTCTGGTCACTCGCTGTCCGCAAAAGACGCAGACCCCTTTTTCCTGGCGGCTGCCATACTGAACTCAGCGTATTATAATTTAGACTAACCTAACAGCCTATGAAGCAGATGACGTCCTTATTCGTCCCTGGCGGAACGCAAGTGCCACAGTTTGCTTTGTGTTTAACCGTAGACCAAATCTCACAGCACCATTTGAAGTCAGATATAACATTCCAAATATGGCAGAATCAGAAACCATGCAGTTACGTGCTGTAGATCCAGACGATCATCAAGCGATAACATTTGAAATACTAGGTGAGTTATTTTGAATAGCTCAGGCTATTAGTGAATATTGATTTGATATGAGAACTAATCAGTGTTCCTTTTATTTTCTCGGAGATATTGCACTGATGAGTAAGGTACCCTTCACGCGGACTAAACAAATGTCTTGTGTATACCTCGGCAAAACTAAGAGCGAGGATTGTGACCACGTAAAATCCATTTAAGGCAATCCTTTTGGTCTTTTATTTTACTCTACTGTAGCTGGTGTTGTGCTGTGTCGCGGCCGTAAAAGGTCTCCCCGTAATCTTTATAGTGCAGGTTATATTTTGTTTCCTTTTGGATCATTAGGCCCATCCTGTTTATTTTGAAGATCGATTACCGCTTAAGCCGGCGCTAGGTGAGGCGTTTGCAAAGTATAGCATTGCATATGAAGAAACTCAATCAAACCGAGTCTCCAATTTTTGTGATTGTGTGTGTTCTTTGTTTCCAAAGGCAATCCTTTTTAACTTTTATTTTACAATTTTTGTCATAGTATGTGTTTGCATGTATGTCGTGGTGAAATTTTTATTTTGGATAGCCGTTTGGCCAAATTTGGAAAAAAAAGTGTCCTTTTGGCTTTCTGCTTGCAGTGTTTTGATTGTGGTGTTGTTGTTTTAAATACGTATTTCTTTCTCTTTGGTGACTTGGATAGAAGGTGTTAGGTTATTGTATCTATATCTGATTATTGTCTTCCTTTTTGTTTCTTTTGCTGCCTCAGAAACATCTGTGTTTCAAGGTTTAGGTATTTCCTTGGTTGCTTCAGTTATAGCTTGCAATCAGTGTACCGAATTATTGATTTAGCCATTGATTTAAAGATGTTTTTGATACCTGTTATAATTTTATTTGATTCCCCACACCATATGTTTAGTTACATATCGTTCTAATGGAGGGACATTGTGTTACTTACTTAGAAATGGTAATGAACCTTTCATATGCCTAGTGTTAATGACACCTTCACTTAATAATGCATTAGAAAAAGTAAAACGAATGCTATGCAAGGTAGCTGGTGTAGTTCTCCAGAAAGTGCAAACACTAAGTATCACCCCCTTGTTGTCTGACTCACTTATAAGAAAAGGATATATATTTTGAGTACATATCAAAACAGAATGCAAACTGCTCCTGGTCTTTTAAGGATTGGGAAATGTGAGTTTCCTTTATCATTTATCCCATGTCGGTATGCGTTAAATGTTACTTCACCAGTAAATAAAAATGCAGAAAAGTGCATTATACGTCCGTACTGCCATCTGAAATTGCTCGTATAAGAGGATTAGTGTGATGCATCTGCACCATTTCTCATTCTAATAAAATGCTTAAGGGGACTAGATGCACTAGGTATATTCTCCGCATTGTTTTACAAGGTAGACATTTTTGTGATTTTCTGTTTGCTTTCCTGTATATTTAACCCCGTCTAAAAAAGGGGTCTACTCTTAAAGATAAGAGTTTGCTTCTTTGTTAGAAATTTTTTCCTTGTAGGGTGGGTGGACTCCTCAGAAGAAAGACAGACACAATTTTAACAGAACTGTCTCCCTTGAAAGTGTACCAGTTACATTAAAAATGCATTTCAGGAAACATATTCTAGACATCTTATTTGTCTCACTTCTGTATATCTTTCATTGTACTGTTAATTGCTTAATGTTCATTATATTTGTATTTGGATATGTATAGTGTTCTGAATAAATTATCTTTTACACCATGACATGTTTTTCTCTTAGAAAAAAAATGGCGAAAAAATTCATGCTCAACTGGTAATTTAACCAGATATTTTATGGCTGCTGACCTCAACTCTCTCTAAACTAATGAGTCTATTCACAACAGGTGGTATTTCCAGATTTACCTGGGGACTACTTTTCTCTGATAACAGTGGTTCCCTGCACAGTGATATATAATCTTAAAATCTTTATTTTTTAACCTAGGAAACCATTTAAAATATGTAATCTGATTAATGTTTTATGCAGATGTTGATTTTGGAATTGGTTTTGAGCTACTGCATTATGTTTTATATTTAAGATTTTTTGTATGGGTTTCTAGTTAACTGTCTTATCAGTATTACTTAACTAATTGCATAACAGAGCATCATTTTATTGGCATCTGGGCCGAGTTTTATGGTTTCAGTCATCAGAAACATATGGAAATATAATACCCCACTAACCCGCTTTGATATAGTATAAGTGGAAGGTGGGGGTCAAATTCTCTAAGAGAAAAACTTGGCATGCTAAGATGCATCAGTAGGCTGTCAATTATACATAAGCAATGTTTAGGACTAGTATTATAAAGATATGCGATGTCCGAATATTTAGTGTAATGGCTGTGCGCAAGCATTTTTCTAGACCATATATGAGCTGGTACACGAAAAAGGGACATTTTCGATTTCCTTTTTTGTGGTTTTTCAAATGCATTTGGGCGGTCCCCTATTTGACATACAGATGCTTTTTTTCAAAGCTTCCCGAAGGTCTACTTTACGTTAACGAATAGCAAAGGCTCTGGCGACACTGGGCTTATGCACAGGCACGCCTGATCCGTTGCTTGTCTCCTATGTGATATTCTGTACTCATGTGCTCGCTTATATCATATGATTTTGTACTGATACATAAATATGTTATACTTTATACTTTATCTATTCTGTAGGTGTAGAGCCAAACACGTTCGTAGATTTGTTCAGTGTTGACTCAACAGGGCTACTGACCACAAAGAAACCGAGCCTGCAACTGCCGGACCCCTTTGAAGTTGATATACGACTAAACGTAAATATACAAGCTTACATGTATCATACTTGACATAAACTTTTTTCTACACCGTATACTACGTTACCTCATCGTCGTATAAAGGATGAACTTATTGATTTAATTAACCGAAAGATTATTCGGGAGAATACCCAATATTCAGCTTGCAACGAAGAATGTGCTTTTTTCACTTCTGATGTATACAAGAATTACACTTTATGGTCTTGGTAAAAACTCTGTGATGCCCTTGTTTATCATTTGGATAACAATTTTATTAGATTTGGAACTATACAGGCAGACTATTTGTATTCCGGTGGAAACTAATTGTGCTCCTGTTGTTGCAGATTTGTTTCTTTCTTGTTATAAAAGCGATTTCATGTAGCCATTCTCACGGGAAAATCAGGCTGATATTATTGAGGCTTTCAATGTCACTTTAAAATACCTTGATAATTTATTAAATATTGACAATATTTACTTTGACCAAATGGTGGACCGCATATACCCTACTGAGCTCCAATTAAATAAAGCCAATTCTTCCGATACCGAGGCGCCTTTTTTATTTGAATCTAAGTATATCTAATGGTACAGTTCCACCAAAATTTATGATACACTATGTAAGACGGGACGATTTTGATTTTGATGATGTCAGTATTTCACTTTTCTGGATGGCGATGTCCTCCGGCGTACCTCATATGGGGTATACATATCTCAACTTATTAAAATTGGTCAGCGCTTCTTCAAGTCTTAGTGACTTTAACTCTTTCGGTGCCACATTTCAGACCAAATGTGTCCACTGCTTTTTTATTTTAACAAATTATCGTTTGGAAAGACATTTATATGTAAAGTTGAAAGACTGAATGTCAAGCAGCGTAGATCCAGATTTGCAAAAGCCTATTATTATCATCTGTGGCAGTGAAAGAGTTAACTGCCGTAATAAAGTCCTTACTGCCAAACTTCTTAGGCAGAGCTATCGTTATGTTAAATTTCATAAGGCGTTTTCGAAGTTTTACCGCAGCTGGGTGCCTTGGTAGAAAAATATAACGTCAGTCTGAAAACACTTTTGCAACAAGGTTTATCGGAACAAGAATTTTACAATAACTTAGTGTACGAATTTTGAAATATTGTCGGAAAATCTTAATTTTCGGGGCAATTTAGAAAACTAATTAACGTTATAAAACAATTGGCTATAGCCTGGATATTATGCGGCAGACTGCCTGCTTGGTTATCGTTAATGGCTATGCTTCACTCTTTGACTGAACGACGGCGGTTCGGGCATCAGACTCAACGACGGCCTCCTCGTAAAACTTTAACCAGTGGGTTGGAGCTGGAGGATATGTCTTTGGCTTGGCTCGCCGTGGTTCAATTATTCCTTTTTATTTTCTCTGGCACACGGTACAATTAGCTTTGAGTACTCGTTTTTTCTATTCATAGTGATTAATTTGATCTTTATTTTTTCGCTTTGATGTATTGACTGAGTTGGGAGCCTTTATGCGAACCGACTTTGTTTGTGTATTTTTGTATTAAGAATAGCATCGTGACCCAGGGTGAAGTTGGCCGGCTGTGAAAGTGCTTAAAAAACCCCAGTGTTTTTTTTAAATAACTGTTCTTAGATGGTGGTCCTGGTGTTAGTCTTACTCTTTGTTGCTTTGTTGTTTATTCTACGAGGCGATTTGTTTAAAGTATTACCTTTTGTTATTTTGTTCTCGTTTTTTCAATATTTTTAGCATTGCAATTACCTCGCTTGGAGAAGAGAGAGAGCTAATCTTTGTGCTTTTCGTACGTTTGTTCGATTTGAGCTTGTTTGATTTTGTCTGTTTCTTCTTCCTCTTGGTTTCTTGGAAGGGCTTCGGCTTATGATTGTGGTATTCCCTGGACTTGTCTGTTACTTTGTTTAGTCAATAAAACAGAAAGATAGCTGGAAACCCTGCATTTTTTTTTTAATAATTCACAAAATTATTAATCAATATAAAAAGGATAGTATATGATGTAAATGTTATGCGACAAACTCCATGCTTAGTATTCATGAAATGAAGGTAAAGAAGTTTGCTTAAGCGGGTTCGTTCAGGCCCGAGAGTCTATGACGGCTCAAAAACTAAACCTTTTACAGATAAAATGTGCCTACCTTAATCATCTGTTGTCGGACCTACTGTGGTTCCAACGAGGTGTTTGCTTTGCTCTGATGTTTAGTTTGTAGTCGAGAAGTTAAGTTATATGTGTTCTTGTTGAGCCGCTGATGAGTTAGACAACCCTTACGTTGACTAAACAAATAGGTTTAGCTGGAATTGTATCGGGATTAAGGACCAGAGTTAAGCGCTCGTGAAACCAAGTTTAAGCCACCCGCCCTCAACAGTGTTTCTATTGACCATTCAAAGGCGGTATTTCTATTCTAGTTCCTACTCATTTCTTTTCGCTTTGTTTTTATTAGGAGTGCTGTTCTGTGTTTAATGTCATTGTAATCTTATTCCGTGCCTTGGGAGGGCTGTATTCTGCCATCGTTGCTAACCCAATATGTATGTAAATTGTAGCTTTCTATACGAGAACATAGCGCAATGCAATATTTAGTGAGTTCCAGTCTTGCGAAATCGCGAAGCCATAAAAACATACAGAGCTACACGTTCCGTCCCAAAATGTTTTGAATACTTAAATTGTTGACTGGTTAGTTTGGAGTTTAACCGCCCCGTCAACACTATTAATATTTTGTCTAGCTGGTCAGTTTACCTAATTATACTTTTCCTGGTTACGTTTAGTTCTGTAAGTGGGTAACCATCATCTTCGCGCATTCATTCGCCAGAAACTGACAACTATCCTTCTTGGACCGGCCGAAGGGAGAGAACGACCGTAGAAAATATTTCGTGATTTATCTCTATGTTCCGGACTCGGCGGGAATAAAACCCGCAACCTCCAGATCACCGGTCGGATGCGCATCAGACGGCGCCTCAGAGGTAGGCATATTAAAAATGTATTTTGTTTTCTTATTAGATACAAGACGATGGTATTCCAGTGTTAAAAGTTGAGAGAATATTCAAGGTGAAGTTCTCGAACAGGCAACTATATTGTTCAGCTCCGGAAAATCCTGTTTACGTCCATACTGGCATTACATCACTTCCCGTGATAATAGGGAAGATAAATTGCCAAACCAATGCCACAAGTTTAACATTCTCAATACCAGGTTGGTATGACACAACTGATAATTTAAGATAATTTAAGTAAAGAACGTGTCTGTTCAGAATGAGGTAACCAACATTTTATCGTTTATAAGGATTGTTAGTCACAAAGTTACTGTTACAATATTTTTTCAATATGATTTAAGTTCACTTTATATAGAAATAATGCAAATAACTACTTTAACAAGTCAATGTTATGTAGTTGTAACACCATATTCCCCGATAATATATGACGAATATAAGGGTATAAACTGGTTTTTAATTAATGTGGGTTTTCTGATTTTTGTTTTATTTTTTATATAAGATTTTAGATGCCTCTTATTTCTGTCATTTTTATACTGCTTAAATTTCTTGATGAACTTTATTAACCAATTTTCCTCATATTTTAGCTCACCTGAGCACGAAGTGCTCGAGGTGAGCTATTGTGATCACTCTGTGTCCGTCGTACGTGCGTCGTGTGTCGTGCTTCGTCAACATTTATGTAGTTTGCCCTCTAGAAGCTACAGTCTTGCTTCAATCATCATGAAACTTTAATAGCGTCAGTCTGAAAACACTTCTGCAACAAGGTATATCGGAACCCGAGTTTTACGGTGACTTAGTGTACAGATTTAGAAAAATTGTAGGTAAATCTAACTTTTCGAAGCAATTCAGAAAACTTATTAACCGTTATAAAAGAATTGGCTATAGCCTGGATATTATGCGGCAGACTGCATGCCTAGTTGTCAACCCAATCATTGTTGATGGCTATGCTTCACTCTTTAATTGCACGACGGCGGTTGGGGCCTCAGACTCAATGACGGCCTCTTCGTAAAACTTTAACCAGTGGGTTGGGGCTTGACGATATGTCTTTGGCTTGGCCCACCGTGGTTCAACTATTGGTTTTCATTTACTCTGGCTTATAGTAGAATTAGCCATGAGTACTCGTCTTTGTTTATTATAGTGATTAATTTGATTTTTATGTTTTCGCTTTGATGCATTGACCGAGTTGGGAGCCTTTATGCGAACCGAATTTTTATGTATTTCTGTATTAAGAGTAGCATCGGGACCCAGGGTGAAGTTAGCTAGCTGTAGAAGTGCTTTAAACCCCCCGGTAGTTTGCTCTACCGACCGTTCTAAGGCGGTGGTCCCGGTGTTAGTCTTACTCTTTGTTGCTTTGTGGTTTCTTCTACGAGGCGATTTGTTGTATGTTTTTCCGTGTGTCATTTTGTTCTTGTGTTTTTCAGTCCTTTTAGTATTGCGATTACCTCGCTTGGGGAAGAGAGAGCTAATCTTGGTGCTTTTCGTACGTTTGTTCGGTTTGTGCTTGTTTAGATTTGTCGGTTTCCTCTTCCTCTTGGGGTCTGGGAAGGGCTGCGGTTTGTGATTGTGGCACTCCCTGGACTTTTCTCTTAACTTTTTTTTTATCAGAATGTTTGACGTGTAAATTTAAAGTAGTTCGAATATTGGCAATGTCAGGTCATAAACGAGGCCACTAGATCATTCTTCCTTGTTCACCCTTTAGAGGCCACCATTTTGCTTCAATCTTCGTGAAGTTTTCAGAATGTTTGTCTGGATGATATCTCAGTCAGACTTGAATATGGGTCATATGTCGGGTCAAAAACTAGGTTACTATGTCAAATTTCTTAAAACATTGTTCATCCTCTAGATGCCACAGTTTTGCTTTAACATTCATGAAACTACATCAGAATGTTTGTCTTGATAATATCTCCGCCAGGTATGAATATGGGTTATATCTGGTCAAAAACTAGTAATTCAGTCAGATTTGTTCAAAACCTTTTAAATCCTCTAAAGGCCACAATTTTGCTTCAAACTTTATAAATTTTTTACAAGAATGTTTCTGTCTATGATATCTTGGTCAGGACTGAACGTGGGTTATGTTTGGACAAAACAAGGTCACTAGGGCAAATTCCGTTAAAACCGTTTTTCACCCTGTAGAAATCACAGTTTTGTTTCAGTTTTTTTAGCTCGCCTGTACGAAGTACAAGGAGAGCTATTGTAGTCACCCCGGTCGTTTGCGTTTGCGTTTGCGTTTGCGTTTGCGTTCCCGTTCCCGTCACACCGTGTTAAAGTTTTTCAAATGCTTATATCTCAACAGTCACTCCTCACAGAGGCATCAAATTTGGAACCTAGGTTCCTTGGAGGGTCTTCTGAGATTCCAAGAGAATAAACCCCTGGGTTCATGCCCCTGGGTGGGGCTAGGGGTCAGAATCTAGGACACCTTTGTAATACTGTGTTAAAGTTTTTCAAATTCTTATATCTTGACTTTCGCTCCTCATAGAGCATTCATATTTAGAATTTGGGTACCTGGAGGAGTCTTCTGAGATTCCAAAAGAACATACCCCTGGGTTCATACCTCAGGGTGGGCCTTGGAGTGGGGCTAGGGGTCAAAATCTAGGACACATTTGTAAAATCTTATATGCCTACAGGTTATAGACACAACTGGTTATACATCAGCTAACTATGTGACATCGGTTTAAGTGTAAGAGAGTGAAGGTCATGGTGACGTCACCTACATTTTACGGTCCAGCTCATCTAGATTTCACGGTCCAGTGATTTTGCCTTATATCTTGAATACTATTTGTTGGATAAATGTCACACCTGGGATATTACTTCCATGTGACCCAATGAATGACCACTTACTATATCTAGGTCATTGTGACCTATATTTCATGGTTCAGTGATTTTGCCTTATATCTTGAATACAATTTGTTGGATAAATGTCACACCTGGGATATTACTTCCATGTGACCCAATGAATGACCACTTACTATATCTAGGTCATTGTGACCTATATTTCATGGTTCAGTGATTTTGCCTTAAATCTTGAATACTATTTGTTGGATAAATGTCACACCTGGGATATTAGTTCCTTGTGACCCGATTATTGACGTCAAAATATATCTCTGTTGGTGTGACCTATATTTCATGGTTCAGTGATTTTGCCTTATATCTTGAATACTATTTGTTGGATAAATGTCACACCTGGGATATTACTTCCATGTGACCCAGTGAATGACCACTTACTATATCTAGGTCATTGTGACCTATATTTCATGGTTCAGTGATTTTGCCTTATATCTTAAAAACTATTTGTTGGATAAATGTCACACCTGGGATATTACTTCCATGTGACCCAATGAATGACCACTTACTATATCTAGGTCATTGTGACCTATATTTCATGGTTCAGTGATTTTGCCTAATATCTTGAATACTATTTGTTGGATAAATGTCACACCTGGGATATTAGTTCCTTGTGACCCGATTATTGACGTCAAAATATATCTCTGTTGGTGTGACCTATATTTCATGGTTCAGTGATTTTGCCTTATATCTTGAATACTATTTGTTGGATAAATGTCACACCTGGGATATTACTTCCATGTGACCCAGTGAATGACCACTTACTATATCTAGGTCATTGTGACCTATATTTCATGGTTCAGTGATTTTGCCTTATATCTTGAATACTATTTGTTGGATAAAAGTCACACCTGGGATATTACTTCCATGTGACCCAATGAATGACCACTTACTATATCTAGGTCATTGTGACCTATATTTTATGGTTCAGTGATTTTGCCTTATATCTTGAATACTATTTGTTGGATATTGGTCACACCTGGGATATTAGTTCCTTGTGACCCGATTATTGACGTCAAAATATATCACTGTTGGTGTGACCTATATTTCATGGTTCAGTGATTTTGCCTTATATCTTGAATACTATTTGTTGGATAAATGTCACACCTGGGATATTACTTCCATGTGACCCAATAAATGACCACTTACTATATCTAGGTCATTGTGACCTATATTTCTTGGTTCAGTGATTTTGCCTTATATCTTGAATACTATTTGTTGGATAAATGTCACACCTGGGATATTACTTCCATGTGACCCAATGAATGACCACTTACTATATCTAGGTCATTGTGACCTATATTTCATGGTTCAGTGATTTTGCCTAATATCTTGAATACTATTTGTTGGATAAATGTCACACCTGGGATATTAGTTCCTTGTGACCCGATTATTGACGTCAAAATATATCTCTGTTGGTGTGACCTATATTTCATGGTTCAGTGATTTTGCCTTATATCTTGAATACTATTTGTTGGATAAATGTCACACCTGGGATATTACTTCCATGTGACCCAGTGAATGACCACTTACTATATCTAGGTCATTGTGACCTATATTTCATGGTTCAGTGATTTTGCCTTATATCTTGAATACTATTTGTTGGATAAAAGTCACACCTGGGATATTACTTCCATGTGACCCAATGAATGACCACTTACTATATCTAGGTCATTGTGACCTATATTTTATGGTTCAGTGATTTTGCCTTATATCTTGAATACTATTTGTTGGATATTGGTCACACCTGGGATATTAGTTCCTTGTGACCCGATTATTGACGTCAAAATATATCACTGTTGGTGTGACCTATATTTCATGGTTCAGTGATTTTGCCTTATATCTTGAATACTATTTGTTGGATAAATGTCACACCTGGGATATTACTTCCATGTGACCCAATAAATGACCACTTACTATATCTAGGTCATTGTGACCTATATTTCTTGGTTCAGTGATTTTGCCTTATATCTTAAATACTATTTGTTGGATAAATGTCACACCTGGGATATTACTTCCATGTGACCCAATGAATGACCACTTACTATATCTAGGTCATTGTGACCTATATTTCATGGTTCAGTGATTTTGCCTTATATCTTGAATACTATTTGTTGGATAAATGTCACACCTGGGATATTAGTTCCTTGTGACCCGATTATTGACGTCAAAATATATCTCTGTTGGTGTGACCTATATTTCATGGTTCAGTGATTTTGCCTTATATCTTGAATACTATTTGTTGGATAAATGTCACACCTGGGATATTAGTTCCATGTGACCCAATGAATGACCACTTACTATATCTAGGTCATTGTGACCTATATTTCATGCTTCAGTGATTTTGCCTTTTATTTTTATTACTATTTCATGGAGAATTGTCATACCCGGATTATTATATCTATGTGACAAAATGATTTACATACAAATACATCTAGGTCAGTGTGACCTATATTTTATGGCTTAATGATAAAAATGTTACAATATAAAATGTACCCAGCAGGCGAGCTACGCTGTCCTACGACAGCTTGTTGAAACTTTACCAGAAAATGTTTATTTATGATGTCTTGGTCAAGTTGAAATATAGATCATGTATGGTCAAAAACTAGGTCACTAGGTCAGATTTCTTCAAACCTTCACCCTCTAGAGGCCACTGTTTTTCTGCAGTCTTCATGAAACTTGTCTTTAATGTTTAATGATATGTGTTGTTTAAATAGTCATGATAAATCTTGCTCAAAATGTTCGTCTTGTTGATTACTAGGCCAAGTTTGAAACGGGGTCACTTGGGGTTCAAAACCTAAGTAGCGGGCCAAAACAGACAACATTGTTAACACTTTAGAGCTCACACTTTAGAGCTCACACTTTTTTAAGTAATTTGGAGATGGTCGGGTGGTGCAAAGGTGTTGTGTATCTCACGTCACCGGGGCGTCCAACTGATATTGGCTTACAGTTGGGCAAGGCCTGCTATCCTTGTAGCAGGTAAGGGTAGAGGGGGAATGTTTTTATTTCTTCTGTTTCTTCACTTTCACTCTTGTCCCTCTTTCTTCCCTGTCCCTCTCTTTCACCTCTTCTACTATCTCTTCTATCTTTTTTCTCCCTTTCTCTGGGAGACAACACAAAACGACCCACAAGGGTTGATGTGTCGTTAAACCCCAACACAAACAATCAATCAATCAATTTTTTAAGTAATCATCATGAATCCTGCTCAAAATGTTTGTCTTAATGATTTCTAGGTCAAGTTTGAAAGTGGGTAATTTGGGGTCAAAGACAGGTTATCGGGCTAAATAAAAAAATAAAACCTTGTTAACACTTCAGAGATCTCATTTTTGTCATTACGAATCTTGCTCAAAATCTTCTTCTTGATGAGTCCTATTCCAGTTCGCAACTGGATTACTTGGGTCAAAAACTAGGTCACCGGGCCATCTATGGAAAATCTTGTTAACACTCTAGAGGACACATTTTCGGAGAAATCAACATAATTCTTGCTCAAAATGTTTATTTTGATGTGTTTTCGGTTGACTTGAAGTCTTGAAGTTTAAACTAGGTCACCGGGCAAAAATCAGAGTGAAACCTTATTAACACCTCAGAGGTCACAGTTTTAGAGTGATAATCACAAATCTTGCTGAAACTGTTTGTCATGATAATTTCTAGGTCAAGTTAAAAACTTGGTCATGTTGGATTCAAGACTAGGTCACTAGGCCAAATTAAATGAAAACCTTGTTAAAATTCTAGATGTCACATTTTTTAAGTGATCATCATGAATCTTTCTCAAAAGGTTTGTCTTGATGATTTCGTGGTCAAGTTTGGGATTGGGTCACGTATAACCTATATTTTATTGTCCAGTGACTGTCTTAAGTTTTTCATTAACTATTGGTCCAAAAGTTAGTGATAGGTAGCATATGCATAAAACTTAGTGCAGTAATCCGTATTTGACATTGACCTATATTTCATTAGGCATACTACATTGTCTTACTTGTTAATATAATCATCATAAATCTCGGTCAGAATGTTTTTCTTGCTAGGTCAGGTGCTTTGATATTCAGGTGAGCGATACAGGGCCATCATGGCTCTCTTGTTTATATCATAGAAGGGAAATGTTACAGCTTACATAGTTCTAGATAAAATACATGTCATTTTTTTTTCTTATTTTTTCTACTAAGCCACCTGTTGTGGTACTCATGAGAAACGCCTTGCGGAGAATTAAGAAAAAAATATTAATATTTTTTTCTTAATTCTCCGCAAGGCGTTTCTTTTAACGTAGTATACGGTGTATTTTATCTAGAACTATGTAAGCTGTAACATATGCATAAATCTTAGTGCAGTAATCCGTATTTGACATTGACCTATATTTGTTGAAAGAAGCATATTATCCAGAACGACGGCTAAGTCATATAACTTACAAAGGTATATCAGTGTAATGTAACGTATCCTATAAGTGCATTGGACGAAATTTCACAATGTTTGCATCAGTATAAGTATGTTTTCTGTCCGAAATAGTTTCTTCTCCTTTAATATGTTTTATGTTATGTATATTCGTGAAAGCCAGTTTTAAAACAACTGTGTACAACGTTATATACACTATGTACCGCTTAGTTATAGCGCTAAACAATGCAACGTTTTCAAACAAACAATATTTTGTTTCTCAGTTCTCAACAAAAACATAAGTCTTTGGCACTCATTAGAAGTTATATAATTAAAAAAAAGAAAAGAGAAAAAAGGTTTTTTTCTACAGCTATGTGAGCCAGAATAATTTCATGTATTCAACAGAGAAATTGGGGAAATTTGGTTTACTTATAACATTAGATAAACTTAACTTTGAGTACAGAATTATTCAATACCAGAAAGATTAAGATTATAAAATTAAATTAAAATAGTAAATATGTCCAGAAAGAGCCACAATCACTGAACATAGCCTACCTGTGACACCAAGAATAAGAGCAAACAGCACACATGACATTAATCAAAAAGAAAGAAAAAAACAAACAGCTCTCTCTTCCCCAGCGAAGTGATCACAGTTCCAGACAGGAACCACCAGACATAACGTAAAACAACAAACAGGATAAAGCATGAGAGAAGCCAAACTCTGATTTAAAAATTGCAAAATTTCAAAACCTGCATAATAATAATATATACCCCCGGCATATCCTACATTTTCACTATAGTGGGGTGACAGAAAATATATATTTCATGGACTTTTTAACATAAAGAGTTTATGACGAGGAACGTCAGTACAGCTGCTTGTTGGATCCATTCTCCACAGTAAATCTTCAGTGACTCGAAAACCGATGGCTCGTTAACTGTGGCTGATTCGAACTCATTTTTTAATTCCTAGGAAATTCTCAAGAGAAAACTATTAAGGGATATTTTCGGGAAACTCCATTCTCTACAGTAAATCTTCAGTGACTCGAAAACCGATGGCTCGTTAACTGTGGCTGATTCGAACTCATTTTTTAATTCCTAGGAAATTCTCAAGAAAAACCTGTTAAGGGATATTTTCGGGAAACCCTTATATTTTATCAAGAAAATGTATGTTGTGTGTACTTATTAAAAAGTGACTCATCGAGGTGATTCTAATGAGTTCACACGACATACCATGTTTTAATAAAAATCGAGTAGGCATTTGTAAATTATTCCCGTTTGCCTCCTGACATGGTGCTGTGATTAACCCACAGTGGCTCGAACTACCCAGATCCAAAAGCTGTTTTAGCCATTGATGTTCGACTGTATCAAGAATATGACCGCTATGATTTTAGTACCCTAGCTCAGATTGTTTTATAGATAAAACTATAATACTTATAAATGCCGTGAAATTCCGGCGACATTTTTTATCCCGCAAAGTATAAAGAATATTAACATTTCCTAAAGGAAATTAATATGAACCTTGTGCTCTTGCAGTGTGATATAACTTTGCTTAATATATTCTGTAGAATTCAATAAAGTTATATTAGATCTGACACCATTTACATAAAAGCGAATACTTTTGAATATTTCAGGGGACAGTGATCTCGCCAGTTCTTTCTCAGTGAGACCGTCAGGCGCATTGTCTTTAACCGAAAATCTACAATCAGGAACATATCAACTAACAGTCAAGGCAGAAATTTCAGATCCCATCAGAGTAGTAGCAGATGTCAACATTACTATTATAATTGGTGAGAGTTTTTTTAAAAGATAATATAACTTTCTACAAAGAACTATTACCAGATCACCAATTCACACAGTTTCTTTTATATTAGAAAAGAAAGTATGTCCTTCCATTTAAAACGATTAAATTGTCGCGCTCAATGATAATGGATACTATTCGAATTAAGTCCAAAGTTCAGGCAAAACATATTTCGCTTATTGTATATGCTAAATCCAGCATGTAGCAGGCCGATAGAAAATCAAGATCTGCCTGCTTACACGAATTGGTTATCACACTGACAAATGATAATTAAATCTTAATGTTGCTTATGGAAACAAAAACACACACCAGAACGAACATCGGATACTCGGTTTTATTAAGTGTCTTCACATACAACAATACAACTATTCAAATTTCAAAGCAGCCAGAATAGGCTCGATGATCCAAACGGAAACCGAAATATAATCTGCACTATGATGAAGTACGGGGAGATGTTTTACGTCCTCCATATAACACTTAATACCCTTTAACTTTAACGCATGTTTAACACTGCTTAACAGCTTAAAATCAGGCTTTTTTTCCAGATGTTATTTCACAAACACGGGCTATTTGTCTAATAAAATCATAACATTGTTCATCAGTTGTAGTTAAGTTTTGATCTTACTGGTCCATTAAAGGGAGAGGACTACCAAATGTGTATTACATATATCGACTCTGTTAGAATAGACTGTGTTTGATAAGTGTTAGTAAAAATGGGCCTTTCTACCTGATGACTGCGGCTTGTGTGTTTCCGGGTCAAGGCATTTGATGTGCATTTGGTTGATGTGTACTTTGGTGGGGACAATTACTGATTGTTATACTCGTCTCATTTTCCTTTAGACATTTAAGTTTTATTGCTACAGATATAGTGAACCTTTCAACTCTGTAGATCGGTACAGATAATTTTGCTAACAGTATAAATCCAGATGAGACGGATCATACAGAAGAACCGCCTCATCAGCATCTACACTTTTAGCCATGCTGTTAAAGATTTTGAATAAATCTCCAATTTAGATAACGGATGCCCTAATTCAAAGATGGAATAGTCTACTTCAGAAACTTATGAGAGGATTTAACACTCGTTCATTTAAATTTTATATGGTTGTGCTTAAATGTAAAGTTATTTTTGGCATGTCATGGAAGATTTAGAAGTTTCCTGAAGGAACCTAGAAAATAAGAGATGCTTGTAGTAAATTCTTTTTCTAGAACGTTCTCTGATATTATATAAGGAGAGAAGAATTTCATCTGGGCATCTTTGTATACTTTCACTGGAAATTATTCTATACTGGATTACTTTACTATTTTATTCATTCTGGACTTTAATTCTGAATTCAGGAACATTAAATTGTGGGATCAGAAACTGATATTCAAAGGATTTCTATTATAAATTCTCATGGATTATTTCAGAGGGACTCTGTGACATAAACTTGAAAGGTACTGTCTACTTACATTCTTTTGTTTTGAATCTTGTCTTATTTTTTTTGTGGAATAAATATTGTTAATAACTTAATAACATTATTAATGGAAACACTGACTGCTAGACCATAACAAGGCACATATCAAACGTGTATATCTCATTTAATAAAGCATGAATTATTTCTTTCGTTTGAAGATAACATGATACCGGAATGTTCCGTAGTCGCTGATGTACTAACATTGAAAGAAGATGCCATAGTTGGTACTTGTTCGGATATAATATACACTTGTTCGAACCCCTCTGGAAAGCCTATTGAGTGTTTGGACGATTCTGATATTTTCGACGTTCGATGCGTACGTCATGATGACAATACATTTGACATAAAGTTCTGTTCAGGGGCCAGCTTAAGGAATGAGGTCGGAGCCCAAAAGGTGAGTACTGTTTACAGTTAAAGACACGTCTCACAGAATGCATGCACGCAGATGTTGCATAAGTAATCAGTTATATTCAAATTATTACACGAATTCTTTCATTTCAATAATTTACAATCTTGGCGAGAAAAAGAAACAGTGAACTTAAATTTAAGATTGAATACAAACCATTGCACTAGATTTTGTTATTTGTTTTTAACGAGCTAGAATTTTCTCTGTATTGCTTTTTCGCCTAAAGAAAACAGTCGAATACGTATTGTTCTTTTGTATATTCTACGTTACCATAGGCAACCTTTTGATTTTTATTCATAGTGTGAAATTGTTGGTACTGAGTCGTTGATCCTATATTTATAGTACTGAAAACGTTCTGTTAAACCTAGGGTAGGAGAGGCACTTGCAGAGTCGCTTAATCCGTTACCTTTGTAGGACCGAGTATTTGTTTTTATTTTGCATATGAGCCGAAACGTGAGTAAACGAACCTTCCGACATGTGCACACAACAAAAACTCAAATCAGCCTGCGCATCCGCGCAGTCTGAGAAGAGTCGTCTTGTCTACATGAAGAAACTTTACATCCTTGGCTGTGCAAAATTCGTCTGTGGAGATTCTGATCAGAATACGTGGATTTCGTTTATGAAATGCCACTTGCTTACGTTTATCTCAGTTTTACGTTACGCCAAACATTGCTTTACGTTTAAAACTAACAAAAGTTGAAATTTGAAATTGTAAATAAGAAGCACTGCATTTAAGTAGATTGGTAAAACTGAAATATCTTTACTTTTATTGTTGACTGTGTAGCATATTGTTCGAATTTAGTCATTTATATTGAAACATAATGCGAAACCGTGTAAATTATTCGTACAGTCCTGAAAAAAAAATTCATATTTACTGAAATGTATATCATTGTAGATCAATACAACGATATCCAACATTTATGGAGACACAACATTGGTGCAAGAGGGAATTGTTTTGAATATAAATAACCGCCCTGAGATAGTAAAAGATGTGTACAATTTCACAATAGAAGAGACTCGTCCAGCTGGATACATGGTTACTGTAATCACAGTCACTGATCCAGATCAGTTTGTAAATATTGATCCCCCAGAGGAACTTGTAGTGGAAATAACGGGTTTGTTTAAGCAGTTTTGTTTCTATTCTGCATATTAGCATGGTACAATCAAATATTAACTAAACAATATTACAGCGATGGCTTGTACCATTTTCTTGTCATGAATGTTGGGTCACAGCCCCAAATGCAGACCAAACACAGACCAAACGCAGATGTTATTTAAATTTCTGTTCATTTGGGATTTGTGAGTCCATCCATTCCTCGTGAAAACATATTTTCGATTAAAGCGCTGCTAGGGTGCATGAGGGATGTTTGATGCATGTTTTCATTGTCCCTCATGAACAGACTCAAACTGAGTTTGTTTTTTTCTATCTTCTGTTAACAAATTGCAGTGAATATCCATTTCAAATTATTTTGTCATCACAGTACCTGCTGTCATTCAGAGCTTGATTCGAAGTTTTATAATGTCCACCTTCGTACTTTGATATAGTTCTGATATTAGTAAGTTTAATATACTCAGGGCCAAGTCCATTCGGACTATTAAAATAGAGCTCATTCTTTGCAACTGAAATGAGACTTTCGCTTAAAGAGGCTAATGTATATATTGCGCGTAGGACGTTGCATGGATTCGTTTTTTTTTATTTGCAAAGGATCCCGCTTTTACATTATGTTTAATATTTACTCAGAATCCTATTGCAAAACACGAGACACGTTATCCTCACTACCTGGAATTATTCATCCTAGGATACCAACATCTCGCCTAAAATTGGAACCTTCACGAAAACATGTCTATATAATTTTGACCCCCTTAAATCCCACTTTTGAAGGTGGTCGGATGTGGCGAAGGTGTTGTGTATCTTACATCACCGGGGCGTCCACGTGATATTGGCTAACAGGTGGGTAAGGCCTGCTATACTTGTAGAAGGTAAGGCTAGAGGGTGGATATTTTATTTCTTCTGTTTCTTCACTTTTATTCCGGTTCCTCCTTCACTATCCCTCTCTTTTATCTCCTCTTCTATCTCTTTTCTCCTTTTCTGTGGGAGACGACACAAAATGACCCACAAAGGTGGACGTGTCGTTAAACCCCAACACGGTAAAACAACTTCAACAAAAAAAACACACACTTTTATACAGTAAAACTGGGGTTAACCGGGATATTCATTGTTTTTTTAGTTTGCTAATAAGGTTCTCGTATGAACCGCCTCGCAAAAATATAGAATGTAGGTACTCGTTAGAACCGCTTAACCGAGGTCCTAACGAGTAATACAATCTATATTTTGAGCAGATATATGAAAAATATCAGCGTTTTTATCCGAAAATTTTCCTGTTTGGGTTGTAAAATATTCAATGTATTTGAATAGGCGTGTTTTGGTATTGGGATATACGTTCAGGAGATATAACTGACAGAAAGGAGTTTGCCTTACTTCTAAAAGGCATCTACTCTGAAACAGCTGTTTGAGTATACCCCTTTTCAGAAGCGGATTGGTGTGCACGTTAGCAAATAGAAAGTCACAAAATTATCTACCTTGTTTGAAAAAGCGAAACAATATAGCAAGGTATTTAGTTGCCCTAAATAATTCGGCCAAATATTCGAACCTATGACCATAAGATAAACTGGTGTCTGCTAAACCGACTGTAATACTGAAGCTGTTCTACTCATTGTTATTTACAGCCCCACCAGGTGAGGCTACCAACCAACCCTCCTACCCGTTCGAAGCATCATTGATCCCGACTCAGAAAGGTATTGAAATAAAAGTGTCACAATCTCTGGACGCCACAGTATCCCGACTGTATCGGTTTAACATAAAGGTAATCAACACAACACTAGAATATTTACTTGCTTTGTTCATTTATATCTATTATTGCATAAAAAGCAGTGCCGCATGTTACTAACAGCCGTGCATTTAACCGGCGAAAACCCGTGTATTAACAAGGCAATTCACGCTCTGTTAATGCACGGCTACGCAACTTTCAATATGCCTGTACAGAATTGCTGCCGTCACGAGATATGTTCTGCCCGGCCCTAGAACGAGCACAGTCCGTGGAAATTTCATTCGCGAGACATCGGTGAAAAGGCGAAACAAAATAGTGCAAGAAATAACGTGAAATGTAGCAAATGTCTTCAGTTTTTATGCAATAATAGCGATCGAACATGGTTTTTCAATGCACTAACATTCACCAGGTCCCTTGGGAGGTGTTGAAAACCGCGGTCTTCGGCCTCGGTTTTTTAACACTTCCCACGGGGCCTGACCAATGTTAGTGCATGAAAAACCATGTTTAATCCCTATAATGTTACATACAGTAAGTATTGGGACACCTTACCATGCTGGTCCTCAGATTTGAACAAGTCCATTTTGCTACATGTATCAACTGACGTGTGTAAAAACTGCCGGATGAGTGGCAAACAGTGTAAACACTGCTCGGACGCCGCATTCTGCAGCTTCTTATCTGAGTCTACACTGTTTGCTCCGGCCTGTCTGCCCAAGTACGTAAGAGTTATTACAGTGAAGTGGACCTTGGATAATAGTAGTAAAAATAAGTCAGATGCCGCAGAACGCGGCTTCTGATCTGGGTGTGCCCTGTCTGACACTGAACTACATGCAGAACATTATACTTTACTGTAATACATCACTTCAAATATTAAATGGATCATTCCAACTTCTGATATGGTAGATTCCACTGGGCATAAATGTGTTAAACTAGTTTGAATAAGGCGCAACAAGCAAAACGGCCCTTATTAGATAACGAACAACGTAGAATCAAAGCGATTTGCCACTTAGCACAGTTTAATCTAAACTTTTGAGTATGTTGCAAAGCATGAGAAAGAGATCCCTTTCGTGTATGATGGACACTCGCACAATCTGACCAGGACGTTTGTTGCTTGTTTACAGAATCTGTAGAATATAGCGAAAACCCTGAAATCACTGCGCGGATGCTTTACATATTTCATAAGGACGTTTACTCAAGTTGTGTACTCTATGTATGAGCCGAATCATCAGGAAACGTACATTAATGCATGTGCGCCCAACGAAGTCTCAAATAACCCCAATGCATCATTACAGTCTTATCAGAGTCATCGTTATCCGCATCAGAAAACTATGCATCCTTGGCGATGCAAAATGTGCCTAGTGAAAATTTCGATCTACCCAAGCTGATCTGAATCTTCGCTTAGCACACATGTCCGAAGGTGCGTATCATCGTCGAGGCTCATATGTTCTACTAGTTTAACCCATTATATACTGAATAGACTCTCCCGCACTATATATTGGAAGAGTCCAATTTCAATTTTAGGTACGTCCGGTTATGAGATTTACATATTCCTAGACGAAAATGGCTAAACTATTTGCAAATAGTGGAGACCTGATCAGACGCCGAGTTCTGCAGCGTCTGACCTGGGTCTGCACTGTTTGCCAATTACCCTTTACTTGTCTCCAGACTACAATAGGATACGAGATTGTATGGGAAACAACGCTGTGGTCCTGTTGAGACTCAGAGGTGTATCTATCCACTTTAATCGAATATGGTGGTGGTGGCCTGATTTACTGGAAGGCGGTGGAGGGTGGAAGCCATGCTAATGATTCGTCTGTTTCAGCACTGTCGTTTGCATTTTTCTCATCCTCCTCTGTTCATTACGAAAACACGCCTATTCAAATATATAGAAACTTTCACTTCTGATATTTTTTTATATTTCTGCTCAGAAGATAGATTGTGGGTACTCGTTAAACCCGTCTCGGCGAGGCGGTTCTAACGAGTACCCACAATCTATGTTTATGGGCAAAAATACGAAGAATAACGTATACCCATGTAAACCCCAGTTTTACTATATAAAAGTGGGGTTTAAGGGGGTCAAAGTTATATAGGCATGTTTTCGTGATGTCCTCTTTCCTCTAATCTACTAGCTAGCTCTTTTGTCACTTTTCTCGCTTTCTCTTGGGGACGACACAAAACTGATCCACAAGGATTGCCATGTCAGTCAGCAAGAACTAAAACTAATCAGGCGTCGCGGATGCGCAGATTCAAATTTGTGTAGTTTGCATATACTTTTTGTATTGATATCTTTTTTTAAACCGAATCTTTTAACCTAGATTTATTGGATTACATATGAGCAGGGGTACAGCGTTTCCTATTAGATTGCATGTGTGCCCAGCGAGGACTCAGATCAGCCTGCTGATTAATCTTCTCAGTGCATGCTGTGGCTAGCCAGGAATCCCGAGCGTCTTCAGGTGGACTGCAAAAATCTGAGCAGCGTGCGCGGATACACATGCTGATTTGAGTATTCGCTAGATGCACATACAATCTTGTAGGTAATACTATGCTCCGGCATATATCGTAAGCCATGACATTCATTATCTTATTCATCATTCATTTTAATAGTTTATCGAGGCTAACAAAAGCTCATAACAAATATACACATATAAGTATTATACATTTAAACTTAGCAAATTAAAGTATCTTGTCACTTGTGCGGACAACCCATACAGTGGGTGGAAATGTCATAAGATACATTTATCACACTTCAGGTCATATATTATACATATTATACTAAATGACAATTTGTTTATTTGCACTAAAACACAAGCTTTTATCTTTTCGATTTTTCGCGGTAACATTTTAAATATACACTTTTGAGGAACCTTTCTTGGGTGGAAATTGTCGCCGATGCCCCAGAGAGGTTTGCAATTTTAGATGCCCATAGGTTTGACAGTAATCAGAGTAATCAGAATTAATGGAGTCCGAAGTTCCGTAGAAGTCGAAAAAAGGCAACAAACAAAATCAAGTTTAGTAGATTTGCTACCAACTAACTACTTCTCGTTAGAGGGAATACTTTTATGACTTCCTGATTGCCTTCTTATATACCAAGCCTCTTTTTAAAGTGATGTACCCTAAAAAGAAACTTTCACTGTGGGCCAATTCTGTCCCTTTTGTATATCCCTTTTAGGGAGGCAAGAACTGATTTGACAGAGTTGTCTCCCTTGAAAGAGTATTTATTCCCTTTAAATCAATGTATTTATTCCCTTTAAAACAATGAGACGGAACTGTTTTGCAGGTAACGGATAGTGGTGGACTTACGGACAGCGTTTTAATAACAGTGCATGTGGAAGATGTTAATGAAAAACCATCATGTGAACAACAGCAGTATAATGACGTCACTGTTTCTGTTAAAGACAGACCAGATAAAATGATAGTCACACTTCAGTGTAATGACAGGGACATCAAGCCAGAATACAATACTCTGTCATATAAAATTGAAGGGAGTCAAATAATAACAGGTAATAATAATAATAATAATAATAATAATAATAATAATAATAATAATAATCGACCTTATTTATAGAGGGTAACACATTTAGTAATCTAGTACTAATCTTCCATGTGGCCCTCTTTTTTCCTGGGTAGAAACCAGTACTAAGCAATGTGGATAAAGTCTCTTGCTCAAGGAAACAACACTTGCTGTTAGTGGGGATCGAACCTGGTACCTCTCGATCTCGAGTCCGACGCTTTACCACTGCACCACAGCGCTCCATAAAGCTGTGGTAAAAGCTATATATATGTTTAAATTGTATTGGATAATTGTACATACTTTCAATATACGACCGTGTTTGATACAATAAAAATTTTAATGAAATGTCACCCACATTCTTGTGACAAAGATAAAACAAAATCATATTTAATTGCAATATATCAATGCATTAACGTCTGTGCCGCACATTCGTATAACATTGCACAAGTTTTCTTAGCATCAGGTTGCCATCTGCTGAATTTGTCCAGTGAATACTAGAAGACTAATTGGCACCTGGTTATTGTTTCTCTCCGGTATATTCTATACGCTAAATTAGTTCATCGTTTACCAAATAAGATAATTAATTATATTCTACCTGGCATCTGGAATTTTTTAAGGGGACTGGAAACACTTGGTAGAATTTCCGTGACTTTTGATAAGGGAGACAACATTTAGTGACTTCTAACTTGTTTTTTTTCTGCTCACCATGGCTCATTTGAAAAGAGTGGTACACTCAAACGCGGTCAGGATTGAACGAGAGTTACTTATAATGTCAAACAATAACAGCACTCACTATTCAAACAACAATCATTGCATGACCGAAGACTGTACTGATTTACTATTTGATAAATATGGTTGATTAATCAACCAGAACAATTCTCGACTAAGTACAATGATTATTGTTGTGCCGATGGAAAGGGAATGCTCCTTCTCAATTTACATTTCCTTGTGCTAGCATTTTTCACTGTCCACTAAGAATATGTCTTTGCGAAGTTATAGCCTTTATGTATTTTAAGCCTTAACGGCTTCACTTTAAATACATGTATTCATTAACTAGTGATTCTTTTTGCCACAAATTGCAACACAGTTCTGTAGGGTTTTGTTTGTATATTCTATACTACATCTTCATGTAGAGCTTATTTAGTTTCTTAGTTCAATGGCGACGGCTTCTATGGCGACGACTATTTAGATAGTTTCATATTTGTTGCCGATTGACTTTAAAGTGTGTTTCCCTGCGGCTATAACAGAGCTCCAACCAGGAAAGGAGAGGGTGAACACCTATAATATATGAACAAACACTCCCTAACCATACATTCTACAATAAAATAAAATGGAGCTTAGTAATAGAATTATTATACAGTGACGACGCACGCCACCAGGTAGGATTAGTGACGTCATTGACGCCGCGGCCGAGTCACAGACGCCATGACTAATTCATCACTGACGTCGACGTATCTCCCCCATGACAGACCTCCCGGTTACCAACATCGGCACTGATATCAAAAAGTCAAACGCAAGCTTCATTGTTTGAAAAAATACCGATTTCTAGGCTCTCTTTCATCAAGATTTTCTATAAAACCTGAATAGCAACGGGGCTACGTAGTTTCAGATGCCGTCACCCGAATGCCATGAAGTCCTATAAATCGCTGCCTTTACTGGCAAACTCAGAGATATAGCCCATTGAAATCATATTACATACAACCAATTCAATAGGATTTGGCTACGACTCTAAGGAAGAAAATTCACAAAAACAAGACTTATTTAAATTAGTGTGCCCAGATCAACTCCTCAAAATTGAAATAGCAGTTTTGATCTAAAACATTAAATAATCAGCATGTGTCTGGGCGTCTGTACGATCAATCGTTCCACATTATGCACAAATGGAAATATTGCTTTTTTTTTTCCCGTAATTTTTCAAGGTCGGCATTCACTATTTGACTATACATTAACCCCGCTGACAAAAATACGGCAGATGCGTACGACTCGCCTATAGTTTATAGCCCTCTGCCGTATTTTTGTCAGTGGGGTTAATGTATAGTCAAATAGTGAGTGCCGACCTTGAAAAATTACGGAAGATAAAGAAAAATCACAGGATTCTTGATTTCTTTGTGTTAGGTAATATCGTATGGCACTAACTCGTCAGTAGAAATAATAAAATTGACTTATGGGGTAGCAAACGTACCTTATACAAAAAGTATGAAACAAATCAAACAAGCTTGCTCTGTATCGTAACAAAGAGGTCTACTCTAAAAGCAAAAAATTTACTCCCAAGGGGAGCAATTGTTTTCTGTATAGAGTAGATACCTTTTCAGCCTGGAGGTAAACAATTTTGAGTTGTTTTGGCTAATAGTGTATCATTTCACCTTAAACCTATTTAGATTAGTACACGAAACATACGGCAATATGGCCGTTAGACTTTAGATCATATCTGTTGATAATTATTGCCAAAGTTTTGATTAATTTGAAATAATATTTATCAAATATAGGTAGAGGACACATCACAGCTATGTTTTTGCAGATCTCATTCATCATTGCTAAGATGCTTTATCGACATATTTCTCTTCAGAACATTTCACAGTTGATAGCAATGGGGTTATACGGTTAATTAAAGCACTGACTGGCGTAAGAGAAGCAGAACTAAATTTTGAAGTGATTGTCTCAGATGGAGCTGGTGCGAACGTACAGGTCAAAATTAACATCGTTGTTAGTAGTGAGTATATAAATACTTTGAATTATTGTTGATCTGTCATGTTAAGTCGAATTTTAATAGCGCGAACATCTTTTGGACCATGGAAATTTGTTTTCGAAACGGATGGTTCAAGCCACTGTAGGTTTTGGCCCGCCGCAACTATTGGTTTTCATTTACTCTGGCATACAGTAGAATTAGCCATGAGTACACGTTTTTGTTTATTATAGTGATTAATTTGATTTTTATATTTTCACGTTGATGCATTGACTGAGTTGGTAGCCTTTATGCGAACCGAATTTTTATATATTTCTGTATTAAGAGTAGCATCGGGACCCAGGGTGAAGTTGGCTAGCTGTAAAAGTTCTTTAACCCCCCGGTGGTTTACTCTACTGACCGTTCTAAGGCGGTGGTCCCGATGTTAGTCTTACTCTTTGTTGCTTTGTGGTTTATTCTACGAGGCGATTTGTTTTATGTCTTACCTTGTGTCATTTTTATCTTGTGTTTTTCAGTCCTTTTAGCATTGCGATTACCTCGCTTGGGGAAGAGAGAGCTAATCTCAGTGCTTTTCGTACGTTTGTTCGATTTCTGTTTGTTTGGATTTGTCGGTTTCCTCTTCCTCTTGGTGTCTGGGAGGCGCTGTGGTTTGTGATTGTGGCACTCCCTGGAGTATTCTCTTACTTTTTTTTTCTCATAGTACTAGGTCAGGAATCAAATGGTGTTTATTTAGTGATGACTTTTGATCTTCTGTAAAACAATGGTATATTCAGCGTACTTGTTAGGGTGGCGGCTAGACAGTTCGATCGGTAGAGCTTCGTAACGGTAATCCGAGTGTTCCGGGTTCGAGCTCCGGTGCGGCTGTACAAGTTTCTTACCCTGTGACATTTGGTGGTCAGTGTGACTCCAGAACTGTGTCTGATAGCATGAAAGAATATGAAAATAAGTCTCTCAGCCGGCCTGGAGAGAGAGATTCGTGTGTATGTGTGTGTGTGTGGGGGGGGGGGGGGCGGGGTGGCGGTAATACAAGAATCCCGGGTTCGAGCCTTGGTACGACTGTATATTTGTTTCATTCTGTGACGTATTCATTTTCTAAAGAGTACATACAACATGCATGATCTTCATAAAATAAGAAAAATAATCCTTGAAATATCCCTAAATGTTTGTTTTCTTGAGCTGCCGAAAGAATTTCCTAGGGACTCTAAAATTATTTCGAATCAAGCACTGTAGACGAGCCATTGAAGTCTGCATTGTGCTACACTGTTTTGTGATGTAATCATAATAAATGAGGGAAAATGTTATTTGGAGTACATGCGAAAAGTAAATATCCATATCAGCTGCCGAAACCAACAGTCTGATAAAACGACGCTTTCTACACATAAATATTTTCTACAATATCTATTAATTCTATAAGCAAACAGCGAAGGCCCGTATTAGATTGCGCTCCTAGTACCATCTTGAATTCCCAACTAGTTAGCCTACGACTGGTCCAAGGCGGTATTTCTGTTGTAGTTTATGTTTCTTTGTATGTCCTCTTTTCCATTATGAAAACACGCCTTTTCAACTGTATTGAAAACTTCATCACCAAAAACTGAAACTTTTCAGATAAAAATTCTGATATTTTCCTACTTCTGTTCAAAACATAGATTGTGGGTACGCGTTAGAACTGCCTTGCCGAGGCGGTTCTAACAGGTACTTGCAATTTATGTTTTTGAGCAGAGAAAAAAAATGTATACCTCTGTAAACATCAATTTTACTATATAAAACTGGGGTTTAATGGGGTCAAATTATATAGTTATGTTTTTGTGATGTCGATAAGGTGCCGTTTTCTTATGTTATTTATGTCATTTGACAATTATCCAGTGCCTTAACCCTTTCATCCTGGCAGACCAAAACAGATACCAGTGCAAACGTATAGTCCAGATTCATCAGGATCTGTCCTGTTTGCCATTCTGATTTTAATTTTAGACTGAAACCCCTTATTGCATTAGTGGCATCCAAATTCAAGAATGGAAGAGTTCATTTCAGAAACTCAGGGATGACAAAGTGAAAAGGGCTTTTTCTATGATTATGGCTTTCTCCATACCCAGTCAGTATGCCGGTATCTAAATATAATCGGACCGATATCTTTTGTATATCAGCTAGTTATCGTAAATGATATTAGACCGATATCATCTTGCCCATCGGCATTCAGTCGGACCGATTTCTTGTCGGATACACATCGGTCCAATATCGAACAGATATCACTTTAGTCAGCTATATGTCATCTGACCGACATTTTGTGCACATCAGTCCGATACAAGACCTTTATCACTAAGGGAGTGATCCAACATTTTTCTCAACTTGCCTGATATCGGGTTGTTATCACTTTAGTTATCTATCCGTCAATGGCGCAAAACGTTTTGCTATCCCTGAAATATCACCTAGCAAATAGTTGAGATTAGGAAGAATAGGAAGTAAGAAAGCAAATATTTACGTCGCGAAAACTAGTGACACTTACACATTTCAGTTTACTTGGGTAAACTCATACATGCCATACCTCACACTGTGAGATAAAATCTCACAGAATTTTGGCCCTTCAGGACCCCATTTCCCATAAGATTTTCAAATCTCACATAATTTTCATACCATTTAATAAGCTACTTTTTGAAGAATTAGAAATAAACCACACATTAGCATGGCTGTCCCAAGCTTAATTCATTAAAATAATTGGCTTTTAACTTACTTATATAAGCTTGAAAGTGATTTTCATAAAAAATCTCACAGAATTTCATCAACTCTCCCCAAACAATTTGCAAAATCTCACAGATGTCTGTCAACAGCTAATGGCATGTATGTAAACTCACTTAAAAACAGTTATTTGTTAGTAACCGTTACTTGAATATATATATATTGCTTTAGTCTATGACCTATGACTTTAAGCTGTTTAACTTACTAAATGTTCCTCACATTTAACAAAATGGCGGCGCGTTATTTTTCAAATAAATGACGAGTCCGCACTGACTATTATATTTATTAACTGGTTTGGTTTAAAATTTTGTTTTCAATAAATATTTAACTTTCTGGATCACAAATATTTTATGTTATATTTCTGTTTCATTCAAGTACATTTTAGCGAAGATTTTTTTTCACTCACTGCATTTTGAACGATAACAGATATCGGCCCAATATTTGGCAACAAACTGATATAAAATGACCAAACAGAAACCGGGCACAGTCAAAAGTATTTCAATATGCATTTAAAACGTCATTCTCATAATCAAAGTACATATATATGTGGTTCATGTTTTATATCGGACAGACATCAGGCAGTTATCGGATCGATCTGGTACATGCCGACCAGTCACCGATATCTATCCGAAATAGGCATGCTCACTGGGTATTTACTGTTTGCATATGGCCCCAAAATATATATTTTAATGACGCGTTTCAAATGTCTTAAAATATGAAAGGACCTGTTTTAAGTTATGTAAACATCTAGTACACATATAGTTATCCTTGTACAAGCAGAGGTGCCATGTATAAGTAATATAATTATAAAATATTATATAAATGTTCATATTAAACATTAGCCTTGGTATCTAAACTTTATAAATCATCAACACAACTTAAAGATAAAAACTGTATACCCCTTTGGCCTACCTTGTATGCCGGGGGTATAATCTAATTCATTCCCATAAAAACGCTTTGACAGAGAAGACAATTTGCATAGATATGTCAACGTACTGACCTTGTTTTTCAGGTGACTTCCCACCTCAATGTGGAGAAGCTGTTATCACAACCAGAAAAAGCGAGAACACAGCTGAAAATGTTTGCTTTACTATCCCGTCACAGTGTATTGACCCTGTAAGCTTACAACCTTTACGATATGAAATTGAATCAGGAAATGGTACTCAACACTTTACTCTTGATACACAACAGCCTCCAGGAGACATGATTGGTCTTTGTACAAAGAATAGCTTGAAAAATAGATACGGCATATGGGCGGTGAGTTGTTTTCACTAGAAGTTTCTCATTATCGTACTGTGATTTTAGTGGAATGTTTTACTTGCTGTTGAAAGAGCACATTGTTGCACAAAGGGTTGTAAGACGATTCTTTACGAGAGTATCCTTAAGGTTTTTCACAGAGAACATATTTGTTTATATATTGTATACTATACATCTCAACTTAAAGAAAACCCAACAAAAGGTAAGAGAAAAGTCCAGGGTGTGCCACAGTCACAAACCGCAGCCCTTCCCAGACCCCAAGAGGAAGAGGAAACCGACAAATCCAAACAAGCACAAATCGAACAAACGTACGAAAAACACTAAGATTAGCTCTCTCTTCCCCAAGCGAGGTAATCGCAATACTAAAAGGACTAAAAGCACAAAAACAAAATGACACATGGAAAGACATACAACAAATCGCCTCGTAGAATAGTCTACAAAGCAACAAAGCGTACGACTAACATCGGGACCACCGCCTTAGAACGGTCAGTAGAGTAAACCACCGTGGGGTTTAAAGCACTTTTACAGCTAGCTAACTTCACCCTGGTCCCGATGCTACTCTTAATACAGAAACACATAAAAATTCGGTTCGCATAAAGGCTCCCAACTCAGTCAATGCATCAAAGCGAAAACACAAAAATCAAATAAATCACTATAATAAACAAAGACGAGTACTCATGGCTAATTCTACTGTATGCCAGAGTAAATGAAAACCAATAGTTCAACCACGGCGGGCCAAGCCAAAGACATATCGTCAAGCCCCAAACCACTGGTTAAAGTTTTTCGAAGAGGCCGTCATTGGGTCTGAGGCCCGAACCGCCGTCGTGCAATTAAACAGTGAAGCATAGCCATCAACAATGATTGGGTTGACAACTAGGCATGCAGTCTGCCGCATAATATCCAGGCTATAGCCAATTCTTTTATAACGGTTAATAAGTTTTCTGAGTTGCTCCGAAAAGTTAGATTTACCTACAATTTTTCTAAATCTGTACATTAAGTCACCGTAAAATTCGGGTTCCGATATACCTTGTTGCAGAAGTGTTTTCAGACTGACGCTATATATTTCTAACAAGGCACTGTGTCTGCGATAAAATTTCGAAAACGCCTTACGAAGTTTAAAATAAAGATAGCCCTGCCTAAGAAGTTTAGCAGTAAGGGCTTTATTATGGTAGTTAAAGTCATTAAGATTAGAAGAAGCTCTGGCGAATCTACTAAGTTGAGATATGTATACCCCATATGAGGTACGCCGGGGGACATCGCCATCCAGAAAAGGGAAATTGACTATATCAAAATCAAAATCGTCTCGTTTATCATAAATATTGGTGGAAACCGTACCATTAGAAATACAAAGATTCAAATCCCAAAAAGGTGCCTCGGTATCGGAAGAATTTGCTCTATTTAATTGGAGTTCCGTAGGGTATATCCGGTCCACCATAAACTCTTGACAGTTAATGATTAAAACACCATTATGTTAACAAACATAGATGCAAAGATGCCCAGGAAATGCCACAATCACGAAGCATCAACCCTTCCGACGCATCAAAAGAAGGAGAGATGAGGAAAGAGTAAAGACAGAACAAACGATACATATGAAACCACAGACGCACAATCAAAGAAGAACTTCAATAGAAGTTCGGTCCACATAGGGGCCGACTCTATCTAATCTGGACCTCCTTGTTCCATATATAAAGTAAAACAGGCGAATATGGATTATAGCTAGTCACAATTCATTATACGAAATCTTAATTCAATTTGTTTGAGATTTTATCAGTCATCTGCACTGCATGAATCTGTATTAGAGTGTATTAGGGATCAGTAATAGGAACCTTTCCATAGGTTTTCATTGTAGCATTTGACCAAAGTTTGGCAATATACGAGACTTCCAAAGTTAGTCTAAAATTAAATGTTAGCCTTAAACTGACAAATACATCACAAAAAAGAAGGATTTTCTGCCCTTGAACAGTTACTCTGAATTTGGTGGAAAATAAACAAAACAAAAAAGATGTCTACCGGTTCTGATTTTTCAACAATAGGGCACTAAAATACGATTCGCAAATTTAAATTTAGCCTGCAATTAAATGCAATATATCTGTGTGTAAACACACTCTTTGCTATTTCGGGCACTGAAACTGCAATATAGAAAAAAGGTAAGAGAAAAATCCAGGGAGTGCCTCAGTCACAAGCCGCAGCCCATCCCAGACACGAAGAGGAAGAGGAAACAGACAAAACCAAACTAGCGCAAATCGAACAGACGTAAAAAAGCACTAAGATTAGCTATCGGTATCATGGAAAAGCCGGCCTCGGTGGCTCAGTTGGATGCGCCGTCCGACTGGAGACCAGGAGGTCGCGGGTTCAACCCCCGCCGGTCGGCAACATTCTTTCGTGGAGATTGATCATGAAATATTTTCTACGATCATTCTCTCCCTTCCGCTGATTCAAGAAGGGCAGTTGTCAGTTTCTGGCGAAAGAATGTGCACAATACTGGTTAACCGCTTAGAGGACTAAGCCTGCCCAGTAAACGTGTGGTTAGGTAAACTGACCGCGCTCGACATGACCCCATTGGGTTGACTGGGCCGTAAAACCTCAACACAAACACAAACAAAATCATGGAAAAGAAGGTAAAAGAAAAGTCCAGGGAGTGCCACAATCACAAACCGCATCCCTACCATGAGGAAGAGGAATACGAAAGGTGATTGTAAAGTGCAAACTCTGGCACTTGAAATAATAACACCATTAAGTGAATGTACGGGGAGAATTTCTAGGATCTCCACACGGCACAAACACAACAGGCGTGGCATGCAAAAGAAGGTAAGAGAAAAGTCCAGGGAGTGCCATGAGGAAAAGGAATACGAAAGGTGATTGTAAAGTGCAAACTCTGGCACTAAGACACAAACATCTTTGAGGAATATATGGTTTAATAAGATGAAAGAAGTCACGATGAATATTATACGTACTTTTTTTTATTTTTCTCATTTCTCCCCCAAAACATATTTTGTATAGAATAAGAATAATTTCACCACTTCTTTTAAAATGTCTTATTTAGAGTAAATTGTTATGACTAAGAAGTATATACCATACATAGCTAACATAATATCACTAGCGATAGGCATTGATTAATTACTGATAAGATTATACTGTTACAAGTTTAGGTTGGTGTTATTTGCTCGCATGTAAGATTATATTCCTTTTGCACAAACCTGTCTTATAAAATCGTTACAGATAAATGGAAAAGTGGTCTCTGACTTTGGTAGAACCCCTTTAACTATTCATGTTAGTGTTAGTGACACAAATGATCCTCCAGTGTTTACCATCTCATCATACCGTGTGAATGTGCCGGAAAATACACCTATAGGGTCAACAGTAATTCAGCTGAGAGCAAGAGATCCAGATTCAGGAGCATTTGGAGAGGTGGAATATATATCAGAAGGTATCGATTGGTCTTGTAAAATGCCAAAATTATAAAAAAAAAAAGTATCAGAGCAATGTCACGTTCAAGGAACAAAGCCCCCCATAACATAGGATGAGAGTTAGAGGACATGAAATGACAACACCAAAGAGCGCTTCATCGACAAAAAAACGACCAAATGAAGAAGAATTGCAGCAGACATACCGCATTACTGTAGTAGTTGGACGGTCGTGTCTTGTATTTGTATCTAGTTTCTTTACTCTTCATTTTAGTGTCTTGGTAGGCTATGTTCTCTGATTGTGGTTCTTCCTTACCCTATTGCACCTTTCAAATTCTCGAGTCTTAAAAAATGTATTAATATGTCCTGGAATGTATCCTAAAATTAGTAAGTACAATGCCAAGAGGTCTAGTCAATGTAAGCACTTGCGTTCAAAGTCTACAATTATATCATGTCTTTATGGTTGCCGGTTTATTATCAGTTATACGGTTGACTTCGATTCGTATTCTTTAGACATTATAAATGTTCCGACATGTTCTCAAACCTTTACATAAACTGGATGAGCTATCTAAATCAGATCTAGTGAAATCATTTAAAAATGAAAACTGCTAAACATATCGATAACTCTACAAACAGCATTTCGATTCAGCCAATGGAAAACATTTTTGACCATAAAAAAGTCATTCCCAGACTCAGAAATATAAAAAGGCATGAAATGGAAATAAAAAAGCATTAGAGCATTGCAAACTGTGTTTTTTGTGGGATTGGATGAGATAATTATTTCTAAATTGCCAGATATCGAAGCTTTTTATGTTTTGATGATAGAAAACAAAACTCAAGATAGCAGGGTTCTCAAGTGACCGTTGGTGTTAAATGTAAATTATTCATTGATATAACGCTTTCGGTTAAAACAATCTGAAAGACATTCCATGTTATCTTATTAACATTTCTTTCTGTTTTGTCTTTTGTAAAATAAAGTATGAAGTCGACTATGAGAGTCCTGTTGCCTTTTATGAGGCGATGTCTTTCGTACTATGCCCTGCGCAGCATACTCTTCACCCTTTCATTGACTCAGGTAACTTAGAAGGTATTTCATGGAAAACTCAAATATTAATAATGATATCACATTTATTGATTTTGCAAATGTATTAAGAGATAAATATGTTGTTGTTTTTGTGTCGCCTACGTAGCATGGCAGAAACAAAGAGATCATGTTGTAAGTCGTCGTCGTCGGTGTCGTCGTCGATGTCGTCGTCATACGTTTCGTTACCGCTCAATGACTTTTAAAGGGATGCATTGATTTCATTCGAAGGCTGCAGAAGTTTAAGTCATTGTAAAATACAGGTCAAGTTCGACATTGGTAATCATCTGCCAAATTCTGGCTGAGTTATGGCCCTTTTTCTTCTTAGATTTTTGTTAATAGGTTAAGATATCGATTTCCGTTCAAAAGGTTTTGAAGGGATGCATTGATTTCATCAGGAATTTTCAGAAGTGTATATCATTGTAAAATACAGGTTAAGCGCGATATTGGTAATCATCCGCAAAATTTTGTATGAGTTATTACCCTTTTTCGACTTAATTTTTGTTGTTATGTTGATATTAGTTTTCGCTAAATAACTGTTGCAGGGATGTATTGATTTCATTGTAACTTTGTTGAAGGATATATCATTTTAAGATACAGGTCAAGTTCGATATTGGTAATCATTTGCAAATTTTTGGCCGAGTTCTTTTTTCGACAAAGCTTTTGTTGCTGTGTTCATACTGGTTTCCGCTCTATAACTTTTGCAAAGATGCATTGATTTCATTGGAAATTTCAGAAGGGTATATCATTGTAAAATATAAGTCGTTCGATATTGGTGATTATCCGCAACGTTTTGGCCAAGTAATGGCCCTTTTGCTATTTAGGTTTTGTTGTTGGAGTAAAATACAGGGTCGTTACTGTTTCCGTTCAATGACGTTTGAAGGGATGCATTGATTTCGTTCGAAGTTTGCAGAATGATATGTCATTGTATCACAGATGTCAAGTTTCAGTTTGGTAATCATTCGATGGTAGCCCTTAATTTACATAATCAATAAAATTTAGACAAAGTAATGAGTGGTCGCCTGTAGAGGTAGTAGCGATTATTAGGACAAATACAGTGTTATTTATCATTTCAAATTGTTGACGCTTTAAGCGGACGACAAATTCAATTCTCGGAATTCCAGGTTTTCATACCTTTCTTCTTGACCACTGAAGCACCCACTGTTTGCTTTAAGTATCAGAAATCTATTTTTGACACACTATTTAATTTCATTTAGCTAGTTTCTGATCTTGATATTGAAGTTAATACCCCTAAATCTGAGCAATGTAAAGGCAATAAATTCAGTTTTTCAGTAAATGGTCACTTATATGAGGGTCATATTGATACTTCAGCTGTTTTCAGTTTTGTGTAAAACATATATAATCACGAGAACTGCAGTAAAACATACTAAATGGTTCAAAGACGATCTGAAGCCATTACACATGAAAAACACAAACTTGAGTACAAATGGCCCATCCTTAGACACTGACAGACAGGCGTCAACCTTCTGTTTGTTGCTTGCTCTTTTAGAATTTATTTATTATAGCTTGTTCCTTATTGCTTCTTTCGGTGCTTCGAAAAGGCTGTGTGTTTTATTGTTGTCTTTTCTTGGTACTTGCATTTACATTTTTACAGGAATTTAAAGGAATTAATCCCTTGATAATATATATGCCAGATATGTCTTTCATATATAAAGCTTAAGTTCACATTGTGTTGCATGTGTATATGACTTATACAATTGTTATATACGACGGAACTTGGAAATAATGTGACGCATAAATAATCTACAATTAGATCACGCGGTGAGGTTTACACTGGAACTTTATACAAATTGCCTATATCAGACTATCAGGCAGTTGTTAGTGTCCAGCCTTTGGTGGATAAAGGAATTTAAAATAATCTGACAGAAATGTGAACAGATTTTAAAATAATTTGACAAAGGATGAGCTTAAAGCCTGTATAAAAACATACAAGCAATACTTAATGAATATCCATCACTTCCAATAACAGCTCTTGGTTTCAAACAATACATGCAATTGTTATCGTGACTTTGAAAAACAAATATGTTCAAGTAGGAATTGTGTATTTGGCATACAATTGTGGCTAATGTGCAAACAAAGGTAAGAGAAAAGTCCAGGGAGTGCCACAGTCATAAACCGCAGCACTTCCCAGACACAAAGAGAAAGAAGAAACCGATAAATCCAAACAAGCACAAATCGATTAAACGTACGAAAAGCACTAAGATTAGCATTCTCTTCCGCAAGCGAGGTAATTACTTGATTCATTTTTTGGCTATAATCGATTATTTTTTTTTACTAAGTTTTCTTCCTGTTGCCGTTGGCATTTTGGAACATTTTTATTTTTGACTTCTTTGCCATGCTGCGGTTCTTCTTTCTTTGTGTATATGTGATTTTATATGTGGCGGTTGTGGGGTTCTTATTTGTTCCTGATCGCCTTTCTTTGGTGTAGGGCTGTGCATCGTGTTTAAGACATTTCCTGGGTATCCGCTTATATTTTATAGAGGCACCATCAGTAGACTATGATTTGATTACTTTTACAGATGTTTCCATTTTTGCTTGAATTACCCTTTTTAAAGTTAATTTCTTGTGCTGATAGTTTCAAACGCTGCTTAACACTGTAAATACAAACAAAACAACGTATATATATAATGTTCTTAAAATTGTATATAATGGTTTTGCTCCCTTCTTCATTTGCACGACGGTGAGATGGTCCTCAGAATAATTGATGCACCTCTCCTTGATATGTTTCAGAAGGTTGACGCCTGTCTGTCAGTGTCTAAGGATGGGCCATTTGTACTCAAGTTTGTGTTTTTCATGTGTAATGGCTTCAGATCGTCTTTGAACCATTTAGTATATTTTACTGCAGTTCTCGTGAATATATATGTTTTACTGTGACATTTCACTAATTAGACAGAGGACTGAACATTTGTTTGTAATTTGGACTGCTTTGGAATTACGAAAAAAGATTTGGCGCGTGTAAAACTTGTTTAAGCCCCTAAAAAGTTTTTTGCTGACCTTTCCAAAGTGGTTCCTGTGTTGTAGTTTTATTTTTGTTCGTGCGTCGATGTTTTCATATGTGGCGTTTATTTTGTGGTTGTTTGTTAATCATTTATCCTTCGTTTAATATCTCGGAAAGGCTGTGATTCGCCATTTAGGCATTTTCAAAAATGCTCATTTTAAAAAAGTAAAATTCCAATTATAGCAATTTTTGAAAACAATATTTTTGATATGATTTTTGTGTTTATTAAGCGTGCGCTTTGTGACCGTCATATAGATCATTGGCAAAAGTTTGGATAAAATATCCTAAAATAAGGAACGCATTATTTCTAGACATTTTCTGTACGTTTTTAAGTCATTTTGTCCTACTTAGCTAGTAAGTCTTTGGTACCTGGAATTTTTCGCGAATAACGATTACACGTAGAACTTTGATACTACGTGTAATGGATAGAGTTAAGGTGTTAATATAATGTACTGTCCGTTTTCGACTTGATATTTTTTATACCCCGCCACACGATAGTGGCGGGGTATTATGGTTTCACGTCGGACATCCGTGTATCTCTTCGTCCGTCCGTCAGCCGTACGTCCGTCAGTCCTTATTTTGTTTCCGGATGATTACTAAAATAAACCTCAATTAATTTTAACCAAACTTGGTATGTGCATTTATATTGTAGAGCTCTGATTTGGGATTGCTACTGGGCGATTTCGTCAAATCATAACGGAGTTACGTGCCCGAGATGCGCCCATATTTTTGTTTCCGTTTCCGGATGATAACTTGTGTAAGCATTAATGGATTTTCACCAAACTTGGTGTGTGCATTGATATTGTAGAGATTTGGTTTGGGATTGCTAATAGGCAAATTTCGTCAAATTTGACGGACATATCTGCTCGCGACACGCTTATATTTTCGCTTCCGGATGATAACTTGAGTAAATGTCAAGGGATTTTAACCAAACTTGGTACATGCATTGATATAAAGTAAATCTGGTTTGGGATTGCTAATGGGCAAATTTCATCAATGTTTGACAGTGATCTGCCCGCAAAACGATAATGGCGGGACATTATAGTTAAACATTTTTAGTCTAACTTTTGAACGATTAACATAGATGCATGGATCAAGACCAGACGCATTTTTCATCTGAAAGGTACTGATTTTTTTCCCTATTACTCCCTAACATCATACGTTTTAGCTACACATTAAAAATGCCGTACCGAGTACACGCCGCATATGTTTTCAAAGAGAAGTAAGAAACAAATATTACATGGATATCTCTTATCTGGAGCTGTTTTTTCTGTCAGGTGTGTGTGTGTTGGTGGGGGTGGGGGGGTGGGGGGAGGGGGGGGGGGTGGCTATACTGTAATGCTAACACTTTTTCTTGTTAATCGTGGTAACCGCAACTATATTGAAAAGTTATGTGTTAGGCATGCACTGTCCTAAATATTGAATCAATATTTTGCCCCTAATTCCAGGAAATGCGGGATTGGAATCATCTTCGATGTTTCATTTGGATAGAAACAGTGGTTGGATAAGTGTAAAAGGAAGCCTGAATGCAGATAATACTTTATCAACAGACTACAACTTTACAGTAAAGGCAAGTAGAATTGTTTACATGTAAATTTTAACCGGTATTTTCATACTGGCCTGAGTTTAACTTGCATGTCCCTGGGCAGAGTATTAAGATTGCATTTGCTCTTTTGGCATTTAAAGTTTGACTTACACTTGCCCTTTGGAAACAGCAACCCCAGTTTCCTATTGGATATATCAAAACATAGGAGGTAAAAACAAGACAAAAATACGATGTTTGTAATTTTTATACAAGATCGAATGAACTGTGCTATTATGTAAAAACATTTGCAACAAAGACTGAAAACGATTTATAAAATTTCCAAAGCAAAACAAAACAAATAGTTAACTTAGGAACGTCACATTTCGATATGTGAACAGCGTTTGACGTCACGTGCATCAGCAAATTTCATTGTTTCATTTATGGAAAACAACGAATATCGCACAAGCCGGCATTAGAAAGCATGGTTCTGGATGCACATTACATTACCGCTTGTGAAAAGATTTATTAAAATCGGTCTGCAATTTTCGCATTATGTTATGTATACTGTGCGTTTTTTTAGACCTTTCTATGCCCCAAACTGCGAAGAAGTTGGGGCAAATTGCTTTTGAGTCGTCCGTTTGTTCGTCACACTTTTTTTGTGAGCTAGATATCGTCATAACTATCTGAGCTAAGGCCATGAAACTTGGTGAGCTTATTGGGGCTGGGGAGTAGCTCATCTGATTAACTTTTGTAAAATCGGAATAATTTTGTGAGAGTTCAATTACCTTTTTACCTTTGTCATTTCGTTTGGAAAAGCGTATACCTGGCGGCACAGTATTTTACAAACCCACATATCTAGTAACAGATGTGTATGAAAAAAACAACAACAAAAAAACATGTCACAAGACAACTCATTTCACTATCTAGTGCAAACAGTATTCTGGTCATTTTGATCTTGTTTTGGACCTGGTACATCATAGAGAAATATACGACTGGATCAAGGCGGCATATTTGTTGCAGTTTCCGTTCCTTTGTTCGTTCTACTTCCGATTAATGCCGTTTTTATGACGTCTTTTTATGTAATTTACTCCTCTACCGGGGCATGTAGGGGGTTGTGTTCCGTTATTGTAGAATTTCCTTGGTATCTTGATTTCCCGGGTATCTTCACATGAGAAAAAACATGCCTATTCAAATATACTGAAAATTTTACCACCAAGAAATTAAAATATTCAGATAAAAAATTCCGATATCTTTCATATTTCTGCACAATAACATAGATTGTGGGTATGTACTCGACGGGGCGGTTCTAACAAGTACCCACAATCTATGTGTTTGAGCAGAAATAAGAAAAATAATGTATACCCCCTGTAAACCCCAGTTTTACTATATAAAAGTGGAGTTTAAGGGGGTCAAAATTATAAAGGCGTGTTTTCGTGATGTTTTACGGTTACACAGGAAGGATGTGTATAAGATTGTTTAATATACTGCCTCCTAAGGACCGCTGGGCTATATGGATAGCACATATGCTAATATAACACAGATTGCATTAAAGGCTCCATATTCCTCAAAAATGGACATCTATTTTTATCTAAGAAAGGTTTAATAAATTGATATTTAGTATTATTACGATAATTAAATGTGGCAGCTGACAGCCAGTAAAATTTCAATTAGTCTTTCGTTTTTGAACTGGATCAAAAACGAAATGATTTTTTTACCGTATCTCTGAATTTGGCAACATTAATTCAGATACGATAAAATACCATTTCATTTCAAGAACGAGAGACTAACTGAAATTTTACAGGCTATTAGATTCCACATTTTATGAGTGTATTAATACCACATATCAATTTATTAAATCTTTCTTGGATAAAAAAGTGTCTATTTTTGAGGAATATGGAGCCTTTAAAATATTACCGAAATTTACTTCGGTTTGAAGAGAACTTGTATTATTATTATTTCATAATTTCAACTTAGGCTATCGACGGAGGGCCAGCACATGATCCGCCAGTAACCACAGAGGTCATCATCAGTATCATCGACGTCAATGATAATGCTCCTGTTTGCGATCAACCTGAGTCCTTTATTGAACTTAATCTACTGACCAAGCCAAACAGCATTGTCTACAGTCTGAACTGTACAGACGCCGACAAATCCGAGAAATTTAGACAACTCTCATATGATATATTCAGACAGTCCGCATCTGATGGTAAGGAACATAAAGAAAATATATGAGCCACAACGTGACGAAACGCACCTTCTGACATGACCTCAATGAACATTAAAATCAACCTACGCATCCGTATAGTCTGGTCAGAGTCTTCGTTGTCCGCGTGATGAAATTTTGCATCCTTGACTATCCAAAACGTGCCAAATAAAGATTCTGATCAGACTGTGCGAATTTGAATTGTCGCCGGGCACACATGTCAAAAGATACTTTTTTGAGGTTGCCGCCTATATGTGTCTGAAAGTTGGGCTTTTCTGTTGTTAGTGACCTCAGTCCTTCTGTTGTTAACTGCTTATTCTAATCAGTGTTCCATGTTTTGCTGAGAATATTGAATTGCAGTTGTAATAATTGGTATCATCAATACTGAGAATTCATCGGTTTTACCACATTAAAATTTGCCAATAGTATCGTCGACTATTACAAAACTTCAATAACTTATAGTAGCATCAGAATATTGAACATATCCGATTAAATAAGCAACATAAAAGAAAGAGAAAAGAAAGCTAACAAAGAAGAAAATATGAATATGGAATTAAAGGATGTCAGACTCTAAACTACACTTACATATATTCCTAATCAATATTTATAACGCATTTTATTCTAACTTTAAAGTAGGGTGGTAGGGTATGGCGAAGATGTCGTGTATCTTAAGTCACCGGGGCGTCCAATTGATACTGGCTTACAGTTGGGCAAAGCCTGCTAGCACTGTAGCAGGTAAGAGTAGAGGGGGGATGTTTTTATTGCTTCTGTTTCTTCACTTTCATTGCTGTTCCTTTTTATTCTTTGTCCCCCTCTTTGATCTCCTCTGCTATATCTTCTCCATTACGAAAACAAGCCTATTCAAATATATAGGAAATTTCACCCCCAAACAAACTGAAAATTTTCACATTAAAAAACTCTGACATTTTTCATATTTCTGCTCAAACGGCAAGGCGGCTCTAATGAGTACCCACAATCTATGTTTTGTGCAGAAATAAGAAAAATATTGTACACCCCAGTTTTACTGTATAAAAGTGGGGTTTAAGGGGGTCAAAATTATATAGGCGTGTTTTCGTGATGCTCTTTTCTCCCTTTCTCTGGGAGACGACACGAAATGACCCAAAAGGGTTGACGTGTCGTTAAACCTAAATACAATCAAATCTACATTTAAAGCAGACCCTAATTTTGGAATATTTTGATTTAAATATATTGTTCTAATGACAACAATGCAGAAAACCGCGTGTAAATATTCCGGGCAACGGTACAGAAAACCGCGTGTAAATATTCCTGTTGTTTCAAACGCTAAATGTATTAAAATTCGAAGTAACTTGTGGTACCTATTCATAGTTAAGTTAAAAAAAGCTATCCAACAATGCATTAATCTATGACAAAATTGGTTATTTTTAAATTTTACTTTTAAATTTAAAGTTAAGTTTAGATATCAAAAGGCCTCGGTGGCTCAGTTGGATGCGCCGTCTGACTGGAGACCAGGAGGTCGCGGGTTCAACCCCCGCCGAGGTCGTCAACATTCTTTCGTGGAGATTGATCATGAAATATTTTCTACGGTCATTCTCTCCTTTTCGCTTATTCAAGAAAGGCAGTTGCCAGTTTCTGGCGAAAGAATGTGCACAATACTGGTTAACCGCTTAGAAGACAAAGCTTGCCCAATAAACGTGTGGTTAGGTAAACTGACCGCGCTCGACATGACCCCACTGGGTTGACTGGGCTGTAAAGCCTCAACACAAACACAAACAAGTAGATGTCAAAATGTTATTCGAGACTAAAATGTAGTTAATATTCTGTTACTATTTTATATCTTAATTTTATATTTCAAGTCGTCATTTTCTTTAAATCATTAAAACTGATTTGATTAAATTTAAACATCTTTTAAAAATGTTATTGTAAATCATTAAAACTAATTTGATTAAATTTAAACAGCTTTTAAATATGTTAAAACAAGATAGAGATCACTATTTTTGGAGTAAAACTTATAACGAATGAATAAATGGTTACAGATTATCCATTGAATGAGTATAAAAAAAATAATAAAATGACTTCAGAAAAATTTAAGTCAGTTATTAATTTTTATTTACTTGTTTTAAGTTAAATTTTCATTAAAGACCCAAATTGATTATGAAAATGTACATGTACTACAGCCTTGCATGCAAATATGAAAGTTTTTTTTTACCGTGTATACATTCACAGACTATTTAAGATCGTTCTTTAAACAATTTTAAAAAATATCAATAAGAACCAATGAGTTCATTGGTTCCTCGTGAATATAAATCAGATGCAAATGAGCAAAAGCTACAAATCTCAGTAACTTAGAACTTATTTGATTTTCACCACTCGACTTACCAGACAAATCCATTTCATTTAAACATATATACGAGAAATGCTAAAAGTGAAATTAATGGATGCGTCTGCTGTAAGAGGACTTGATATATGTACATCTGGTAGACTTTTGTTTGCCCTGTGTGGTAGAAAACTTTAGTCACTTTCGGATGACTTTAAAACACATCAAACCCATTTGGAAAAAGGTCTACCGTAAAGGGATAGATTTTGCTTCACGTAGAGTAGGCCTTTTTAGGGACGGGTAGGAAAAGGGTTGACATATTTGCCTCCCATCACGAAAACACGCCTAAGTAATTTCGAACCCCTAAACTTACTTTTATATAGTAAAACTCGGTTTATATAATTTTTTTTCTTATTTTTGCTCAAAAACAGAGATTGTGGGTACTTGTTAGAACCGCCGGCCTCGGTGGCTCAGTTGGATGCGCCGTCCGACTGGAGACCAGGAGGTCGCAGGTTCAACACCCGCCGAGGTCGGCAACATTCTTTCGTGGAGATTGAACATGAAATATTTTCTACGGTCATTCTCTCCCTTCCGCTGATTCAAGAAGGGCAGTTGTCAGTTTCTGGCGAAAGACTGTGCACAATACTGGTTAACCGCTTTGAGTAAGTCTGCCCAGTAAACGTGCGGTTAGGTAAACTGACCACGCTCGACATGACCTCATTGGGTTGACTGGGCCGTAAAACCTCAACACAAACTCGTTAGAACCGCCTCGACGAGGCAGTTCTAACGAGTACCTACAATCTATGTTTTGAGCAGAACTATGAAAAATATCAGAATTTTTTATCTGAAAATTTTCATTTTTTTGGTTGTAAAATTTTCAATATATTTGATAAGGCGTGTTTCCGTAATGTCTGAAAATATATTCGTTCCTTTAATATTACCTTGCTTTGTTTTGTGTTTTAGTTTTCGCGGTTGGCATAGACGGCGTTGTAACATTAGAGAGAATCCTATTAAGGAATGTTACTAGTTACACAGTGGAGTTCATTGTGTATGACTCCGATGATACACAGCAGTCGAACACATACACTATGAAAATTATATTTATTATAAATAGTAAGTATGAATATATGCAACTATACACATATGACAAATTCTGTTTAGTTAATATTAGTTTTACTAGTAAAATGGCTATATTCAATCTTCTGAACTGCTGTATTTGTTTCCTAATGCATGATAAATATTACTACAGTGAACCTCATTACAACGATAGCATATGAATTTACTGTTGTAAGGTATCGTCAATGGGCAGACTGTTCTATAACAAAGGCCTTGCTGATTCTTATTTCCTCACAGAAGATAACGCAAGTGAAGCGATTCTAACAAATATCAACAACAAGTTTCTAGAGGTATTGAATAAAATACATATTTGTGATTAAATGCTGCCTCTTGAACGAAAGTTTAGTGCTAGTCAAAATTATCATTATATAGAATTTTACGTTATATCGGGTACTGACATAAAGAGGGTTGACTGTACTTTACAGCTAAAGTGCCACCTAAATGTACTCCATCCACTATCTTGGAGACATTACCGGAAACAAAACCAGTTAATTTCTGTATCAAGCAAGTACGATGTGTTGACGAAACCGGCGGTGATGAAATAATTTTGAGCTCTTCAACAGGAGATGGTATGGATTATCTTGAAATAAAAAATCGTAGAGAAGGCAATGAATTGCTTCTAAGTGCATGCATAAAGACTTCTATCAAGGACAAATTTGGAACGTATCAGGTAATAAACGATAATTATGATTAGTGGTAGTAGTAGTAGAAGTACTAGTTGTGACAATGTAGTAGGAGAAAAAGGTAAGAGAAAAGTCCAGGGAGTGCCACAATCACAAACCGCAGCCCTTCCCAGACACCAAGAGGAAGAGAAAACCGACAAATCCAAACTAGCACAAATCGAACAAACGTACGAAAAGCACTAAGATTAGCTCTCTCTTCCCCAAGCGAGGTAATCGCAATACTAAAAGGACTGAAAAAACTCAAGAACACAATGACACATGGTAAGACATAAAACAAATCGCCTCGTAGAATAAACCACAAAGCAACAAAGAGTAAGACTAACACTGGGACCACCGCATAAGAACGGTCAGTAGAGCAAACCACCGAGGGGTTTAAGCACTTGCACAGCCAGCCAACTTCACCCTGGGTCCCGATGCTACTCTTAATACAGAAATACATAAAAATTCGGTTCGCATAAAGGCTACCAACTAAGTCAATGCATCAAAGCGAAAACATAAAAATCAAATTAATCACTATAATAAACAAAGACGAGTACTCATGGCTAATTCTACTGTATGCCAGAGTAAATAAAACCAATAGTTGAACCACGGCGGGCCAAGCCAAAGACATATCGTCAAGCCCCAACCCACTGGTTAAAGTTTTACGAAGAGGCCGTCATTGAGTCTGAGGCCCGAAACGCCGTCGTGAAATACATGAAAATGTTATGTTTTGCCCTGCACCGCCGGTCTGTTATTATTTCTACGTTTTTCCTCTTGGTGTCATCGGCAGTCTATGTTTTGTGATTGTGGCTATTCTTAGACGTCTTATATACTATTTTTCTGCACAATGGTAGATTTTTAATGAAAGGATGAGATAGGAACAAGCAGTGGCAAAATAAACACCAGATAAGAAACTACTGACCGACAAAGACGAAAACAGGGGAACCGGCTTTGAACCGTCAATAGAAAAATACAAAGGGACTAAATAGTTTTATTTTTGTAAAAGCTCGCCTTTAGTTCTCCAATTACAAACACATGTTCAGTCCGCATAAGTGCCTTCTATCTTGTGAGTGAATTATCACAGTGAAACTATCATAATCACACACACTGACGAAATAACGCAAAGGTCTCAACGGCAATATGAAACCCGAACAAAAGAAAACCACCAACAGGATCTCGATCACAGACATTGATAGTCAGACACCAACCCTCTGAAATATTCGGTACATTAAAAGTAATTCAGCCAAAATGCGCAAAGTGCGCAGGTCTCACATTTACCCAACAAACGTGGATACTCATATGCTCCGGAATTACATTCCCCGAGTTTATACATTCTTTCCTCAAAAATATATTTCGCTCATGAAGGAAAGTATGTGCATTTCTTTTTACCTTTTTGCGTCATCAAATTTGAAACCTGATGTTGATCTTATTGTTTTACTTATTTAACCGCTGTTACGAACTCAGTCGTTTGGAAGGTGTGCCAGGCGGTCCTCCGTTTTGTTTTATTATTGCTTGTTTCTCATCCTGATACCCCATCGAAAACTCCCATTATAATTTCTGACCCTACCCCACTACCCCACCTCTTTGTGAAAGAAGTTTAAAATGGGGATTTGCTAAAATTCTTAAATAAGTCAAGCTTTCCTTATTCTCCAGGTGTGTTTAAAACACACAAAAATGTGTAGAGTACTTTTTTTTATTTTCAAATCGTCCACTTACAAGGTGTTAATCCTAATTATGAAAAACTTTTGAGAGTTTACAAAGTTTAAATCATAACGCTCTTGTCTGTAAATGAAAGCAGACTATATATTTTCTTATTTTTTCACGAAAAATATGATTTGCCATTGCATTTAGATTAAGTGAAATGTCAAAATGTTTTCTCTCAAAAGTGAAAAAAAAATGTGATTAATTTTCATCTGATAATTTAGCCACCAGAATTTTAAAACTTTATGTGTAAACACGTGAGTTGGTTTTACATTAAGGGAATTAATACTCTCAGAGCAGGCAAAATAGTATAGAAATGTCAAAATATTTTTGCCTAGCTTATGAAAAGGGGTATATTCTATACTGAAAGGATTCGCACCTACAAAGAAGCATATTCCTTTCTTGTAGAGCATACCTCATTTCAGAGGGTTTTGATATGCAGGAATGCAAACAGTAAAAAATATATGTTAAGGAAGTGACAAAAATGTTCTCTTTGTGAAAAATAAAAATCTACGAACATTACGAAAACACGCCTATTCCAATATATAGAAAATTTCATCTCCAAAAAACTGAAAATTTTCAGATAAAAACTCCGATATTTTTCATATTTCTGCTCAAAACATAGATTGTGGGTACTCGTTAGAACCGCCTCGCCGAGGCGGTTCTAACGAGTACCCACAATCTGTGTTTTGAGCAGAAATAAGTAAAAAAAAATGTATACCCCTGTAAACCCCAGTTTTACTATATAAAAGTGGGGTTTAAGGGGGTCAAAATTATATAGGCATGTTTTCGTGTTGAGTGAATCCAGTGACCCTAATTTGCTTTTGCAGATAGAAGGTATGGTTTCTAACGGTTTGGCTGAAGCCAGCGTTTTGTGGAATTTCACGGTAGTAAACGTTAACGAACATCCACGCTTTTCACTAACGTTGTTTGAGAAAACCATTCTGGAGGACGCTGAGCCTGGACCAATCTTAAAACTCGAACTGTCAGATCCAGACGACTCTACTGAGGACAAAAACTTCCAAATAAAGAATGTCAGTGCAATATGTGAGTATTTTTCTGCAAAGACTGTACCCAGCAAAATATTATTTCACAACAACGTCGTTTTGACATGCGTGTTTTACTGAATTACGATATAGTCGTTTATACCGTTACCATTCGAAAACAAAAATATTTTAATTCATGTCAGTCAAAAATATAAGGATGCAGAGTAACCGGTTTTGCGTAAAGATGCCGTACTATTACCTCATTTTTCTTTTTCTTTTTTCTTAATACTCCATGCCACTTAAGCGACAATCATAGATAGGATTATGCCAAGCACACTTGTGTCTTCCGAGTATATGTATGTAAGAAACGCCCGGATAATCCTGCACTTATTACAGCCTTCACTGACCATACAGAATTATTGGAGACTATAGAATGTACCAGCGATACCAGTTTCGTTCACAAGTCTATAATGTGTACCCCATGTTTCCCCATAGCATATAGTGAAAAAAGACGTATTTAAGGGTCTTCTTTACAAAAGGAATTTTAGAATTTGCAGTTTTTAAACCACCTTCTTAGTTTGTTAGTTACTTATTGCAACCCTTTGTTTTGCTTAACTCGTTTTCCAATGTTAAATTATCAAAATCATTATCAATTCCCACATTATATGATGAAAATGCCATGATTTTTACAAAAAAAAGGTAAGAGAAAAGTCCAAGGAGTGCCACAATCACAAAACGCAGCCCTTCCCAGACCCCAGACTTATAAGAAGCAGCGCTTTAAATGACTAGTCCACTAAAAATGAACAGTAAACAGGTTACATAGGTATGCTACATAATAAAAGGCAATGAAAGGGTGGGTTGATCAGAAGAGAATGATCTTAACAAAGAAGAACTTAGTCGGCTTTCATATTTGAAAAAAAAAAAAATCAACATTTCCATGATTGAGATAAGATACGTTTTTTTTTCAAACTGTATTGATGGTTTACTTTTTCCTCATTTAAAACATTGCTAATCAATACCACAACAACCATTTTTTTCGGAGAAATGATACATAAATGTTTATCTGGACATCCCTGGCCTCGATGCTATAAAACTTTTTCGTGCTTAACTCAGCTGAGCATGAAATTTGTCCTTCTAATAAATCTGCTAACAATGTACACCTTATTTCTTGCTAACCATAGCGGAGCCTGAAAGTTCTCTGCTAATGTTGGCATTTTTATATTTACTAGCAGAGAAAATTTCATGCTCGGCTGAGCTGAGCATGAACAAAGTTTTATAACCTCGGTGCCTGGTGATATTTGCAAAAGGCTAGCGCTACAGAGCATTTTGTGGCGAGTAGCTATGCAACATTGTGCTGTTGAAAAGCATTAGCTGGCGCTACGTGGCGTGCTTGGATCTGCCCCACATAAAGCGCTTTCGAAACAGATCGTTGCATACCAGCAAGACGCATCAAAATGGCAATAATAAGGTGACAGTAGGCTTAAAAATTTTGACAAGACACTTTAATAAAAAGACAATGAAATGCATTTGTGTAGAGGTACATAGAAGTTCAAATTAGAAAACATAGAATTATTGAAATTTGGGGAGCAAATTTTGAAAGGCGCTTTCTTGCGTAATGCGGCCAAAAGTCGCTACAATGCGCTACATAGTAACGCTAGCCTTATGCAACTTTTCGTTTCTGCTTAGAATTATAGCCTCTCACTAGTACTGCTCAGCGCAATCTATAGTATTACCGGGAGAGCGTGACAAAAATTTGATATTCTTAACTTTTTCCTCTTCTTTGTCGGTTTCCTCTTCCTCTTGGGGTCTGGGAAGGGCTGCGGTTTGTGATTGTGACACTCCCTGGACTTTTCTCTTACCTTTTTTTTTTTTTTTTTTTTTTTATTTTAGTTTTGATTAGGTAATCCATAAAAGCGAAATGAAATCAGCTGTAATTATTTTTTAATGTGAGGCCCATTCTTGTAGACATCTCGAATCCTCATTTGCATTATAGAGTTTAAAAAAAACGGTTTTGTCAAGATTTGCTTGTAAAAAAACTAAAGACTATTCCTAATTAAAATCAGTTTTAATATTTAATACTTGCTATGCGTAGATCAAGCTTTTTATATTTGATGGCCATTCTTGTAGAGGCAAACGGGATTAGATCTCATTTGGTCATCTCGAAATCACAGTCATCATCAAAGAATTTTTAAAGACGATTTCGCCAAGATGTGCATGAAAAGAACCCAGTACTATTCCGTATTAAAATCATTTTTAATATTTAATGTGCGCTAAGAGTAGAACAAGCTTTTTGCGAACGCTTATACTTGTTATGTCATTTAAACTGAACATTTTCTTTACTTTTCAGTATTGAACGACGAAGAGTTTGGAGGTGCTCTTAATACTTCCATTAGTTTCTTTAGTGAGGTGCGAATGTTTTACCTCAGTGTGCGAAATCTCAATGCTACAGAGAGGAACGAGTATCGTTATACGGTTACGGTAGGGTATAAATCAAAGGGCAAAATCAGCAGACAACAAATAGATGATATGTTTATTTTTTTTTTTTTTTTTTTTTTTTTTTTTTTTTTTTCACAGAAAATAGGATTTTACATTTGTCGCCTAAGGAGCCAATTTGTATGAAGTATTCAATCCTATTTTCTACACAAAAAAAAAAAAAAGAGAAAAAAAGAAAATATTTCAAGATGCCATCTGCTGAACTTTTACCACTCGTGCAAAGCATAACATTTTTAAACGTATTCCAGTTAACTGATATAAAATCTGCGCCAGATAAGGAGATTATGTTTTGTAACTAGAATATTTCTTCATTACATATTATGTTCTGTGTATATATGAATCGTAACACTTTGTAAAGTAAATATACAGACGACAAATTTGTGGCATTTTTATTGTTCACAGAAAATGAGGTTTGACGGTTTAATTTCAAGGGTCTCAAACATAATTCAGTAGACTTAGAAGCCCTGTTTGTTTCTTATATTTCGCAGAATATAAGGCTTGCTTATAAAGAGTCTCAATAAAACCGAGACTCCCGTTTTCTATCTGTTATTTGTTCTCTGTTTCCAAAGTCAACCTTTTAGATTTTTATTGATATTTCAATAAAGTTAAGTGGACTATCGTTATCAAACTTTGATAACGGAAGCTGCTGTGTCAGTCCAGTTAAAGACAGAGTAATATTGGTTCAGTTTGCTATATATTTTGCAAGTCTTTCAGTTCATTTGATCTCAAACCACTGTTATATTGAATAAATTCCGGTTCTTTGAAGTTTGAGAAATCAAGAATCGAATGTATTTTCAAAACGAGTCGAACAATTTGTCTATGGATTCTGAAACGAAGGATACTTTGGAAGTTGGAATAGAATATAATAAACCATAATAGCAGGTTTGTATTTGTTTGTCCGTTCCTTTGATATTGGGGTCTTGATGGCATCTAAATACACAGATATTGTATAACATCGGTTTGATTTATCTTACAGAACGCTTCTCAAATCACTCCAGCATCACGCTGAATGTTTAAGCTTTTGGGTAAATTTTATTACGGACTCTTGTCTCCCAAAGCATTGAATTGATCGAATCTATACTTCTTCTGATGTAAGGCACTGATTTACAATGGTGCTCCACTCAGTGACCTTGAGGCGAAGGACTGGCATAGAAACGTTAAGTTCAAGAAGGGCAGTTGTCAGTTTCTGGCGAAAGAATGTGCACAATACTGGTAAACCGCTTAGAGGACTAAGCCTGCCCAGTAAACGTGTTGTTAGGTAAACTGACCGCGCTCGACAGGAACCCATTGGGTTGACTGGGCCGTAAAACCTCAATACAAACAAACAAACATTAAGTTAAACCTTTTGGGGTACAATAGTGTGTACCTTAAGGTCAAGGCTACAGACTAAATGCATTTTATGTTAAGCTTTTTCAGATAAATTCTTAAACAATTCACAACTCCTTAACTCCTGACTTGAATACTAGTTTACAGTTGTACTGATGTTAGGTATTGGATTTGCATAATTGGGCTTATTGTGGTTTATTTGAAAAAAGAGTTCTGCTCATGTATACGCTAGGGGGCGTAAGAAGTGTTGCAAACTACATTACTGCTTATGAAGAGTCTCAGTTAAACCGAGACTCCCATTTTCTAATCAGCAGTGTTCTTTGTTTCCAATGGCAATCTTTTTGACGTTTATTTTACATTTTATTTTATTATCCGTAATACCCACGTCCCAGTTCGTTCGTGACCACGGACCCAGAAATTTTGTGCTAAACGGTTTTGGTGAAAATATTCTGCAGACCTGTGTATGTATCTCTTTAACGCCTGTATAGAATTAATATTTTGGCTGACATTGTGCCTGTGGTTACTTTTGTAATCTACTGTGTGATGTCAAAAGTATTTTTTCTTGTGTCTTCTTTAATTTAAAAAGAAAAAAAAGTAAGAGAAAAGTCCAGAGAGTGCCACAATCACAAGCCGCAGCCCATCCCAGACACCAAGAGGAAGAGGAAACAGACACAACCAAACAAGCGCAAATCAAATCAACAAGTACGAAAAGCACTACAAATAGTTCTCTCTTTCCCTAGCGAGGTTATAGCAATGCTAAAAGGACTGAAAAATACAATAACAAAGTAACACAAGGAACCTAGATACGGGCTGAGTTATTTTATCTAGTTTATTTATGTTTGCATTTAAGCGCCTTGTTGAAATGTCTTTTTATAATCGATTTTCTATATTTCATTGGTCTCTACATCCGCTGAAAGCTATTTTCAATTAATAAGTCTCCCTCTGTAAGTCATCTCTGTTTTGTTCTTTTTTACATTCAGGCAGAAGATGGGTTGGGCTTAAAAGCAGCAGCTACAGCTGCAATATATATAGCGGATGTGAATGAAAGTCCAATCTGTACTGCTTCACAAGTGTCGATAGCTACAAATATACTTGCTGGGGTTGGAGAGCAAATAGGAAGCATTGATTGCTATGATACAGATATAGATACTAGAAATATTGAACTTCTATATAGTATCACAAGTGGAGATCCAGGTAAATCAAGGATGTTGTCAAAATGGAATAAGTTTTACTTACATCCAGGAAATAATTCTTCCTAGTGTGACTTCCAAAATGGGAGCTTCTCTAAAAGGAAAGAATTTTCACCTAGAGGGAGCAAATTATTTCCTTCAAGAATAGCCCAAATGATGAAGGAAGAGAAGATGTTTTATGTTGGATGGCCTTTCTTTTGTTGCAAATATTTTCCTTACGCACATACGCTTATGTAAATTGTATCCTACAGTAAATAGTAAAGAAGATTTTAAGGAAAATCCACAGCCACAGAACCATAGCCTACCAATGACAAGGAGCAAGAGAAAGAGTAAACACTCTATGAATAATAGAACATAGATAACAAAACATTGGACCGGCACAGTGGCTCAGTGGTAGAGCGTCCGCTTTGTGACCGGGAGGTTGCGGGTTCGATCCCCGGCCGGGTCATACCAAAGACTTTAAAAATGGTACTAGCTGCTCTTTCGCTTGGCGCTCAGCATTAAGAAAGTAGAGCTAGAACTGGTCAGCTCAGTGTCAGTATAATGTGACTGGGTGGAATATCATGTCAAAGTGTCTGGGGCGTGATATTTCAGTGAGGCAGCACTCTAAAAGTGAGCATTGAGCTCCCTGCCACACCCAGACACCGTCGCGATATGACTGAAAAAGGTTAAAAGCGACGTTAAGCCCAAATCAAACAAACAAACAATAACAAAACATTGAACAGCACAAAAAACTGATTCGTTTTTTCCTCTCAAAGTGGTTATAATGCGAGATTAGACCAATCAAACACATCATCAAAACATTTAACGGGACCAAACACAGGAGAAAGCCCTGCAAATACAACCAAAACTCAAACAACATAAGAACCACCGTCTTGAAATAGTCACTAGTAAAACCTACCGGGAAAGTATGTGTCAAATCGAGGAAATCTTTAATAAAAAAACAAAAAAAACAACTGAATCTAGCCCACAGAGTAAACCCGTACGTTGTTTTGGCCTGAAAACAAATGCATATTCCCAGAACAATATTTAATTTCCAAAATCAATGGTGTAGCCAGAATGGAATTATGTATACGCACACCAAGGAAAATCTAGACCAATTCTCCTTGGTATCGCTTCCAAATGGGGGCTGCGGGAGCTATGCTTAAAGGACATTATATTTTTTTAGAGGGGATAAAATTGTACCTTTTAGAGTAGCTCACCTCCCTACACCCAGCCCTATGATAAAGGAACCAAATATATAATATATTATGTGGTCTCTCTGTTGCAAATAGTGTACCTTCCGCACATGCGTAATATGCTTAATGGGCGCTATGCCTATGGAAATACATATGAGCCGCGCCATGAGAAACGGTGGTTTTGGAGTATAAGTGGGCCGCTGGCTGACAGAAAGGCCCTTAGGTCATATAGAATGGCGAAGCCGCAGATAGTTTGCACAGCCACGCATCGGTTCAACATTTTCGGTATGTTCTGTATCTTCAACGAGATACCAACATTGTGTAGGCGAACAGCGAAGATCTTGACCAGACTGCGTGGCGGCAGGAAAGGCCATGAGCAGACAACGCGGATTCGCAGGCTGATATAGGCCTTTAGTGAATGCATATGCTCTGAATTCATCTTTTTTGTCATCCACCTACTTTCTTTGTTATTAAGATTTCCCACGTGGGACTAAACAGTTTCAAATTGTCAATAAGGACAAGCACTCAGCGCTCATACAGTATTCCAAATTAGGAAATCATTTGGATATACAGAAAAAAAAGTAAAACATTACTTAAAAAAGTCCGTATAATGAACATCCGTTCTTCACACATAATTATTGGTAGAGCCTTCCTAAAGAGGGGTTTAGAATATTGTGTGTGTATGTGTTTTCGCGCATTGATTTGTAGACCTAATTTAAATCTTTATTTCCCTTGACATTTTACATTGCCCAGAATGAGTGTAATGGACTTAAAATTAAATTTTAAAGGTTCCCACGTTTACTATTATACCGAAAGACACATGCAAGTTATGTAAAAAGCAGGGTATAATTCACAGCATGTTAAGTTAACTCATTTACGCCAAATGTACTCTTCTACTTCAATTCTTTGGACAGGTCCAGTTCTAATAAAAGGGAGTATGTTATTTGTTATTATTAAACTCTTTTATAGAAGTTCCTATATTTAATGCAAACAGTATAAATCCTGATCAAATCTGGGTCTGTACTGTTGGTAAACGTCCCTTTATGGGACGCTAGGCATAAAGACGTTTATGAACACCCAGCCGGCCTCAGTCGCTCAGTTGGATACGCGATTGACTGGTGATCAGGAGGTTGCGGGTTCGACCACCGCCGGGTCGGCAACATTCTTTCGCTGAGATTTGATCATGAAATATTTCTACGGTCATTCTCTCCCTTCCGCTGGATCGTGAATGGCGGGCAGTTGTCAGTTTCTGGCGAAAGAGTGTGCACAATACTGGTTAAACGCTTAGATGACTAAACCTGTTCAGTACAAGTGTGGTTAAGTAAACTGACCGCGTTCAACATGACCCCAATGCGTTGACTAGGCCGTAAACCCTTAACACAACCAAATAATGAACACCCTGTGTGTCACCATATTATATAGGAAACGAGGATTTTGATTGCTGATGAACAGTAAATAGCAGACTCTGACCGAATGAGTTGTAACCCGCCCAATATATTGCTGGTGGCAGTTCCGATCTCAGTACTTCTGTAACAGCTTTTTTTAGCTCACCTGAGCCGAAGGCTCGAGGTGAGCTATTGTGATCACCCACCGTCCGTCGTCGTCGTCGTCGTCCGTCCGTCCGTTCACAATCTTTAAACAACATCTCCTCCTAAACTACTAATTGGAATTCGACCAAACTTCACAGGAATGATCCTTGGTTGGTCCTCTTTTAAAGTTGTTCAAATGGTTCCGGTCCGTTGCATATCTAGGTCACAGGAGCTAAAAATAGCCTTGATAACTAAAAACTTTAAAAATCTTCTTGTCAGAAACACTGGACCGATTTCAATATAATTCTGCAGAAATGTTCCTTCGGTGATCCTCTACCAAGATTATTCAAGCCATTTGGATTCATCAAAAAACATGACCGCCAGGGGTCGGGGTTTATTTTCCCTATATATCTATATAGAAAACTTTAAAAATCTTCTTGTCAGAAACCACAGGACTGATTTCAATATAGTTTTGCAGAAATGTTCCTTTGGTGATCCTCTACCAAGATTGTTCAAGCCATTTGGATTCGTCAAAAAACATGGCCGCCAGGGGGGCGGGACTTATTTTCCCTATATATCTATATAGAACACTTTAAAAATCTTCATGTCAGAAACCACTGGACCGATTTCAATATAATTTTGCACAAATGTTCCATTGGTGATCATCTACCAAGATTGTTCAAGCCATTTAGATTCGTCAAAAAACATGACCGCTAGGGGGCGGTGCTTATTTTCCCTATACATCTATAAAGAACACTTTAAAAATGTTCTTGTCAGAAATCACTGGACCGATTTCAATATAATTTTGCAGAAATGTTCCTTTGGCGATCTACTACCATCATTGTTCAAGCCATTTGGATTCATCAAAAAACATGGCCGCCAGGGGGGCGGGGCTTATTTTCCCTATATATCTATATAGAAAAATTTAAAAATCTTCTTCTCAGAAACCATTGGACCGATTTCAATATAATTTTGCAGAAATGTTCCTTCGGTGATCCCCTACCAAGATTGTTCAAGCCTTATGAATTCGTCAAAAAACATGGCCGCCAGGGGTCGGGTCTTATTTTCCCTATATATCTATATAGAAAACTTTAAAAATCTTCTTGTCAGAAACACTGGACCGATTTCAATATAATTCTGCAGAAATGTTCCTTCGGTGATCCTCTATTAAGATTATTCAAGCCATTTGGATTCATCAAAAAACATGACCGCCAGGGGTCGGGGTTTATTTTCCCTATATATCTATATAGAAAACTTTAAAAATCTTCTTGTCAGAAACCACAGGACTGATTTCAATATAGTTTTGCAGAAATGTTCCTTTGGTGATCCTCTACCAAGATTGTTCAAGCCATTTGGATTCGTCAAAAAACATGGCCGCCAGGGGGCGGGACTTATTTTCCCTATATATCTATATAGAACACTTTAAAAATCTTCGTCAGAAACCACTGGACCGATTTCAATATAATTTTGCATAAATGTTCCATTGGTGATCATCTACCAAGATTGTTCAAGCCATTTAGATTCGTCAAAAAACATGACCGCTAGGGGGCGGTGCTTATTTTCCCTATACATCTATATAGAACACTTTAAAAATGTTCTTGTCAGAAATCACTGGACCGATTTCAATATAATTTTGCAGAAATGTTCCTTTGGCGATCTTCTACCATCATTGTTCAAGGCATTTGGATTCGTCAAAAAACATGGCCGCCAGAGGGGCGGGGCTTATTTTCCCTATATATCTATATAGAAAAATTTAAAAATCTTCTTCTCAGAAACCATTGGACCGATTTCAATATAATTTTGCAGAAATGTTCCTTCGGTGATCCCCTACCAAGATTGTTCAAGCCTAATGAATTCGTCAAAAAACATGGCCGCCAGGGGTCGGGGCTTATTTTCCCTATATATCTATATAGAAAACTTTAAAAATCTCCTTGTCAGAAATCACTGGACCGATTTCAATTTAATTTTGCAGAAATGTTTCTTTGGTGATCCTCTACCAAGATTGTTCAAGCCATTTAGATTCGTCAAAAAACATGGCCGCTAGGGGGCGGGGCTTATTTTCCCTATACATCTATATAGAACACTTAAAAAATCTTCTTGTCAGAAATTACTGGACCAATTTCAATATAATTTTGCAGAAATGTTCCTTTGGCGATCCTCTACCAACATTGTTCAAGCCATTTGGATTCGTCAAAAAACATGGCCGCAAGGGGTCGGGGCTTATTTTCCCTATATATCTATATAGAAAACTTTAAAAATCTTCTTGTCAGAAAAAATTGCATCGATTTCAATATAATTTTGCAGAAATGTTCCTTCGGTGATCCCCTACCAAGATTGTTCAAGCCTTTTGGATTCGTCAAAAAACATGGCCGCCAGGGGTCGGGGCTTTTTTTCCCTATATATCTATATAGAAAACTTTAAAAATCTCCTTGTCAGAAATCACTGGACCGATTTCAATTTAATTTTGCAGAAATGTTCCTTTGGTGATCCTCTACCAAGATTGTTCAATCCATTGTGATTCGTCAAAAAACATGGCTGCCAGGGGGCGGGGCTTAATTTCCCTATATATCTATATAGAAAAATTTAAAAATCTTCATGTCAGAAACCACTGGACCGATTTCAATATAACTTGGCAAAAATATTTCCTTAGTGATCCTTTACCAAGATTGTTCAAGCCGTCATGATTTGTCAAAAAACATGGCCGCTAGGGGGCGGGGCTTAATATCCCTGTATAACTATATAGAAAATTTTAATGATCTTCTTGTCAGAAACCACTGGACCGATTTCAGTATAGCATTGCAGGAATGTTTCTTTTGTAACCCTCTACCAAGATTGTTCAAGTCGTCATGATTCATCAAAAAACGTGGCCGACAGGAGGCGGGGCTTAATTTCCCTATATATCTATATAGAAAACTTTAAAAAATCTTCTTGTCAGAAACCACTGGACTGATTTCATTATAACTTGGCAGAAATGTTTCCTTGTTGACCTTCTACAAAGATTGTTCAAGTTATCATAATTCGTCAAAAAACCTGGCCGCCAGGGGGCGGGGCTTATTTTCCCTATATATCTATATAGAAAAGTTAAAACATCTCATTGTCAGAAACCGATGGACCAATCACTTGGAAGGAATGTTTCTTTGGTGACCCTCTACCGAGATTGTTCAAGCCGTCATGATTTCTCAAAAAACATGGCCGCCAGGGGGATGGGGCATATTTTCCCTATATATCTATATAGAAAACTTTAAAAATCTTCTCTTAAGAAACCGTTGGATCGAGTTCAATGTAACTTGGCAGGAATGTTGCTTTGGTGACCTTCTACCAAGATTGTTCACGCCCTCATGATACGTCAAAAAATATGGCCGCCAGGTGGGTGGGGCTTATTTTTCGTATATATCTGTATAGAAAACTTTAAAATTCTTCTTATCAGAAACCACCTGACTGATTTCAATATTACTTGGCAGAAATGTTGCTTTGGTGACCCTCTACCAAGATTGTTCAAGCAATCATGATTCGTCAAAAAACATGGCTGCTAGGGGTGGGGCTTATTTTCCCTATATATCTAAATAGAAAACTTTACAAATCTTCTTGTCAGAAACCACTGAACCGATTTCAATATAACTTGGCAGGAATGTTCCTATGGTGACCCTCTACCAAGTTTGTTCGAGCAGTCATGATTCGTCAAAAAGCATTGCCGTTAGGGGGTGGGGCTTATTTTCCCTATATAGCTATATAAAACATTTTAAAAATCTTTTTGTCAGAAACCTTTGGACCGATTTCAATATTTCTTGGTAGAATTGTTCCTTTGGTGATCCTCTTTCAAGATTCAGTTCAAGCCATCATAATGCATGAAAGAAAACAAAAAACATGGCCGCTTGGGAGTAGGGCTATAAAATTTATATAAAAATCTTAGAGCAGTGAACTTGACTGAAACTTCAACAGTAAGTATGCAAAGCTGTTTGCTAAGGTGAGCGATATAGGACCATCATGGTCCTCTTGTTTTCGTTTGTTCCGTTTTGATGAAGAACCGTTTGAGTGTGACTTCATGACATACATTATTGTGATGTTTTCGGGGTATCTCTACATTGACTTTATTGTTAAATTATTTTTAAATTGTATTCTTGATTATATTTCAGACGGCTATTTCGGCGTTACAGATGGTTTAATAACAGTTGAAAAGAAACTACCACGTTTTAGCCTTTATAACATAGGTGAAGCAAATCTGGTTATAACAGTAGAAGACCGCGGTGTTCCTACCATGTCCACGACAGTGAACGTTCAAATAACAGTTGATAGTAAGTTATGTTATTCTGGGCCCACTTGTTTAAAACTAATGATGTCGTTAGTTAACGTTAAATATCATTAAATATGGCATGGATGCTAATATTTTGCTGAAAACCTGTGAGTAGCTTTTGCATTTGCAAAAACTACTCACATTCTTTTCAGCAAACATACCTGTGAATTTGATATTATACTCACTAGAACAGTTAATATTTTGACCACTAACGAGCTCGTTAAGCAAACGATGCTTTGAACAACTGGCCCCAGTTGAAATAGAGACTATGCACGTAACACTGTTTGTAAATTTGTAAAAAGCATTTCAGCTATGCATTAATTACGAAATGGACGTAAGTTACACTGATCAGCATACAAAGTAGGAAAATAAGAGCTACCATTGTCCGTCAAAGAAGTTGTGATGAAACTTTCTCATCGCTAAACAAATAGGAACAAACTTATCGCTAAAAGTTATGTCTATCACAGAAAGAATATATTTGCCAGTTTGCCTTACATTCATATGTCAAATACGATTAATAGCAAGCATTTTATGGTCGAGACCAGCAGAAATAGAGATGAAATGTTTACAACCACTTCGTGATGTAAATATTTTCTTTATAATAATGCTTAGTTATACGTAACAGCAATTGATCCAGTGCCGACAAAAAAGAGTGCCTAGTTCTAGTGTGAATTACAATATCACATTACGTTTACGCTCCTGTGTGAAAAAAAGTTAAGAGAAAAGTCCAGGGAGTGCCACAATCACAAACCGCAGCCCTTCCCAGACACCAAGAGGAAGAGGAAACCGACAAAACCAAACAAGCACAAATTGAACAAACATACGAAAACGACTAAAATTAGCTCTCTCTTCCCCAAGCGAGGTTATCGCAATACTAAAACACCGCGTCCAACCGTAACGCCAGATAACCGGTCGTAACGCCGGATTTTCGGTCAAATAACGCCGGAATACGGAATTTTTCTTAAGATTCACCGCCATTTGAAGAACCGCGTTTTTGACGGTTGGTAGGCAAAACCATTAATTTAAGATATTAGGATAGGTTCGTCGAACAAAAAAGTAGCCTATCCGGATTCATATACATTCTTCTAACTGCCAAATCTTCAATTGTTACATATACTTTGCCGAATTGTCAAACACTCAAAGAGAAAATGGTTGTGCAGGTTCGGCCATACGATAAAAAACATTCTTACCAGAAGAGTTCGTACTGTCTTTATTTTCTCAAAATTCCTGACCAGCTGGCGGATGAAAATGCATTTGAAAATGACCTTGTAACATAAACTGGCCATTGCTGGGATTTATTTACCGACGAAACAAATACCGAGGCACAATCCACGAAATTTAAGGTAACGCCGGATAAAACGGTATCTTCGTGATTTACAACTGGCCAGTATTCTCGCAGACAAACACACTTGTAAAGGTAAAACTTAACCAACATAGTCCAATACCAATTAATCGACACTATAAACTTCAATCCTCGCATCCACTTTTGCTCGGGTAATACGATAACGGTTTTGAAGTGTTGTTGCACAGTTGTTGTGTGGGCGATGTGCACGCAGAACGTATGTTTGTTTATGGATGGCAGGCTTTAATGGAGACAAATAATGTCCGAAATTAAGTTCTACTAGACAAGGGAGGTAATCTAAAATCCCAACAAAAATAAATTTATTTGTCAAAATCTTTGCAGCACATTTTTGAATAAAGGACTACTAAATATGTTTTAACAAACATTTGCAGGAGGATTGTTCATAGCATGGTAATGCACATAAAACCTCGTTTTCGAAAGACGTAGTAAGAAGAGTAGATGAATTGCTAACACTTAGACCTCTGGATAAAATTTTCAGCTGATGACCTTAAAATATTTTTTTCTTTTTTCTTATTTTTTCCAGAAAACAGGTTTTGACATTGTCTCAATTGGACTCGTGAACTGGATAGACTCCACTTCTTCTTGAAGTCCTCATGTAAACGAAAAAACAAACAAACAAAAAAACAAACAAACAAAAAAAAAAAACAATATAAAAGTCTAAATATTTCTGGGGTGTGGAGGTCAGGCGTGTCAAATAACATAGGCTTTATCTTAAGGTTGTGAGCGATTCGCCGGAGTTAACACAGAGATAAAATGCACATATAAAGTCTATGTTATTTGACACGCCTGACCTCTAAACCCGAGAAATATTTAGACTTTTATATTGTTGTTTTTTCGTTTACATGAGGACTTCAAGCAGAACTGGAGTCTGTCCAGTTCACGAGCCGAATCAACCTGTCATGGAGGTTTCTGTTACTAGGCTAATTCAGCAGACGACAAACTGATGATATTTTTTCTTATTTTCCCCCAAAACAGGCTATGACATTTCATGCAAATTGTCTCCAACCGAGACAATGTCAAAAACCTGTTTTCTGAAAAAAAAATCAAGGTCATCTGCTGAAAATATTACCCAGAGTGCTAAGCGTTAGCAATTCATCCACTTTCCTTACTACGTCTTTCGAAGCCGGTCTCGATGGCTCAGTTGGATGCACCGTCCGAGTGGAGACCAGGAGGTCGCGGGTTTAACCCCCGCCGAGGTCGGCAACATTCTTTCGTGGAGATTGATCATGAAATTTTCTACGGTCATTCTCTCCCTCCCACTGATTCAAGAAGGGCAGTTATCAGTTTCTGACGAGGTTTTATGTGCATTACCATGCTAAGAACCATCCTCCTTCAAATATTTGTTAAGTCATATTTAGTAGTACTTTAATTAAAAATGTGCCGCAAAGAGTTTGACAAATAAATTTTGTTGAGATTTTAGATTACCTCCCTTGTCTAGTAGAACTTACTTTTGTACATTATTTTTCACCATCAAAGCCTGTCATCCATAAACACACATTCTGCTTGCACATCGCCCACACAACAACTGTGCAATAGCACTTCGAAACCGTTACCGTATTACCTGAACAAAAAACGGACGCGAGGCTTGAGTTTATTGAGCCCATCCTGGTTATTTTGAAAATCGAATACCACTTAATCCGGCGCTAAGGGGGGAGGGTTAGTGTGGGGACGCGCAAGCAGCCTCGCAAACTACAGTTTTGCATACAAGAGAATCTGTCAAACCGAGTCTCCGATTTTCGTGATTTTGTGTGTTCCTTGTTTCCAAAGGCAATCCTTTTTGACTTTTATGTATGGAGAGTGATGGGGGATATATCAGGTCATCATGTTATGACATGTTATTACTGTGTTGCACAAAGATTTGCTAACTCAATTCTTTCGTAGACAACTGAAACGGAGAGGAAATTGTAAGCGCTGATAGTTGAGCGTAGACATATTATATACAGGGACCTCAAGTACAGAACTAATGAAGTGCTTTACTAACCAGATTTAGACGATTACTAGACTTATTCTATAAAAAGACAACTCAGAAGAACTGTTATAGCTGCATCTGCATCCTGCCACGATAGCGACTTTAATATACTATTGCTATGTACAGTCGAATCGGGCGTTTAAATCATTACCCACTGCTCGGGGTACATGCGTCACGCAATGTAATTTAAATAAAACGGATTACAACTAAAACGTTCACCATTTATTAAATACATTACTCCCTAGTATAAATTCATGCCTCTCCATACAATGATAACCATATCTAAGGCTTCTTAAAATTAAAGGAAAAATGCAACACTATCAAATTGAAGGCAGGATAATAAAACAATTAGGTAAACGATATGATCACCCCTTTTTCTAAAGGAATTCGGAGGGAGTCTGCAAACTACTTGAACAAGTTATTCACTTTTAACGATTACTTTCATCTCTTCTTTGCACACTCTAATTGTTACATTTTTTGAATAAATGCTCTTGTGGATGAAAGTACGTAGATCTAAATACTTTTTTGAAGTATACGGAGGTGCTTGATCTTCTATGTGATCGATATATGCAGATACTTTATATATTAAAACTAAGACAATTTATAGTGTCGGTTAATTGGTATTGGACTGTCTAGGTAAAATTTTACCTTTACAAGTGTGTTTGTCTGCAAGAATACTGGCCAGTTGTTGAAGAAGAAGATACCGTTCTATCCGGCGTCACCTTAACTTCCATGGATTGTGCCTCGGTCTTTGTTTCGTCGGTAAAAATAATCCCAGCAATAGCCAGTTTATGATACAAGGTCATTTTCAAATGCATTTTCATCAACCAGCTGGTCAGGAATTTTAAGAAAATGAAGAAAGTACGAACTCCTCTGGTAAGAATGCTTTTTATCGTATGGCCAACCTGCACAACCATTTTCTCTTTGAGAGTTTGACAATTTCGGCAAAGTATATGCATCAATTGAAGATTTGGCAGTTAGAAGAATGTATGTAGATCCGGATAGGCTAGTTTTCATGTTCGATGAACCTATCCTAATATCTTAAATTAATGGTTTTGTCTACCCACCGTCAAACGCGATTCTTCAAATGGCGGCGAATCCTATGAAAAATACCGTAATCCGGCGTTATTTGACCGAAAATCTGGCGTTACGACCGGTTATCTGGCGTTACGGTTAGACGCGGTGTAAAAGGACTGAAAAAACACAAGAACAAAATAACACAAGGTAAGACATAAAACAAATCGCTTCGTAGAATAAACCACAAAGCAACAAAGAGCAAGACTAACACCGGGACTACCACCTAAGAACGGTCAGTAGAGTAAACCACCACTATGTCCCTGGAGAGCCTATGTTGTCACCCAGTCGTTGGCGTCGGCGTCTGTCCGCATCCACGTCCGCGTCGGCGTCCGCGTAAGCACAATGTTTTAGTTTTCAAAGGTGTGCAAAGTGTTTTAAACATTTAAGGTACTGCATTCATATTTGGCTTAAACCTACCTTAGTGTAAGACCTTTTAATAGTACGCCCCCATTCCCAAGTTAGACTAACTGTATATGTCAAGGTCAGTTCAATCTTTGTTATTACTCCCATGTTAAAGTTCTGCGTTTAAGGTTTGAAAAGTTTAAGTAACTGCTAAAGTATTCAAGATACCTCTTTAATATTTAGCCCACACCTTCCTCATGGTAAGACCTTTTAATAGAACACACTCGCTTTACAGTTTGACCGTCTATCTAGGTCAAGGTCAGGTCATACTTTGTCATTAAAACCCATGTTCAAGTTCTTCGTTTAAGTTTTGAAAAGTGTGCATAACTGCTGAAGTATTCATATTTGACTCACACTTACCTTAGGGTAAGACTTTTCAATACCACACACCCCTTCCTCAGTTTGACCTTCTACTAAGTCAAGGTAGATCATACTTTGTCATTTAAACCCATATTCAAGTTCTGCATTTAAGTTTTGAAAAGTGTACGTAACTGCTGAAGTATTCAAGATACCGCTTTAATATTTGGCCCACACCTACCTTAGGGTAAAATAAAAGTAAAAAAGGATTAAGACCTTTAAATATTATATACCCTTTTCTCAGTTTAATCTTCTGCCAAAGTCAAAGAAGTCATACTTTGTAATTTGAAAACCTGCTCAATTTCTGCATTTAAGTTTTAAAAAAATGTGCGTATCTGCTAAAGTATTCAAGATACCGCTTAAATACTTAAGGGTAAAACCTTTAATAGCACACACCTCTTTCTCAGTTTGACCTGTCTAGGTCAAGGTCAGGTCATACTTTGTCATTTACAGCTGTGTTTAAGATTTGAAAAGTGTACATGACTGCTGAAGTATGTAAGATACAGCTTTCATATTTCGTCCACACCGACCTAAGGATTTCAGCATATACGATATAGTTTTCAAATTTCGTCCACACCAACCTAAGGGAGGACGCTTTAAAGGCATAGACCCAATCCCTCCGTATGACATCCTTCCGACATCAGTCAGGTCATACTCTGTCATTTACAACTATGTTTAAGTTTAATTTCTGCATTTCATCTTTAATACTTAAATAATTGTTTTTTTATTGATCACCCCTTTCCGGCAAGCTGTGTTATTTAATCACGTGTCATTTATATATTGCTCTTCCAGTAATTAACGACAACCCATGCCATCCTTCGCATTGCATAAATCATGTTAAAAATGATGTAAAACACCAAATCTTCATAATTATTTTGTGGTCTTGTGTCAGGTACTACAACACGAAAGAGTTTCTCTGTTGTATTTATCATTAATTTATAAACACTATTGCACTAAAACTGAACGACTTAAGTTTAGTAGTACTGTTATATTTTAACAGTTTCCAAAAGGATGACTCTTGGAAACATGAACACATTCACAAATCTGACAAAAGCTGAAATGAAGTTTACCGATCTAGACTAGTTAGATTCGGTCAAATAGGCCTCACGATTGACGAATAAAGATGTTTTCAAACATCTCGGAATGGGCTCAGTGATTACAAAGGACAAAAACATAAAACGTGTAAACCTACACTATATGAAAGTACGAGAGACATTATACGGCCATTTTACGGCATTAACAACAGCTGTAGTGACAACGAATATATTCTGAAAGGAATGCCTTTGGAGAGCAAACTGAGCACACCCGTAAAGCTAATATGGCTGAAGTCGTTTTCTGGGACAGGCTAGCTACTTTCGGCCAAGGGCTTTATTGTTGGCTATCAAATAGCTTTCTAAACATCCTCAGTATGCACAAAGGACCAGAAAATACAAATTACACCACACCATTCTGTTGTAGTTTTCATACATTTACAAATAATATTTTACAATATGTATAATGTTGCTGTATTTTCTGGCACATAGACAAATAGTATCATTACGTAAGCAAGTCTTAGTAGTTGTTAGTTACTGGCGAAAGTATGTGCACACGTACTGGTTAACGGCCTAGCCGACTAATCCTGTCCAGAAAAAGTTTGAATGTGCTTACTGACTGGCTCGACATATCCTTATCAGTTTTAACTGAAGCTTTAAACTCCAACTCGAACAAACAAATGTCATAAAAAAAGGTAAGAGAAAAGTCCAGGGAGTGCTGCAATCACAAAAAAAGGGTAAGAGAAAAGTCCAGGGAGTGCCACAGTCACAAACCGCAGCCCTTCCCAGACACCAAGAGGAAGAGGAAACCGACAAATCCAAACAAGCACAAATCGAACAAACGTACGAAAGCACTAAGATTAGCTCTCTCTTTCCCAAGCGAGGTAATCGCAATACTAAAAGGACTGAAAAACACAAGAACAAAATAACACAAGGTAGGACATAAAACAAATCGCCTCGTAGAATAAACCACAAAGCAACAAAGAGTAAGACTAACACCGGGACCATCGCCTTAGATCGGTCAGTAGAGTAAACCACCGGGGGATTTAAAGCATTTTTACAGCTAGCCACCATGGATCCCGATGCTCTCTTAATACAGAAATACATCATAATTTGGTTCACATAAAGGCTCCCAACTCAGTCAATGCATCAAAGCGAAAACATAAAAATCAAATTAATTACTATAATAAACAAAGACGAGTACTCATGGCTAATTCTACTGTATGCCAGAGTAAATGAAAACCATTAATTGAACTACGGCGGGCCAAACCAAAGACATATCGTCAAGCCCCAACCCGCTGGTTAAAGTTTTACGAAGAGGCCGTCATTGAGTCTGAGGCCCAAACCGCCGTCAAGCAATTAAAGAATAAAGCATAGCCATAACAATGATTGGGTTTAAAACTAGGCATGCTGTCTGCCGCATAATATCTACAGTAGGCTATAGCCAATTCTTTTATAAGTTTTCTGAATTGCTCCGAAAAGTTAGATTTTCCTACAATTTTTCTAAATCTGTACGCTGTCACCGTAAAATTCTAGTTTGATAGTCCTTGTTGCAGAAGTGTTTTCATACTGACGCTATATTTTTCTACCAAGGCACTGTGTCTGCGGTAAAATTTCGAAATCGCCTTACGAAGTTTAAAATAACGATAGCCCTGCCATAGAAGTTTGGCAGTAAGGGCTTTATTGCGGTAGGTAAAATCACTAGGATTTCAAGAAGCTCTGGCGAATCTAATGTTGAGATAAGTATACCCCATATGAGGTACGCCAGGGACATCGCCATCCAGAATAGGGAAATTGACTCTTTCAAAATCAAAATCGTCCCGCTTACCATAAATTTTGATGGAAACTGTACCATTAGATGTACATAGCTTCAAATCCAACAAAGATGCCGCGGTATCGGAAGAATTTGCTCTATTTAATTGGAGTTCTGTAGGGTATATGCGGTCCACCATTTGGTCAAAGTAAATATTGTCAATATTTAATAAACCATCAAGGTATCTTGAAGTTGAATTGAAAGACACACTAATGTCAGCCTGATTTTTACGTACAGTGGCGATAGCGTTTTTCTTGTCCACGGAAACGCATGCGAAACGCTTATTAATGATTTGGAAACGCAGCGTTTGGACCATGCTTAAACGATCGTTTGCGGTTTTAGCCAATCAGATCATCGTTTCTGAAACGTTTCAAGCGTTTCGAATATTAGTCAATCAAATTAGCGTTCGGAAAACGCTGTCATGGAAACCCTGTCTGGTTGCATACGTTTTATCGTTTGCATCTTTAGTCAATCAAAACCCCGCGGACTCAATTTATTTAAGATCTTTTTTTTTTTTTTTTTTTTTTTTCAGTTTCACTTAATTATAATAACTATTCAAGTCACGGTTTTGCAGATGTAGCATTTCACTATATTACCGTATACGGGTGTTCCCCTTTCAAGATGGCGTTTTCGTATTTGCCTCAGTGAGACAATTCTAATAAATTTCCATAACAAAATTATTTTAGTGGAGAAATGAAGACTCATATTAATTATCATCAAATACTCTATGCTACATGAATCTGAAGTAATTAATGTGTATAATATCATGATATTTTCCAATTTCATTTATTTACACTTTTTTATTTATTTTTTATACTATTTCCTTTTATTCTAAATTTAATCTTTTGGTCTTTCAAATGTAACATAATATTAGCTAGCCTATGTATTGCTTAAGGAGGATGAGATACAGGAAATGCTCATTCCATGTACTGTTTATTGGAAATTTAATGACACGCAGGTGCACCTCCAAGTCTTTGTCGGCTTATTTCTGATGTATTAACGGATTTATTGCTTGTTTATTTTTAATTTAGACAACACCAGACATAATGGTAGTCATATCATTCTTCATTTATATTTGGATAGAAATTTCATAAGTGTATCTTTGTTAATTTCTTTAATTTGGGATGAAATTTCAAAGTACCCTTTTTGTGAAAAAAAATCAATTTTAATTTATTAATTTCCAGAAAAATTTTAATTCAGAATTTATATAATATCCAAAGATATTCTTTTTCTTTCTTTCTTTCTTTCTTTCTTTCTTTCTTTCTTTCTTTCTTTCTTATCAATAATCAAACACGTATTGAGATTTTGATGCATAAATCAAGTTGACAGTGGCTAAGGAATATATTTATCACACTGTGTGGATTGCACAGGTTTCAGCTATAAATGTGAATGATTTTAAGCTTTCATTGTCATTCATGTAAATAATAATAAAAATAATAATAACAATAAAGTATGATAAGCAGGTATCCATTTTTTTTGGACTACAAAATATCTGAATAATTTCATTTGTAACATTACCTTCAGTAGCATTTGTTTTATTTACCCCATTTTAAAACTTTCTATATTTACATATATGTTGTCTTTTACACATATGTGTCCTAAATGGTTTCTTCAATATCTCATTTATTAGCATTTTTCCAACAAAAAATTGTGATAGTTTAAAATGTTGTCTGCTGAAAATATTACCCAGAGTGCTAAGCGTTGAAAACAAAACAATTGACTGAAAAGGATTATTTTGCATTGCATTCTGACATTCCAAATGTGTTAAAAAATATATATACTTATTTCTTAATAATTTCAGTGTTTTTTTTTTGTTTTTTCTTTATAATCCTGTGAAGTCCTATTATAGTATCTGATATGACATGTCATTCATCTGATAAGACGTGCCAATCATTTGATAATAACTGTCATTCATCTCATTTCAGACTATCCTAAATCGACTGGCCGGTGAAATCCATAACTGAAAAGCTTTGCATTCCACAGAAAAAAAAATCAAAGCAAAGCTCAAATATTCCTATGGTGATTTTAAATTATTTTGTTCAATTTTAAATTTTCACTGTAAAAAATGAAAAATAACCTTGACGCCATGTGAGTCACTGGAATAAACAAAGATTGAAAGAAGTTAACAACATATTAAAAGATTTGGGACATAGACAATGCATTTGTTTTGTGTGTGTGTGTGTGTGTGTGTGTGTGTGTGTGTGTGTGTGTGTGTGTGTGTGTGTGTGTGTGTGTGAACCTACAAATAAATACAGTTACGGGGGATTAGTTATACCATGGTTCCTGCGCATATACGATGTGATAATGCACAAGCGTGTTAGTATAAACTGATTTAACACATTTTAAGTAGATCATCCACATCCCGAGATATTTTATGCTGGATGTTGGGAAGTTTGGCCACTATATGATAAATATAGGGCATCCGCGCATTCTGATCTGGTTCGTTTCTGCTCATCTGTACAATGTCTTATTCGATACGATTTGCCAATAGTTTGGCACATCATCTTCTAACATTTAACTTATTGTAGACTGAATGAACTCACCCACACTATATATTGGAAGATTCTAATTTCGATTTTAGGTATGCCAGGCTATATTATTTAATTATTCAGAGAAACACATGGTTGAACTAATTGCCAACAACGCGTTCTGCGGCGTCTGATCTGGGTCTCCACTGTTTGCCAATTACCCTTTTAGGGGTTTCCGGACTATAATGGGTTAAATATAGCGTGCTTTAAATGCAAAATTCTAAATTAGTCTAATATTTAAGTATAGCTTGCAGTACGCAAACTCCATGCATTTTGATCTGATTCGTTGCAATTCGTCTGTACATTGTTTTTTTTTTTTTTTATTTATTCGATATGATCTGATGTTACTCCAGCGCATCGTCTTCTAACATTTAAGTATAACTTGCAGTATGCAAAATTCTAGATTAGAATGTGCATCCGCGCATTCTGATCTGGGTAATTGCTACTCGTCCATACATTTGTTGCATTTCGTGGATCTGTTAATCCAGCACGTCGTCTTCTAATATTTAAATATTGCTAAATATATCGTGCTAAAGGGTTAACAGCTTTGCATTATCATACCAAAAATGTTTTCATAATGGAAATATACACTTTCACGAAAGCCCTTCAGCAAGTTATTCGCCGACTGACCACATAATTGTTCCGATGTGCACGGTGCATCGTATTTGAAAAATAATGGTCCAAACAAGTAAAACTGAACCTTTTTACATTTTATAAATCTGATCAGTCTGTGTATAAGTTGGATACTGTGTAATTCATGTATTACAGTATTTTATACCATTAATACCTAATCAGTAAACTGAGTGGACACCATTATGCACTTGACTGCGTCACGCACTCTGATCTGAGTAATACATATGCTCAGAGGGAGATTTTCACTTGGTAAAGATCTAATGAAAGGATTAATATTGATGATACTTAATTCTAGCAATATATTTCAGTAATGCAGATCATCTGTTCCAGCACCATTTGTCTAAACGTCAGTGCACATTTCATTTAAAAAAAAAAAAGAAAAAAAAAAGAATATTACTCAAAACAATAATAGCAATTCACAGGTTGACGTAGTTCAGTTTGGTGCAGAACGAAAATCTTTGATCTTGATCACGCTGCGAAGGTGATCTGGTTGAATATATATTTGAGCCCCTTCGAAAAGAAATGCGAAACGACCTTATGGTATTTGAGGCCACCTTAGACCAAGATAAACCGGCATTTCCGCGCATTCTGATCTTCTGAATCTACACATATCGCCAACAAAATACAGTATGTCAACGATTTGTTGTCCAGTTGAACCTTTATCACTCTCTGGGCTAACTCAGCAGATGATAAATTCATGAACTGTTTTCTTATTTTCTCCCATAAAACAAGTTTTGACATTTCACGCAAATTATTGATCTCGACTGAAGACAATTTGCATAGGAAGTCATATCCTGTGGAGATGTATGAAATGCCGACACGTGTTTTCAAGGTAACAGAAGAAAAATACTTCAAAATGTCATCTGCTGAAAATTTTATACAGAGTACTTATAAGCCTTAAAACATTTATCTGTCAAAACAAGTTGATTGTGGTGTGAAAATAATATTGGGCTTCACAAAATATAATAATTCTTTTGAAAATAGAAACTTATCTCAATAAAACAGTAAAATATGTTTTAGCAAAAAAGTAAAAAAAAAAAAAAAAAAAAAACGTAGATAAATATTATCTATTTGTAAAAAAAAATGTGGTTTTAATGATTCAATGAATGAGAGAAAAAAAACAACTTCAAAATGTCATCTGCTTAAAATTTTATACCGAGCACTACACGCTAAAACATTTAATTGTCAAAAGAAAATGATTATCATGATTGTAGTGTGAAATATTAGGCTTCACAAAATATAATAATCAGTCATGTTAATTCTTTTGAAAATACGAAATTATCTCAATTATAATTGTTTTATATATATATAAAAAAAAAAAAAAAGAGAAAGAAAATACAATAAAATAAATACAATTTTTATACGTAAACTCATATTACTTTAGTTGTAAAGACATGATTTAATACGGTCCAACAGGTATTTATTATTCGATTGGTCTATACATACAAACGGTGCCAAACGGTCAAATGATTGGCCGAAACGGAAAACAGCGTTTCGATAAGGCCAGATGATTGGCCGAAAAGGTGAAAAGCGTTTCGATAAATGTTCGTAGCTCTTCAGTGCGCGTGTGCAAATTTAGCGTTTGCATGAAACGCTTTGCTCTGTAATTTGATTGGCCGAAACGATATGAAACGCTAGAAACGTTGTCGAAACGCAAACGTTATACAAGGATTTCAAAACGCACCCCAAACGCGTAAACGGACAAGAAAAACGCTTTCGCCCCTGTAAGAGAGATTTCATGAAATCTCTCTCATAACAAAAAAGAAACAAATCTGCAACAAGAGGAGCACAGTTAGTTCCCAACGGAATACCAATAGTTTGCCTATAAAGTTTAGTTTCAAATATAATAAAATATTATCCAAAAAGATAAAGAAGGGCATCACAGACTTTTTGACACGACCATAAACTGTGATTATTGTATACATCAGAAATGAAAAAAGCATATTCTTCGTTGCAAGCCAAATATTGGGTATTCCCGAATAAATGTTTGGTTAATTAAAATCGATAACTTTATCTTTTATCAGATGATGAGGTAACGTAGTGCACAGTGTAGAAAAAACATATGTAGGCAATTTAGAAGCCTGAAAGTTTTTAGATTTAAATCTATTGAGAACATCATTGGAATTTTTAATTGATCAAACATAGGCTAATTCTACTGTGTGTCAACCAATAGTTAACCACGGCGGGCAAAGCCCAAGACATATCATCTAGTCCTAACCGACTGGTTAAAGTTTTACGAAGAGGCCGTTCTTGAGACTTAAGCCCGAACTGCCGTCGTGCAATTAAAGAGTGAAGCTTAGTCATCAACAATGATTGGGTTGATAACTAGGCAGGCAGTCTGTCGCATAATGTCTAGGCTATAGCCAATTCTTTCATAACGTTTAATTGGTTTTCTGGAAGGCTCCGAAAAATTAGATACACTAAGTCACCGTAAAATTCTGGTTCCGATATCGATATACCTTGTTGCAGAAGTGTTTTCAGACTGACGTTATATTTTTCTACCAAGGCCCTGTATCTGCGATAAAATTTCAAAAACGCCTGACGAAATTTACAATATCGATAGCCCTACCTAAGAAGTTCAGCAGTAAGGGCTTTATTACGGCAATTAAAGTCACTAAGATTTGAAGAAGCTCTGGCGAATCTAATAAGCTGAGATATGTTTTCCTCATATGAGGTACGCCGGGCAAGATCGCCATCCAGAAAAGGAAAATTGTCTATATTAAATCAAAATCGTCCCGTTTATCATAAATTTTGGTGGAAAATGTACCATTAGATGTATATAGAATGGCATAGAGCACATAAACGTAAATCCAACGAAATGCACCCCTGATTTTACAGCTAGAACCCACCAAAGTATAATCCCAATGTGTATGTTTGACACACTCAGATAGTATTCCAATCAAGCATAATCCCAGTGTGTATGTGTGACACACTTACAGATATTTCAACAGAGCATAGTCCCAGTGTGTATGTAACACACTTACAGAGAACATTCCAACGGAGTATATTCCAAGTGTGTATGTGAGCAGACAGCATTCCAACAAGTAATTCCAGTGTGTACGCTTGACACATTTCTAGAAATTTTTTAACGAAGTATAATCCCAATGTCTATGTGCGACACATTTACAGATAGTATTCAACCAAAGTATAATCCCAGTGTGTATGTTTGACACATTAACAATTTGTATTCCTCCGAAGTAAAATTCCAGTTTGTATGTTTAACGCATTTATAGATAGTATTCCACCGAAGCATAAGTCTAGCGTGTATGTTTGACACATTTACAGATAGATTATTAACGAAGAATAATTCCTGTTTGTATGTTTTAATCCAACGAAGTATAATTCCAGTATATATGTTTAACATATTCACAGATCGTATTTCACCGAGTTATAAGTCCAGAGTGTATGTTTGACACATTTACAGGTAGTATTCCACCGAAGCATAATACCAGTATGTATATTTGGCACATTAGTATTCCACCTGGCATAATACCAATATGTATATTTGGCATATTTACAGACAGTATTCCACCGAAGTGTAATCCTGTTATCATACCACCTAGTCAGTGGATTGTGGGCAGTTGTCTAACAGTAGAAATGGATTGCATTGACCCAACACTAACGTTGTCGGATTCCACCAGTTCGCTTGTGTATGATTTAACAGGGAACTTCACAACGGAGTTTAACAAGACCGATGGCATCGTGGGAAAATTTTTGTTATGCTACACTCGCACTACGGATGGTACTTTTCAGGTACGCTTAATTCCAAAATTGCATTTTCTCAGTTTATGAGAATGCAGATTTGAAACTTGTGAAGTTGTCCAGGCAAGACGAGCAGAATGCGATATAAACATTATTGCTATCATCTAGAAGTATGAATAAAGGGAAAAATAATTGTTATCGAGAAATGTAATAAAATGCACATTGTGAATGACGGGGTTGGTTTGTGTTCCGTGAGTATCATCAGTGCCTGTACTTTTACAATCAAGGGTGTGGTTTGAGAAACCAATGCTGGTTTTCTGATACAATAAAACGTCGTTATAACGACAGAATTTGTTCCCAAAGATTTTGCCATTAAAATGAATTGGCTTTTGCAAAGAAGCCTTCATGAGCAGAATGATATGTAAGAAAGGTCTTGCCCAGCTAGCATTCTACTTGAATCTAAATCGGCCAGTTATCGGCCTGAAAGGTATCTTGTCGGACCGATAACAGTGATATATAGATTTTCTCACAGCACAAATGTTTTTGGACATTCGTTAGAATCGCCTTGGTGAGGTGAATCTAATAAATATCCTAAATATATGTTTCTGACAGTATTAAATATACTGCTTTTGCATAATTTTGATAAAGTTCAGGAAACGTATCTTCGGACTAGCGCTCAGTGAACATTCAGATCAACCAAATCAAAATCTTTGTTGTCAGTATAAAGAAACTTTGTATCTTTGGCTATCCAAAATGCACCAAGTGAAAATTATGATCAGAATGTGGGAATGCACTGGCTGGTCAGAATCTTTGCTAAGCATACCATTACGAAAACACGCCTATTCAAATATATAGAAAATTTCACCTCCAAAAATTGAAACTTTTCAGATAAAAAAAATCTAATATTTTTCATACTTTTGCTCAAAACATAGATTGTAGGTACCCGTTAGAACCGCCTCGGCGAGGCGGTTCTAACGAGGACCCACAATCTATGTTTTGAGCAAAACTAAGGAAAATAATGTATACCCCTGCAAACTCCAGTTTTACTATATAAAAGTGGGGTTTAAGGGGGTTAAAAATATATAGGCATGTTTTCGTGATGAGGTTCGAAGATACGTTTTCTAACGTCGCGGCTCATATACATGTAAATTTTCTCTTATATAGACACAAGATGACCTATTTTAACGTGGCACAGTTTGAAAGTACATTTGGGACACATGTTATGAATACTTATTTATTTTTATTTTGGTTACCCATAACCAGTTTTAACTACTCGTACATTTCTATTGTAGATTGAAGTGCGAGTGGAGAATGGTTTGAGCGCTTTCATTTTCAGCGAAGTTGTAGTGGTTAAATATGCTGAGGCGACTCCGGTGTTTATCAAGTCCAACTTTAAACAGAATGTATCAGAATTTGCAGCTGAGAATGAAGAAGTTCTGAGAGTGAACGCAACCTCATTTAATCTCATTGGGCGACTTATCTACACGGTCGTTGGTAAGTGGATTGCATCTTTAGCCCATTTAGTTTGGAAACCCCCGAAGGGTAATTGGCAAACAGTTTAGACCCAGATCAGACGCCGCAGAAGAGAGCGTTTGTTTAGGGTATCTACTGTTTTCAAATATTTTAGCGATGTTTCTCTATGAATAGCTAATGCTCATAGTCTAACATACTCAAACTGGAAATTGGTTTGTAGTCCAACTTTAGACAGAATGTACCAGAATTTGCAGCTGAGAATGAAGAAGTTCTGAGAGTGAACGCAACCTCATTTAATCTCATTGGGGGACTTATCTACACGGTCGTTGGTAAGTGGATTGCATCTTTAGCCCATTTAGTCTGGAAACCCCCGAAGGGTAATTGGCAAACAGTTCAGACCCAGATCAGACGCCGCAGAAGAGAGCGTTTGTTTAGGGTATCTACTGTTTTCAAATAGTTTAGCGATGTTTCTCTATGAATAGCTAATGCTCATAGTCTAACATACTCAAACTGGAAATTGGTTTGTAGTCCAAAATGCTCTCAAAACACAAGCGTACAAAGCTTACCTAACACTGGAGCCAATTGTTATATAGCTGGTGTAATAATATCATTTACCTTCTTCAGTATCTCCAGTTGAGTCGCGTAAGTAGGCAAAAGCTCTTTGGAATTTCTGTCGAATCGTTGTTTGCTTTGGGTTCATTGAGCCAATTCTGATTATTTTGAAAATCGAAATCCGCTTAAGCCGGTGATCAAAGGGGCATATGCGGCATCGCAAACTATAGTGCTGTATATAAAGACAATAAAACCGAGTCTCCGATTTTTCGTTCTTTTGGTTGTTCTTTGTTTCCAAAGGGAAGCGTTTAGATATTTATTTAAGTGCGCATGCTCCATCCCTTAGTTAGGACACATGTCTAGTTCTTTGACTGAAGTTTTTTTAACGCTCATGTGAGCAAACAATGTACGGATGCCCAGGCTGGCCTCATGTTTGCTGTACGCATATTCTATATATAGGGACTCTTTTCTCATGACGTTGCTAATTTCTGTTTGCGGTCATCTTTCAAGAATTGGTTAACTCCTAATTAATGTCTTATTGTTGTATGTGATGAGTCCTGTCTGGTATTATCCCAGTAAGCATTCTATATAAATCTATATCGGGCCGTTATCGGCCCGTCAGGGTAGCTGACGGGCTGATAACGGCCCGATATAGATTTATATAGAATGATAGCTGGGATGATCACGTTGATATGGAAGAAAAAGAGCTGTTTTTATGCCTTGTTATGTATGTACTATCCATTAAAGTATGTTCACTCTTATTTTTATGGTATCCTTTCAAACACTGTTACAGTGCGGCTTCAGTTAAGAGCTCAATTAAACCCGTCTCAAGATTCTAACGAGAATCCGTACAGCAGTTAAAGAAGAGTTCCAGAAGTACTGCAACGCCGCATTCCCGGAAGCAGTTTCAGTCAGATGTGGATCCTGAATAATTCCAAAGAGCTCCTACAAAATGTACAATCACAGTCATTCTGCTCTGTAAACAATATTAAATCTTTTCGATTACTCACTTATAAGACCACAATTCCTCATGACAAACTGAAATTTAAATTGCTTGATATTGTTAATGAGTTTTTCTTTTACAAGAACGGAAATCGTCGCTTCGAGTGTGTTGTCCTTCGCTATGCAGACACATACTTTGTTCAGGTGTTGTAAAGATACTGGCATATCTAATCGAAACCATCCTTGTGGAGTTTGGTGGACAGATATTTCAGCAAACAATCGGCAATTGTATAGGACCTTATTGTACTCCATTGCTTGCCGACTTGTTTTTATACTCGTATGAGGCAAAGTTTATACAGAGTTTCATTAAAACAGATCAAACCGGCCTTGCCCAACAATGTAATTTCACCTACAGATATATAGCTGATGTTTGATCTCCGAATAATACAAAGTTTTCAGAGCACTTTGAATTCATCTACCTACCTACGTGAACTTGAAATTTAAGAAACATTTCAGACGATAACCTCTTCTTCATACTTGAATTTATACTTCTATATCGACAATGAAAAATTTACTGCTAGGCTTTATGACAAATGGGATTACTTTAACTTTCCCATAGTCAGTGAGCAGCTATATTTCCTCTGCACCAGCCTACGGTATAAACGTTTAACAGTTAATCCGTAGAGACTGCTCTAAGTGTCGAGGTTTTATCGAACAAGAAAGACTGCGCACTACAAGACTGTTGACTGTTGTGAACTCTTTAAGAAGTTCAATAGGAGGTATTATGACCTTGTCAGTCCCTACAATGAGGCTATTTCGAGAATTCTGTCTGATGTTTTTGTCACAGCTAATCCATAAACAGACTTTCTAAACCCCGGACATTACTATTCTCGCATTTTCCTAAATCTCTATTGAGGCTGACAAGCATGGTGGGCAAATCATGCTGCCAAGAAATGCTTCCTTTTGATGGATGCCGGATAACACCTCATTTAGTGTCAGTGGACGCCTGATTACATCCCATTTCTAATTTTGTCTTTGTATATATCGACTTTTTGATTTTCCGGAAAACGCTGCTGGTATGTTGAACACTGACTCATCGTTACCTTTATGATATGGGCCGCAAAGTCAGAAAACGTACATTTGGACATTTTTAACAACGAAGATTTAGATCAGAATGAGCATTCGTGCAGTCTGATCAAGAATGTGGGGTGGTCGCGTAGTGCGAAGGTGTCGTGTATCTATCGTCACCGGGACGTCCAACTGATATTGGCTTACAGCTGGGCGCCTGCTATCCTTGTAGCAGGTAAGGGTAGAGGGGGAATGTTTTTAGCTCACCTGAGCTATGCTCAGAATAAGCTATAGTGATCACCTTTTATCCGTCGTCCGTGCATCTGTGCGTCCGTGCGTACGTCCCTTAACATTTTCAAACGACTTCTCCTCTGAAGCTGCTGAGCCAATTTTGCTCAAATTTCATTTGGAGCCTTCTTAAGTTGGGGGAACGAAATATTTGCTAAAATGGTCACGGTCAGTTGACTAAGATGGCCGCCATGCTCATATATGGTATAAACCTTTGAATTTTTTTTCTCCAGAACTAAGGATGCCTTAGGACTGAATCATCGGGGACGGCAGGTTTACCAAAGTTGCTAAAATGATGGTCGTACATTGACATTTGACCTTTTTACGGCGAGGTCAAGATTTCTTCCCTGTGCATTTGTATGGGGCCATACATTTGTATGGATAAAAGGTTGAGAATTTCAGACGACCTCCTCTGAAGCCTCTGGGCCAATGTTGCTCAAATTTCAAGGGAAGCCTTCCTGGGACAGGGGAACCAAAGTTTGCTAAAATTGTTGTGGTCTATTTACCAAGATGGCAGCCATGCCCATATATGGTAAATCCCTTTCAAAATCTTATTCTCTAGAACTAAATTAGCCCTGGGTTTTAATCTTTGCACAAATCATCGGTGACGGGAGGTCTACCAAAGTTGCTAAAACGATGGTCCTATGTTGAAGTTTGACCTTTTTACGGCACGGTCAATTTTGCTTCCTCATGCATTTGTATGGGTCCTATATATTTATGTGTGAAAAATGTTTAGAATTCATATTTTGGACATCTCCTATAAAGACTTTGATCTAATAGTGTGTTGAAACTTGATGAAGAGCATCGGGGCACCTTGTAGACACAAAATAGCTAAAACTGAACCGATCGAAAATCTAAGATGGCCGCCACAGCCGCCATCTTGAAAATCAATTTTTGACATCTCTTCCCAAACCTTTGGTCGAAACTTGCTCTGTAGGAACAGGACAACTTCTGGATACAAATTAGCTAAAATCGTGTCGATTGGAAGTCCAAGATGGCGGCCACAGCCCCCATATTAAAAATCTGTTTTGGACACCTTCTCGTAAACCACAAGGCGAATAAAGTTGAAACTTACAATATATAGCAACAGATTAGATTAGAAGTGTAGATAAAAATTAGCTAAAATCATGTAGATTAGAAATCCAAGATGGCCGCCATAGCCGCCATCTTGAAAATCAGTTTTTGACTTCTCCATCCAAACCGTTGGGTAATTTGAGTTGAAACACACTGTAGCAATAGGATGACATATAGATTAAAAATAGCTATATTATGAAAAGAATGACTCTTAAGAGCAACGAACACACACTCGAAGACAAAAGCAGCTGAAGTGTTCAAAAACTTAGAACATATGATTGAAGTAGCAAAAGCTTCAAGTTACAATCAATATTTTATTCTGCGAGGTTTATTTTCCCTTGCCGCTTTGTTGTAAACATGTATAAAGTCATGATATTGTTAAACACTTTCTCTTCAAATATCAGATGGCCTGTTTCTACCAAGTTTCATGTCGCTCCTACTGTTGAAACAGGATTTAAAGTTTGTTCAAATGGTTACGCTCCATTGACTTACATGCTCATATATAGTAAAATGATGATAATAAAAAAAACACATTCTTCTTTTTCAAAACCAAGAACTGCTCAAATGATGATTCTGTCAATACTTGCAATGACAGGATTGGAAAAATGTTGCATAGCATCTGCATATCTGCAGTGGCTATTTCACTCAGGTGAGCGAGCCGTGGCCCGTGGGCCTCTTGTTATTTCTTCTGTTTTTCACTTTCATTCCTGTTCCTCTTTCTTCCCTGTTCCTCTCTTTCGTCTCTTCTACTATCTCTTCTGTCTCTTTTCTCCCTTTCCATGGGAGACTACACAAAATGACCTACAAGGGTTGACGTGTCGTTAAACCCCAACACAATTAATCAGTGATCAAGAATGTTCACTGGGCGCATTTTGAATAGTCAAGAATGCAAAGTTAATCAGTCTGAGTGATTATCCTGGCTAAAATAGCTTTATCTTTCAATGCACTTTGTACACGCATGTCTGATGCGTTTCTTTTATTATATTTCTGACAGATGCAGAATCGGATACCGGATGGTCACTTTATTTTTCAATGGATGCCCACAGTGGCGCAATAACCACAAAGAAAGAACTCAGAGAACTTGCCAACAAAATAATGCGTTTAAAAGTAGAGGTAAATAGTAAACATGACGCAGAATGTATAAATATCAGGTATGCAAGAACCCTCAAAGCAGTTGTTTATACCAGTACAATCAATACTGAACCATAGGACAGTGAACTCTATATTACTGATCTGTCAGCTAATTGAATGGAAATAAAATAAATCATATCAAAACAAAAGAAATTCTAAGCAATTGTTTTCAGCCTTCGGCCTTCCACACAACTTTAATTTTATGTTTATTTATCTTTGAAATTAAAATGATATTCAATAAATACGCATGATTGCCATCATGTTAATCAGCTTAAATTTTATTAGATATTACAAATTTGATTCATATATTTTTTACTTGCCTGTAGTTATTTAAAAACAAAATACTTTCAGACAGAAACACCGTTTTATAAATTTTGACTTTAATAGCTTAGGTCAACTTCCCATTACAATCATTATATTTATGGTTTATGCCATATTTTAACCTTTTTATCCCTGGCTTTCTGATCCCAATCTTGACTTAGGACATGTCCACTAATGCAAATAAGGGTCTTACATCAAAGCAAGAACGACAAACAGTGTAGAAACTGATAGGACGGCTTGTAACAGCTCATCTGGATCTACGCTGTTTGTACAGGTATCACTTTTAGTCAGCCGGGTTGAAAAGGTTAAATCATTACGAAAACACGCCTATTCCAATATACCGAAAATTTTATGACCAAATATGAAAATTTTCAGATAAAAAATTCTGATATTTTCATATTTCTGCTAAAATCATAGATTGTGGGTACTCGTTAGAACCGCCTCACCGAGGCGGTTCTAACGAGTTCCCACAATCTATGTTTTGAGCAGAACTAAGACAAATAATGTATACCTCTGTAAACCCCAGTTTTACTGCATAAAAGTGGGGTTTAAGGGGTCAAAATTATATAGGCGTGTTTTCGTGATGTTCATCATGTTTTCAGGTTGAGGATACAGGATCACAGCTCAAGTCCTCAGCCCAGGTTGAAATAACGATTGAAGATATAAATGAGGCGCCTGTGTGTAATATACAACCTGCAAATATCGACATTGATGTTGATGCAGAAGTTGGACATGTCATTAAAAAATTCCAGTGCTCAGATGCTGATGTTGCAGCCGAGTATAAACAGTTATCCTATGTGCTCAAAGGCCAAGCGAATAGTTTGTATTTTAGTTGCCAATTTATTTCATGATCCTAGCCCATCGGGTCTCGTGAAAAAAAAAAAAAAAAAAAAAAAAAAAAAAAAAAAACAACAAAAAAAACAACATCAACATTAATTGCATTTAATTGACGATCTACTTAAAATATAGAACCTAGTTAGATCTGGCGATTCACAGAGTGGCTATGGCGATGCTAACTACTATTTCAAATCTGTATGGATGGGCAAAAACATATTAATGTTTACCATGCACAGACAGGAAAGGAGCAGCATGTCCTACGAGATTGCATGTGCGCCTTGCGAAGACTCCGATTATCCTGCAGGCTGATCAGAGATTTCGCTGTTTTGGATCATTGGCTACCCATGATGCGATTTGCAAAGACTCTGATCAGACCGCGAATGTGCAGGCTGATCTGTGTCTTTGCTTCGCTTGCGGCATATGCAGTATTGTAGGAAATGCAAACTTACACACCGTCAGTGTAGTTTCATTAGACCTGCACCAGAGAGACAGAGAGACCTTCTGTTATTTGAATGGACTTAGTCGGAAAACTTCTGATCGCTTGGACTAGAAAAATCTAGAATTATTTGTTGAGTATTTATTGAATTCAAATGATGAATATTTCTAAATTTGATCCGGAGAGTCTTTTGTATATTATGAGTGCATGTGAAACGAAAATACAACCCTTTTTCATTCAAAAATATTGTTCTATAAAATTTTGTTTGAATCGTTAGTCAGTGTTTGAACAGATAACTATTATGGTGGTACTTGAAACTTGTACCTTAGGATAACGTTAAACTGGAACTAGGAACTGCCCTAGTATAACTTAAGTTTACCTCAAGTTCTGTAACAGACATAACACCATTATTTTAACTGACATGGTCCAGTTTAGTAATGATATAATTACTGTCCTGCAAAAAAAAAAAAACAACTTAAAATGGGTGACAAATATAGAAACACGGGAGTATGACTGTGAACTGCCACAGCATATTTATGGATACAACGGTGAGCATATAAATATTCCACTAGTATTCAAACTTGGTTACACTGGAATAAATTCATAGTGGTTACCCTAAAGCCCGTATCACAACTCCAGAAGACGATATTTTGATTTTAATTTGCAATTTTCAAAGAAATGAGACGTGACGTTACAAGGCAATCGTCTGTCTAGAGGACGATTCAACTGAAATGCAATGTCTTATTTTCTCTGCAGAGTAATAAAAATAGAATAGTTTTGCTATTATTTTTGCTTAGCGCTTTAAGGTTTGATTATTCTTGTATTCAATATCTCTCATTTCAGTTCAAGTTTATTTTAAACTGATACCAGAAAAGGAGCCGACGTCTGTCGTTCTCCAGGAACCGCTGTCGGTATACGTACAGTCCTATGATAGTCAAATAAACAGGTCGAGAGCCTCCTACCAGATTCAACTTGAAGTCAGCGATAACGGACAACCGGCACTGAAATTTACTGTTCAGCTCAACGTTAGTGTCTCGTGTGAGTTTTATGCCTTCCTATTCCATATATCTGAAACCTTTTTTATCACAGACGGTTTGTCTAACTTAAAATTCCCACAAATATTTTTTTCCAGAAACTAATTACTGCTATTTAATGACTACTGCAAGTGGCGCATTAATTTCATGTTTGTTTAATATTAGTATATTAATTAGTTTATTGACTGAAGGAAAAATCTACTTTGTGCGGAAACGATGTCCTGTCAAAGTTTATTCATATTACCTGGTAACCAATACACCGCTAGAAATATTGTAAGATGACATTGAAATAAGATTGGTATTAGTACCAAGTGATGACCGTAAAACGTCTCTCCTTGCTGCACTATGGAGTAGTTGACATTTTCTGCTTCTATCTTTTACTAGGGCCTTTCCTAGATTTTGAAAAATACATATGAGGCGTCACTGACGAGATTTTATTTTCTTTCAGATTAACCACATCATTGAAAAAATTCAGAAACTAAATTTCCATTGGTAAAACAGTCTTCCTTTGAAAAACGTTGACCAGATTGTCTGGTTTATCCTTTCCCCTCCTAATGCACATTTTACATGACTAATTTAAAGCGATCTGCGCTATTACCTCATTAGGTATATTAGGAACGAATATTAACACAAATACTGACAGAATACGATCTACCGAGTCCAGTGATTTTAAAAAGCATGAATGGTAATAAAATACTGTAAATGTTAAACTGGGAATTTTATACTCGCATTTCATACCCTACGAATGACATCAAGGGGAAAAGTAAACAAACTACAGCCAACAGCACACATTGTACAAACCAGCCTTAGGTAAGCAGCCATCTCATTCTATCCCAACGAGGTGATCGCATTGCTAGACGGAGCACACTAAACAACAAGACACCAAACAGGACAAACAAAAACAAAGCCCGAGCAACTACAAGCTCCACAAACAAAACAAAGAACAAATAATACTAGAGCCACTGTATAAGAACGGTCCGTAGTAAAAACTGCAGGGTAATATAGCGATTTAAAATATGAGCTTAACTATACATAATTTATTGCCACAGAGGCCTTTCTGTTATTTTAAACTACATCAGTATGGCTAAACCCCAAAAGCTTGGAAAGGAAACGTATGATGCGCATGTCTTGGCAAGCAGCAAGACATACAGAAAGAAAAAGCCTGAAAAGTAGATCCAACACCCGCTAAGATACATGTCATTTTGACAAGTCAGTCTTAAACGATACCAAATCTTTAATCTAGGTTCAAATGTATAAAATACAAAATAATGGCTCGACTTGTATAGCAGCTCCCTAACTCATCTCGTGAGCTATCACAGAAATATGTAGATTAAACTACATTACAGTGATGAAACAAGGATTTTCAGTTTTAATATATTTTATCTTACAGATACAAAAATGTGCAAGATAAACCTGTTTGCATATGAAACCAATAGCAAGGATATAAAACAAAATAAATCGGAATACGTTGATAGATCGATCGGTGTTCTTCACAGTTTCCCGTAGGTTTAGATAAGAGGCTGTTTTAACCAGTGCCTTCAGATTTGTATTTTATTATATACAAAGTAATGAAATATAGAGAATTATTAATGAAATAAAATGCATATTTCGAAAAAGTTATATTTTCACTAGTGAAAATATAAAACTTATATTTTCACTCCTCTGAGCAGTGAAAAATATAAGATCTGGAACTACTTTTTTCTTATTTACATTAATGGTCTCCTTAATATGTTGGTTTATGTTCAATACCTAAAATGTTTCTTGTTTTATTAAATTGAACTAAATACAGTTGATTTTATTGCTCATATCCCGTAAAAAAGACGCTTTTAGGCTGAATTATTTCGGGGATTAGTTTCTTTCGGAAGTAGGTTTCCCGCTGTTATGCGGTTCTTGTATGTCACCGCCAAGAGACAAAACTGCTTGTCAGCCTTCCCCTTGCAAATGCAAGATTTGCATCTCTTCTATCGAAAGTGATGTATATAATAAAAAGAAAATTCAAATGTTTGTCGTGAATATGACTTTTATTTCATCTCGTGAAGTGAAAAAAAGTATATTTCATTCGTGCCTTCGGCACTCATGAAATATACATTTTTTCACTTCACTCGATTAAATAAAAGTCGTATTCACTCCAAACATTTGAATATCCTCTATATATTTTATGAATAAAATAAATACGGAGATCTCCAATTTGTATCCAGAAAAGGACACATTCACGAAATACAGCTGTCCCAAAACACAGAACAATACTGAGAACTACCTCGCCGATGGGATTATTACTGGTGTCACGGAAGATGATTCCAAAGGGTGTCAAAACATATTTTGTTCTGTATAAATAAAACATTCTTTGATCTGGATGTCCCTCATATTTAGAGTACGCATTACTAATGAAATAAATACGGATCCAAAAGGATGAAATATTAAGCCGTAAACAACGCTGGTTTTTGAAGCCAATGTTCGCACAGTATTCCTACAGCGGCTCCTATTTCTTTTTCAGTATTACCGCCACCCGTTGCACTGGAAATAAATGAGTTAAGCTACAGCCATGTGTTTGTCTCCTGGGCTTATCAGCGTAAGGAGTATGACCAGGTTACAAATTCGTTTCAAGTAAAATTGAGAGAACCTGGAGGTGACTTTGTGAACACGGATAGTCTAAAACCTATTGAAAAAGCTTACAACGTAACTGATATAAAAGCCAACACTACATACGAATTGTTTGTGTTAGCAGATACTCAATATGGCATACGGGAGTCTCGTAGTTACAGAATTATCACACTTGGTAAGCTCATTTGTTTTTCGCGATCTCGATGGCGGTGGGCGAGATAAAGTCGTCCGTTAACTGTTAGTGGGTCTGAGTGTCCGTCACGATCACGAGGTCCCGGGTTCGAACTCCGCAAGCGGCAAAATTCCGCTTGTTACTGTACAGCATGTTATTTCACAGAAACTTTCTTTATCATCCTTACATCGTCTCGATATGACTTGTAATCATAAATCTTGAAAGAGACGTAAAAGCAACAATTATCATCTGTCCATCTACCGTTACGTCTGTGTATTTGTCATTAGACACGTTGGAAATGTATGAGCCACAGTCAGAAAACATATCTTCGGACATGTGCGCTCAGCGGATCTTCTCTGGGCAAATTTACCGAATACCAAAACTCTTCATGCAGACAGTGAAGACTCTAATCAGACTGCAGTCTTCGGTGGGCGCTCGCGTCAGAAGGTACCGTTGTATTTTCGTTACAGATTTAATGAAGTACCGTTTTCGTGACGTCATTTTATGTCTTTCAAAAATAATATAGGTTATGTCCAGGAAAAGGCACAGTCACAGAATGCCCATTTTCAAACTTGCCGGATACATTGTTTGTATCATCACAGACATCAAGTTTATTGAAAATGAAGAAAATCCGTCATATAGGTTTGGAAAAAAGAGACATTTGGAATTTTTAATTTCCTATTGTATAAACATGTAGACATTTACAACTTGAGAGTCGTTGGTTCAAAGCCCGATGGATCCAAGAAAAAAAAAAACATTTTATTTTTTTTATTATATCGCTTTATCATTTTTATCCTTAAACACATGAACCTCTAAAGATTGAAGAAAATCTGATAATAACTTGGGGAAAGGGAGTTCTTGTTTTAAATAGCGCCTGTTTTCCTTATGTAGGATATAGGATTAATTACTGATTAGGGTCTGTATAATTATAGTTATGTTTAGTTCCCACTGCCGGCAAAATGTTTCGTGGTAAACTGGCCAGGTGTCCATATATCATGGCGAGGAACGCATTTGTCCGTGCATCCGTCTGTCTTTGCATTCGTTGTTTGTACTTCATTATACAGTTTATTCTTGATGCGGGAAAGGCTTCAATCTATTACAAAACTACGAATTTCAAAATCTTGAAAAATTATACAGACAACACAATCAGTAGAATTTAAAGTCAATAGTTCACAGAAAGGGTAGGAAACGATGCGGGATAAGAAGAAATCGCATGTTATTTGCAGTTTCTCCTATTGATACATTGTTTTAAATAGAACTCTGCTGCAGACACATTAAACTTTGGTATTGTTTGGTTAGAGATAAAGTGTTTATTGAGATTATTCATAATAAGCGATTTTCAGATTTGTGAAATTTGTTTTCTATCCAGTGAAATGACACATAATGATATTCATATTATTATCAATGATTTTCACTATTTAGTTGGAATCATTAAAATTTCATGAAAGGGTATTCTAAGCATTGTTCATGTGAAAACAGTCTTTTACCTGCGCAGAAAGCTATTGTACGTGTGGTGAAAACAAAAAGAAAACAGATATGTACTTGTCAGTAGAGCGATTCATGCCCTCGTCGGCCGCTTGTTCAAATATAAACTTATGGAGAAGTCGGTATAATAAGAATCAATTCGTGCCAAGTAATTTGTTTTGACTCGAATTTGGCTGTGTTATTTCTGCCATTTGCAATGCGTCTATGCTGTTGTATGAAAGCAATGCAATGTAAGGACAGCATTTATCAGTCTAGGTGATATATGTAGTTCTTGTTTGTATGCTACTGTATTCCTATTTCTCGTTTTAGATATTCCACAGATTACGCGTATTATTGTTTCTGTAAAGTATCAGGAGCTTGAATATAGTTCACTTCTACGGAACCCTGACACTCAATATTATAAGAGAACATCTGAACGAGTTACAGACAGTGTAAGTAATAGACAGTTACAGACAGTGTAAGTAATAGTATTAGAAGACATCTGAAATAGTGACAGAAAGTATAAGTAATATTAAAAGAACGACTGAAAGAGGTACAGAAAGTGTAAGTAGTATTATAAGAGAAAGGTTGCAATAGTATATGCAATAGTGATAGAATATATAAGAGAATGATTGAAATAATGACAGAAAGTGTAAGTAATATTTTAAAAGAACAACTAAAAAAGTGAATGTCTAAGAAAAATTATACGGGAGCAGTTGAAACAGCTTTAGAAAGTGTAAATGGAATTAAAAATTAATAATGATATTTATCTACAAGCATACGATGCTCTCATAACATTGGCATTTTTGCTTGTTTAAAGGTTTTACGGCCCAGTGAACCCATTAGGGTCATGTCGGATGCGGTCAATTTACCTAGCCACACTTTTTTCCTGGACAGGCGTAGTACTCTAAGCGATTAACAAATACTTGTGCAGATTCTTTCGCCAGAAACGGAGCTGACATCAATATGTTTGTCGTCCATTCGTCCGTCGTCTGTCATCCGTCAACATTTTCCAACGACTTTTCCTCTGAAGCCGTAAAGGCAGACAGGAGGAACAAATAATTTTGTGTTGGCATGAATTTGTTAAGAACGCTGACTGCTATGGCAAAGACTTATAATAGGAAAAGTGGAAATTATCATTTATTATATACGAAGTAATGAAATATAGAGAATTATTAATGAAATAAAATGCATATTTCGAAAAAGTTATATTTTCACCAGTGAAAATATAAAACTTATATTTTCACTCCTCTGAGCAGTGAAAAATATAAGATCTGGAACTACATTTTTTCTTATTTACATTAAGGTTTTCATTACATGAGATGAAAATTTTTTTTATGGTATTCTCTGAAAAAGAGTAAATTTTCTTTTTATTTTATTTTTACACGCCAATGCGCGTTTCTGACGTCATATATAACGTCACCAAACAAAACAAAACATGAACGTCATAGCGCCAAGGGACAAAACTGCGTGTCAGACTTCCCCTTGCACATGCAAATTTGCATCTCTTCCATCAAAAGTGATGTATATAGTAAAAAGAAAATTCAAATGTTTGTCGTGAATATGACTTTAATTTCATCGAGTGAAGTGAAAAAATGTATATTTCATTCGTGCCTTTGGCACTCATGAAATATACATTTTTTCACTTCACTCGATGAAATAAAAGTCATATTCACTCCAAACAATTGAATATCCTCTATTTATTACTGTCTTACTGCAGATATTTTGACAAACGTTTTATGGAAATGTTATTTGAGTTATCATCTATGTAGCATACGGCTTTTGTACAAAGCTCTGAATTTGATTAGTTGCCATGGCAAACCAAACGTTAAATATGCAAAATAAATATTCAAAATTCTTTTCCTCAGAATCCGTAAGGGGTAGGAAGCCGAAACTTAAAAGAACTGAATATAACATTAGCTTCTACAAACATTATATTTTAATAATGTTGCTCATGTACATGTGTCGTTATGGCAGCTTAAAGTTTTCATACGTTTATAATGGGAAAAGTGAAAGTACTAGCGTAGTTTTCATTGGGGAGATGTTTTGCCAGAAATGTTCCTTGTGTAGTCAACTGTTTTACATATGAACTTTGTCAAATTACTGACATTTATTTGGCTTTCATGGCAGCCGAAATATAGAAATATTGCAAAAACATATTCAAAAATCTTCTCTCTAGAAACCATAAGGGGGATAAAGCTGAAACTTTCAAGAAATATTCATACCATTAGCTTCGATAATTTTATTTGTTGTTGCCATTGATCGTGTGCTTTCCTCTGTATTTACAGAATTAGAAAAATGTGGGGAAATCAACTTTTCTGAACAATTCAGAAAGCTAATAAATCATTAAAAAAGAATAGGATACGGCCTAGATATCATGCGGCAGACTACATGCCTAGTTATTCACCCAGTAACTGATGATGGTCATGCTTCGTTCTTTAATTGTACGGCGGCGGTTTGGGACTCAAACTCTATGACGGCCCCTTCGTAATGCTTTAACAAGTGGGTTGGGGCATGATGATTTGTCTTTGGCTTGACCCTCCGTGAATTAACTATTGGTTTTCTTTAAAGGCTTGATATTCCTCAAAAATAGACATTTTATTATCCAAGAAAGATTAAATAAACTAATATATGGTATTAATAAAATCATAAAATGTGGCACCTGACAGACTGTAAAGTTTCATTTAGTCTCTCGATCTTGAAATGAAATTATTTGTTTTATCGTGTCACTGAATAAATGTTATCAACATTTATTCAGAGATACTATTAAAATCATTTCAATTTCAATACGCTTCTACCGATATTTCCTTCGTTCATGCCCATGGGCATGGTGGGCGAAGCTTGCTTACCAAGTAATGCTTACTATCCGCGGACGTCTGATTACACCCTTTGTTCTGGGGTCCATGTCGGTTGGTCTGAACATTCTGATTCGTCATTCGTTTATGGATTTATGATTTTGGATTACGGCTTTGGTACCATGACCGCAACTACTTTTATCCAGTTCAAGAAGAAAAAACTAAATGGAATTTTACAGGTTGTCAGATGTCACATTTTATGATCGTATTAATACAATATATAAATTTTTTAAACCTTTCTGGGATAAAAAAATGTCTTTTTGTTTTCAGGAATATGGAGCCTTTAACCGGCTCGCACTACGTGTAGATTATGCCATGAGTGGTCGTTTTTGCTTATAATAGTGATTGATTTGAGTTGTAGACCCGATAGTAGGGTTTCGATAGTAGTGGTATATTATGGTTTCATGATGGTCGTCCGTGTGTCCGTCCGTATTTTCGTTTCCGTTCAATAACCCGCGACAAATCGTATTTTTGTTTCAGAACAATTACTTAAGTAAGTTTCAACAGAATTTTACCAAACTTGACATGTGCACTGATATTATAAAGATCTGGTTTGAGATTATTCTATTGGATACATTTTAGGGTACATTTAACTATTCTTTGTACAATATTATCTCCCCAGGACACGATAATGGCAGAGCATTATCGTTTTACGTTTTTAACATGTTTTTGCTATGATACATCGACTGAGGTGGGAGCCAGTATGCGAACCGAATGTTTATGTAATTCTACATTATAAGCAGCATCGTGATCCAGGGTAAAGTTAGCCGAATATAAAATTGCCTTAAACTCCCTGCTAGTTTTCATTACAGGCCGTTCCATGGGGGCGGTCCCAGTGTTGCTCTTATTCTGTATAGCTTTGTTGGCGAATTTTGTAAAGTCTTGCCTTGTGTTTTGTCCATGTGTTTTTCTGTTCTTTTAGCATTGCCATTACCTCGCTTCGGGAAGAGAGAGCTGATCTGTGTGATTTTCATGCCTGTGTGTGTTTGGCGCTTGTTAGTTTGTGTCTCTTTCCTCGTCCTTTTTGTGTCAGGGATTGGCTGTGACTTGTACTTTTGGCACTTTCTGGACTTTTCTGTTTACCTTATGGCAATTTAAAGTTTATATTGTATAGACTTATGAGAAAGGCGAAACTAGGTCTTTTTCCTATCTTACTGCAGATATCTTGACAATTGTTCTAGACAAGTAGTCCTTTATACCAAACATATTTATTTTGTTCAAGTCGCTGCATTGGATTGGTTGCCATGACAACCGAAGAAAAATAAAAAAAAAAAAATGAAATAAAAAAAGTAAAAAAAAAATGCTACCCCTGGTGTGTTTTTGGTGTTATGGAAATGCAACATATATCAGAAAAAAGTAAAAATAGTCCATTTTTTCTATCTTACAGCTGATATATTGATAAAAGAAAATCACAGACATGTTCATTGGATAGTTCGCTACCAGTTATATGATTTCTGTCCAAGTAGTTGAATTTAATTGGTTGTCATGGCAACCAATATATTAAAAGTAATAAATATTACTCCTTCGAAACTATTAGGAGGGTAAAATTAACACTTTTGCAGATTGATCCAAAACATTAACCTTCACAGCAGTTTACAGAGAAGAGCTTTATGGCCCATGGGCCTCTGGTTTTCAAAGACCATATTCTAGAGATATTTATTTGCTTTCTGACCTGAGTCTGATGTTTTTTGTTGTTTTTTTTTTTGTTTTTTTTCTTTTAGATTGACTTCCCACTGAAAGGAATCCTGGGATACGTTGGGAACTCAGTACTGAATTACAGGTAAGGACCATTTGAAAGCTTACACCATTTGAAATAAGGAATGCAAAGTAATTATAATAGTTTATGTCAGTTCACCATCTACTGATTATACAACTCAATTTAACAGGTGACTAAACAGCTAAGGCGTTTTGCTTGTAAAACCAGTTGCGATTGGAATGAATTTGAACTTCTGCATTCACATTCCCACCGGCGTAGTTTCATCTCAAGTCCGGCAATTGTATATTATGTTGGGCAGCTGTGTGATCTGAAAGAGCAAAACGGAAAAAGTACAAAGGAAAGAATTCGAAATTAGCAAATTGTTTACTTCTCGAGAATACTCCTTTTCATAAAGAACGCAGACTTTTCTTTGACTGAGTTTTCCCCTGAAAGTGAATTCACTCCCTTTACATTTTAAACATGTTCCGTACTTGGATACAAAAGAAGTTTAAGGTCGTAATTTGGTCTAAAAGATACAAATAGTTTGTTCATTAATCTTCTTATATTTCGCTTGAAACAAGCCAATAGGCCGCTTTCTTGGGTATATGACAGCTATAAACGCCTATCAGATACGATATTCTAAATTTAATCGAAATGTTGGTGCATATATGAATGTCGTTTTTTTTAATATTACTAATAACTTCTGTTGCAGGCCTGGTAGTGTAATCGCGGATATCGTTATATCTGTAAATCAGTCCGGTGAAGCAATGGACATAAAAGATTTTCTGGCAGAAAGTGTGACATCGGGCTACCTTGGACAACTAGCGGTTGATTCCAAGTATTTTGAGGCTAATATTGGAGGTATATAGGTTTTACAGTATTCTAAGAGGAATATTAACACATTCAAGGGAAATAAACACAAAAATAGTTACCTTTTTGTAATTCTGGTTCATTTCTAGAGAAAACATAGATCCATCAAGGGGCGCACCATTAGCCGCCATTTTAACAACACTTCAAATACCAAGGAACAACTTTCTGTGTGTGAACTTTATCTTTTTTTTTCTGTAAGTGGTCGCAGACTTTTCAAGTGTAAACATGAAGAAGAAACACGAAATAGAAATTAAAAAGGAATGAATGGTGCATCGATGATCTGCCTGCCTTACATGAGCTATATAAAGGATTAGATCATATGGTATTCTTCAGTTTAGCAGAATACATATAAATGTAAGAACGTATTGGGTTTTTCTTATTATTATTTTGAATTTGCTAAACTGTTAAGAAAATTAAGTTAGTTCCTTAAAAAGTCTCTCGAAATACTCGTAAACGATGAAGTAATCTGAATAAATTTTTACCATACATGTCTGATGCGCAAATTATTAGTGACATATTTGGAGTTTTTCAAAAAAAAAACCTTGCCGTGTCCGACCCTTATCGATGTAATATACTGAAATTTGAAGGCCGTTTCTAGTTTTGTAAGATAATTTACTTTCCGAGGACGCCCGATCTCACTTTAAGATAATGAAGGTGTGTTCATTTACTAATTACGTCGTATATTATACAACGTAAATGTATATACAGTGTTTGGTTGCTAGAGTAAAAACACACACTACAGATTGGAAAATTGGAGTCTCGGTTTTATGGAGTCTCCTCATAAGTAGTAATGAAGTTTGCAACATAACTCACGCCCTCTAGCGTGTATATGAGCAGAAATCCATTTTTAAATATACCACAATGGGCCCAATGATCTCAAAGGAAATGAAATATAATCTGCACTATGGTAAAGTACGGGGAGACACTATACCGCCGCCACACGGCACTAACACCAGCTGCAGTGTAGTATTTCATGATTATATTTTTGTCTGCCTGTGTGTGTTTTAGATTATTCCTCGGATGCTTTTCACCAGGTGAACACACATATGTAAATGCTTTACTTCTCAGCCAAAACTCTAGATAAGCAAATTATTGAAACAGACAAAAATGACATTTATTTCTTTTTTCCACCAACGCATAAAATGTGGGTACTCATTAGAAGCCTCTTCGAGGCCTTTTTAATATGTACCCACAACAGTTGCTGAGAATTCTAACACTCATCGCCTATATAGCCAATGGTTAAATTCGGTGATTTATTCTGCAACAAATCACTGGGCGAAAGCGCGCGACGCTATCTGACACTGCTGACGTCAGTCTTCCTTTTTACGACGTTAGACGGTGTAACGTCGTTTTTTGTCACGTCAGCAACGTAAGAAACGCATGTAAACATCAGGGTTTCTTTATACGATGGTGGAGCGTTGGAAGAATCTGAAGGCCAAAATTACTTTTTAGTCGTTTTGTATGTGTTAGAATCGAAATAGATCAGCTCTCGAGCGTGATTTATTGAGTAAAAGTGAATCACACAGTTTGTCGGTCAGTTGTAAGTAGATAAATTACTCGCGCTCCGCGCTCATGATTTGATCTACTTTACTACTGCCCTCCAAACAGTGATTTATTGGGAAGTCACTGCTAGAGCTGATCTATTTCTTAAATGAATGATAAAAAAGTGATACTCATCTTATCTAGAGCTGCGGCAGTCATGATGTTTTGTGAATGGTGGTTTTTTTTTTATTAAGCACATTATGCAGTAAAAGTGTTACTAGAAGTAGGAATGAACAATTTGTAAAGCTGATTTGAAACCAAAGCGCAACATTTTGTGCCCCCACCTTCAGTGTAGGCGTATATATGCCTCTGTTTTAACTATATGTTATTAATGAATACATTACGTAAATAAAGAATAGTTTTGAAATATTGGAGTAGAATGATATCAGAGCCGCTTCCGCTGGTTTGATTTTATGGACTATTTTGGAACTAATGAAGTAATGAATAAATATATAAAAAAGAGTATAGTTTTCAAACTTCACCATCAACGTTTTGTGATTTCAACACCTTGATTGCCTAAAAGTGATTATTAACATGGATTTGTTCACAACACGCTGGCGGCTTTCCGAAACAAAAGTGCACAATGTTATGTTTTCCTTTGAAATACACTGATGGCCTCCCCTAGAACACTGTTATATTGAGTGTTTACAATATATTGACTGCTTATTGTATGGTATGGCTTTTTTTTTTCAAATTCAACATTCAGGCTTATAGCTTAAAAGGTACAAAGTAATGGCGTTTGTTCGAGCCAGATATACAAATTTCTTTGCCGTCTCATATAAATGTATGTACAAATTTATCATAGTTATAGTACTCTTTAAATTCTCTATTTTCTCTCATAACATAATGTGTTATCGAGCGTTACATGTCTTGCCGGAAACTATTGAATATTTGCGATTGCTTAACCAAGCTGGTTTAGAGTAAGACAATATATTTTGCATATATTTTCAAGTGTCATAACAATATAAATCAACTAAACATTAAAGCATGTATGTGTTAGCTACTTAAATAAAACGATCTTTGTTTCCTTTGAGATGCTTATGTAGATCTGATTGTATCAGTTTCTCAGTTTTTTGTTTATTTACGTTTCTCACATGTTTTAAGAAATTGTTCTTTCGTGCTGTATTACACATCATAGATATTTTACTTTAATAGGAAAGCATATAGTTTTTCCACCATCCGTTTTGGTGATTTAGTTTATCTTAGAGTTGTTTGAACTGCGTGATTGTGGCATATTCTGGGTATCTTTACAAATATGTTTTCTTGCATTGTTTACAGGTGGTTATGTTGTAGTGGAAAGTATAGATCTACATAGCGAGAATGTCTATACTGGATCAGACATAAGCATTTCTTGTGCAATTACAACAGTGGGTTACCAGGGCAACTCAAGATTTCAATTTTGGTGGACATCTAATGGAACTCAAATTAGACCAACTAGTGCCTCTAGATTTTCTATTTCATCTGTTTCCAACACAACTTTTCCTGAGCTCTACACCTCAGTTTTAACTATCAGGAGTGTTGGGCCAAGAGACACGGGTTTGTTTACTCTATATATGCTATTATTGTGAAAGGAAAATCAAACAGTTAACGTAATCAGGCCGTTTGCGCTACCAGTATGGACCGACTGGCGCATATATGTAGACTAGTATAGGTAAGCTCCTCTCGCAATACAAAATACCTTAAATGAATGACAAATATACTGACCAAACGACACAGATGTGGGTTTTTAACCCAATCATTGTCAATGGCTATGCTTCACTCTTTAGTTGCACGATGGCGGTTCGGGCCTCAGACTCAATGACGGCCTCTTCGTAAAACTTTAACCAGTGGGTTAGAGTTTGACGATATGTCTTTGGCTTGGCCCGCCATGTTTCAACTATTGGTTTTCATCTACTCTGGCACAATAGAATTAGCCATGAGTACTCGTTTTTGTTTACTATAGTGATTAATTTGATTTTTATGTCGCTTTGATGCATTGACTGCGTTGAGAACCTTTATGCGAACCAAAAGTTTATGTATTTCTGTATTAAGAGTAGCATCGGGACCAAGAGTGAAGTTGGCTAGCTGTAAATGTGCTTTAAACCGCCTACTGAACGTTCTAAGATGTGGTCTCTTAGTGAGTTTTACTCCTTGTTGCTTTATGGTTTATTCTACAAGGCCATTTGGATTAAGTCTTGCCTGGTGTTATTTTGTTCTTGTGTTTTAAGTCCTTTGAGCCTTAAGATTACCTCGCTTGGGGAAGAGAGAGCGTACATTTGTTTGATTTGCGTTTGTTTGTTATTTTTCTGTTTCCTCTTCCTCTTGGTGTCTGGAAAGGGCTGCGGTTTGTGATTGTAGCACACCATAGACTTTTCTTTTACCTTTTTAATTCGAACAGTTGTTAGCACTGTTTATACGTGATGATGTACGAAGAGTATAACATCTGTATTGCTCATTATACCTTTGCATTATTTGTATTTCCCTTGCAATAATGCTGGACCAGTTGTCCCTGATATGGTGTTGTCATGTCTTTTTTCAGATGTATATTGTTTTGCTTATTAATTTCTATTCGTTCCAAGATATCAGTGATATTTGCGAGGCCAAATCATACGAAACACTTAAAATGTGTACTACATATTGCTGCTCATTCGTTTTGCGCTTCACGTTAAAAATAGAGCTGAGCTAGAAATCGACACTAAATCGGACAGCGATCAGTATAGTTGGAATTCATACTGTCAATGTGTTTGTGTATTTGCTACTTCATCGAGGTAGCTGTCGGTGTATTTGCTACTTCATCGAGGTAGAAGTCGTATAGCAACAATAGATAGAGGATATTTACTCTTTTGCTGTGAATACCATAAATATTGTCATCGAGTGTAATGAAAACATCAGTATTTTCACGAGTGCGAAGCACGAGTGAAAATTTGAATGTTTTCATTACACGAGATGAAAATTTTTATGATATTCACTGAAAAAGAGTAAATTTTCTTTTTATTTTATTTTTTACACGCCACTGCACGTTTCTGACGTCATATCTAACGTCACCAAACAAAACATGAACGTCATGGCGTCGACGTTCAGTGCTTAACATGCGAAACGCTGGAGAGACAAAAACAAAAAGTTTCGGCAAATCAAAATAATATTGATACCAAAATGTTCCTTACATTCTAACTAAGAAAATGCATACCAACACTTGATAGTTTTGTTCAGAAACAAAGTGGTGTTCAAAAATCTGAAGTGGAGGTAACATCCACTTCTGAAACAATGAAGAAAACCGAAGTCGTCCAAAGCGAGCAGTGAAAATATAAATCGTATCAGTCACTATAGTGAAATGATACGATATCATTTCACTAGTGATTGATACCACTTATTTTCACCAAATATACACTGATTTCACCGCTAACAATAAAATAAAACTCCCTACGGCACTCAGATACACTCTTGATATAAGTAAATGATAAATGAAAGCGACGTATACTGTATGTATTCATCAACAATACCAGTACACTTTCGATTGCTGCATGCATATCGCCAAAGTTTCTTTTTCCCAAGCTCCGTTTTTTTTTCTTTTTGTTGTTGTGTTTTTTTTTATTGTGTTTGTTTGTACATTAGAGATATCAACATAATGGATGAAGGGTATTTGATATAATACACTTTTAAGGGATGTTGATGTCAAATTTGTTTTTGCCTACCATCTAAAACGGCGTTCAAAACGGAACACAAGAAGTTACTCGCATTGGGTGCAGATTTTTCCTTTAAGAGTAGGGGGCTTTGTGCAGGAAAGCAAAAGAGAAGTCAGAAATGTTGTCTGTCGGCACAAAATGACAGAAATGAACCAAGTAATCTAGACTCCTTAATTATGCTCACATTTTTTCTGTTTAGGTTCCTACGAGTGCTACGTTACAGATGCGGAAGAAGAGTCGACGTCAAGCGACCGTTTAACAGTTGAAGTAGTATCACAGCCTATTGTATCATTGTCGCCGAGAAGTTTGACTGTTAATTCAGGGGATACCGTCATTGTAACATGTACACTGGTTGCACCGTTTAACAAACCGGTGGAATTTCACTGGTACAGAAACGGTACTCTTTTAGAATTAAAGGAAGGTATGTTTGCCATCAAGTAAGGTCAGCGTCAAAAACTTACTGATTTATACGCTGCGTTTGATGTCAAAAGCTTTCTGCAAAGATGTCAAAGTCGTTGCAACTTTGCAAAATGTTTTATTTTAAATCCGATGCATTTAGGTTTAGCACTGGACAGAAAGACTATTGTTGAGCTCAGTTCATTGAAACGCGTAACTCCATTAACAGAAATGTTTAAAATCTAAACACTTTACATGCTGGGTAATCATTTAAGCAGAAAATAATTTGAAATATTTTCTTAATAATAGTTATAGTACATCATCATATGTGCAGGTTATGTTTTATTTCCTTTGGGAGCATTGAGCCCATCCTGGTTATTTGAAAAGCAGCAAACGTCAGTGCTGCATATGAAGAGACTCAATCAAACCGAGCCTCAAATATTCGTGATTTTGTGTATTTTTTGTTTCCAAAGACAATCCTTTTTGATTTTTTTAGTGATATTTCATGCAAATTGTTTCCTTTGGAATGTCAATACCTATTTTCTTGAGGATATAAGAGAAGTACCATGGCTTTGTCGTTTGCTAAATTTGTGCAAATAGTGGTAAGTGTAGTATCAGTACTTCGGAACTAGTGTTTATATTTGTTCTGTGGTGTAGCTATAAAGTTAGCAAACTGATTTCCATCAATACGAAATTTCTAACAGGAAATACAACAAAAGCAAAGATAATCTCTATATCCGAGAAACTCATCTTTGCACGGTTTTGCTTCTCCTCTAAAATGTTCGTTTTGGTTTTCAACAATTTTACTTAGAAGTCTAGTTAGTTGTGTGGCTATGGTAAGGATATCAAACAGAAGCTCATTTGATCCATGGCACAGTATGACCACACAGTCTGATCTGAGTCTTTGCTGTCCGTCTGAAGACGCTTTGGAATATTGGCTGTCCACAGAGTGCCATGCAAATACTCTGATCAGAATGCGCTGGGCGCACAATCAATATTGCAGGAAGTGTTGTGCCCCGGATTATTCGTGTCCCGCATACAAAAGTTGTACTGATGATATTTGTTTGATACGCTATGAGTCAGCTCCGCTTCTGCTAAATATCAGTCCCTAAGAATAGCAGCAGCTCTATATTTAGAGCTTCGGAGTTGGTTTCAGTTACTCGCTTCTGGTGTGGCTATTTTTATGCAGCCGTCAGTACTTTGGTACATGTACTTATATGAGGACTTCGGTACCGCTATGAAATTAATAACGTAGGAAATTAATTAAGTGTTTCCTTTTCCGTTGTGTAACCTTTGAAATGTTAGCAGGGTGTTATTCAATGGACAAATGCGAGTTTAGACGAGCATACCTGATCGGCGACGTCATTCTATTATAATTTCAAAGATGTTTATTAAATCTGAGATAATGACATACCATTTCTGCCTTACACAGCTCAGGGACAGTTAAACTGTCGTTTGACATGTACTTTATATTTAATGATTTTGTCTTTTATTAGGCGAAATATACAGTTCAAATGATACATCTGGAACAATAACAATAACCCGTATGACTGCTACGACAATATATGGTTGCCTTGGCCGCAATGACGCTGGAGATGGACAACGTGTACAGAGTCATATAGGAGTTATTCCAGCAGGTATGACAGTAGTAGTGCTAGTATGGGTTTTAATAATGAGCACCACTTAAGCTATTACCATATCATAAAACAGATATAACCCATGTCATCCACATGAATAAGAGATTAAAGATTTCTCCCAGTTAGCATTCTTAAATCTCTGTTGGACCATTATCGGTCTGGCAGGAATGCAGTTGTGCCGATAACGGTCTGATATAGAGTTATGTAGGATGCTAACTGGGCGCTTTGTCTTAGTTATTATATATAAGAGTTAATTGATGATTTTCATTATGAAATTAATGGTTGCAGCTTTCAACCCGGCGCGTTAATTGAACAGGTGCTTAGAGCATATGCAAAATTATTTTTATCAGGTTCTCTTACATGTCGCATAGCTAACGTTTTCTTCATTCAGGTGTATGATAGAAAACATTGATACAATTTTCAAACACAGAAGGTTGATCATGCTGCGTTGTGTGCATAAATGATCTGGAAATTCGTTGTCTGCCTATGCCTCATATGACACAGTTTGTCTTGGCATGATTAACATATGGATTGTTGTCGCCATGGTCAATTGTAGTCCTATTTTCTAAACCAAAGAGGTAATTGTTTGAAATAAAATAACTTTTTACTCGTACTCCCCACAGGACCAGAGATAACACTTTGTCCGGAGTTGACTGATATTAGAGGCAGACTATGGCCAAGCACATTACCAGGAGCAGTAGCAGTAAAAAAGTGCCCTGCTAAATATACAGGTAGTACATATTACCTATATTCTTGCCTTGTTGACAAATGTACCCTAAGAGTTTTGCAAGTGTAATAAGTAGGGGTTAAAATTCAATCAAACAGATGACACATTACAGACCATAAAGATTTTTATTTTGAATTTTCAAAGGTTAATTAGAATTTATAAAGTCGACGCTCCCAAAATGAATTTATTATTTTGCATAACGAGACAGTAAACAGTGTACTCATGATCCTTCCAAGCTGTCCGAGGTTGTATTATTGGTTTAAGGTGGCATCTGAATTAAATAATAAGAACATATTTAACGTTATACCAGTTCTTCTCTTAATTAACTGGGTCCAAATATAATGTAAGTTCTGTGACAATATATCCTCTTTGAATAAGGAACGCATTGAAGGATTCAAATTACCAGATAAGGTTTTTTTATGTCCTTTTATTTGCAGTGTTAGATTGTGCGACACTGCATATGCCCTTCATGCTCTAGTTGATAGGCTTAATAGTCACAAAAGACCCTAAAAATGATGAAATATAGAAAAAATGTTTAGGACCCACACAAGGCAATCAATGTTAGCTATAGTGTAGTCATGGCAGCATAGAACGCATCAAAAAAGTGAAAACACTAATTTTGGTTGTTTTCAGTCTGTTCCCGTGCAATGTTGGAAAGCCTTCTAACCTTGAAAAAGATAAAAGAAATACTTAAATTTTGATACAGTTGTAAAGGAGTCGTCATCTCGTCTGAGGTTTGACTCCCCGTCGGGCAGCTGATAAGAAAATAAATGATTCAAGCATAAGTTTGGTTACCAGTCATGCATGCAGTTTGTTGTAAAACATCTTTATTGAAACCTATCTTTTCCTAACGGGTGACAACCAATATATACCCCCTCTCCCGCAAACTGTGTTTGTAGGGGGTATACTGTTTTAATGTTGTCCTTCCGTATGCCCGTTTGACCGTTCCGTTTCGGTTTCTGATGGGGATATATCTAGTAAGCACTGCTTATTGACATTTCTTGTTTTATGTTGTTCGAACTCGAATGGCAGCTGTAAATTAATGGGTTAAACAGCTGGTTTATCTGCTTTTTAACTGTTATAATCCAGTGACCATTTACTATTTGCTCTCAGATGCCTACTTTTTGTTCTTTGTTATTGAAGCTGTATTTCTCAACAGGAGAAATAACCAGACAGTGTGGAGGCGATGGTAACTGGAGATCACCGAAGTATAGTTGTGTACAAACTAGTATTACTGAAATTCAGCAACAGGTAACTACGATATGTAACACCTCCTTTCATCGCAAAATAACATCTGTTTTCGAACGACTCTACTATACTCACGAGACTATAAGGCAGTAAAGCATGTAAAAACTTCTCAAATGAGATATCATGCACTCAGTTTAGTCTATCTGGAAATCCTCTGTATTATTTTCAATCAAGCGAAACAACATCACAAAAAAGCGTTCTAACGAAAGTAGAACGAACAAAACGACGATGAACTGCAACAGAAATACCGAATTGGAATCATCAATAGTAAAATCTTAAGGAAGCTTAAACCTCGTTTAACGGGTGCTTAACCCTTGCTCCAAGTCCTGATACAGTTTCAGCTATGCATGTATTTGTGGTCTACATCGGAGTTTCTTAACCGATTAGTAAATGAGGGAGATTACCATACGTAAGACTTTATTTGTAAAGTTACCTAACAACGTTGTCGCTGCATGATGTCATCAGCGTCACGCAGATTCTATGATTTAGTCATTTTTATTTAAATTGCTGTTCTTCGTTTTGATGGAACATATGTTACCAGCCATGAGATTTGGGGTCCAAATGAGGTCCATGAGCCAAAATGAGATAATGACATTTTCTGGCAGCATTTTAATCCTAGAGTCCACATATGAAATTTTATACCATTATCGGAAGTACTTTTGGAGAAAAGCCCTAGATTGTAATTTTTTCGTGTTTTTTTCCCGTAATACTTTTTTCATGCAGATTGTGGGAAGTGACATACGGCAGAATGTTTTTAGCTGTGTTCCCAATCTCCAAAAATATTTAAAATCCTTCACAGGTAAAAGAGCAAGTCTGTTGCATTTAACGGTTGTCATGGAAACCAGCGTTTAAGATTTCAACGATAAGGGCCCCAAATGACCACTTAAGAATTCAGTGTACAAGGATGGATATAGAAATATCAAAAGAAGATAAATTTCTGCGGTATATTTGTTTTCTCATAAATAGAAGTTTTCATCAAGTTCGTTCCAAAGACTGTTTGATGAAAGATCAGACAATAAATTTGTCACCTTGCTTAGTATACCACAAATAACACCCTAGCAGCCAATTCAGTAGAAGGTTAAAAATTAACATTTCTAAATGCTATTGTCTGCTTTTAACAAAAGTGATAGAACTCCTTTTGTGTGATGTAAATGAAAATTAGTTATCAACAAAAACAAATAAAAACACTATAATGGTCAACATAGCAACCAAAAGTGTGTACCATCACAAACATCGCAGAATAGACATTTGGAGGACAATCATCTGTAGTCAACAAAACCGGTTCTGGAATTATTTTTAGACTAGTGGATCGGCATAACCTTTATCCATAGTGTAACTGCACATAATATAATGTTCAACAAGTATTGTCTTTATTTGTTACCTTGGAAACCAAAGCCTCTCACTGTGGCAAAGATTACCAACATCAGACATAGTAAAAACTAAACCGATTATCTGAATTAAACAAGCTCAGGATTAATGCTCATGATTAATCTAAAATTTCATTATTTTTAAAATAACAGAAAATATAAAATTATAAAATATTAATAGACATTGCACCGAAAGTGGTAACACAATGTGGCAAACTTAAAACATATTCATGAAACAGTTATCTGCTTCTTGTGGATCTTCAATAGCACCATCTTAATTGTAATCATATCCCAAATTATACATACCCACTCATCCACATACACTTATCCCCTCCACCACCACCTCTCACCATTGCACACTGTCAGACGCACGTGAACTTTACTGCCCATTACGTAATCAACAACCGTAAAGTTTTACAGCTTTTACTGTCATGCTGTGTTCATTAAGCCGATCTTTTTCTTTCAAATTTCGTTTGAAACTTCGTTTGAAACTTTTCAAAAACGATTAAACGGAGAAAAGTTGTCTATTTATGTGTTATTTATGTAAGTATCGCATCGTCGAATGGGATGCATCTACTGTCTGAGAGAAAATGTGAAAAAAAAATAGTTTGTGTCACTGATGCGATTCATCTAAATCTTGCGGCATTCACTTGTTTGAGTTCAAGTAAAACGGCACTTTTGAACTTCCGACAACAGCCGTGCGTTTTTCGAAGCCGAGACCGTATAAAAATAAACCACGTAAACAAAATAAAATAAAAAAAAAACTCGATGATTTATTTTTTTTATATTGAATTTTTGTGATATCTTTTTGCAAAGTGGATTTATGAGAAATAAGCCCCTGAAGACAGTTGTACAGGAGAATGACAGCCAACTTCTCAGAAAGGTTACATCCTGTTGTGTCTGATTGCAGCGGTGATCTGATGCAAATTTCAGAGACTTCTAGTTTGGCTGAAAATGTCCGCCTTGAGAGACTGTAGCGACAGTTTGTCGTCTGCTCAACGCATGGTTAAAGGAAACTACACGTATGCGGGGTCGTACATACTATTCCTTAGACATAATTTTCTGCAATAAATAGCGATTACCATGTGTTTTTTTTATCCGTTTTACTTCGCATTGACTTAGACCCAGTCTACACTGAAGAGTTCGGTTTGTGTCTAACTGCTTCTTGGTAAGGTTTATATACAAGCAGCAGACTGAAACACACGTGCAAGAATCGTGCATCTCTAGGTGTACGCTTCAGTATACTGGTAGTATTCTTCCATACATGGACAAGATTTTAAGTAGACTGTTCAATACTCCAAACACTTCTGCAACAAGGTATATCGGAACCAGAATTTTACGGTGACTTAGTGTACAGATTTAGAAAAATTGTAGGTAAATCTAACTTTTCGGAGGAATTTGGAAAACTTATTAACCGTTATAAAAGAATTGGCTATAGCCTGGATATTATGCGGCAGACTGCATGCCTAGTTGTCAACCCAATCATTGTTGATGGCTATGCTTCACTCTTTAATTGCACGACGGCGGTTCGGGCCTCAGACTCAATGACGACCTCTTCGTAAAACTATAACCAGTGGGTTGGGGCTTGACAATATGTCTTTGGCTTGGACCGCCGTGGTTCAGCTATTGGTTTTCATTTACTCTGGTATACAGTAGAATTAGCCATGAGTACTCGTCTTTGTTTATTATAGTGATTAATTTGATTTTTATGTTTTCGCTTTGATGCATTGACTGAGTTGGGAGCCTTTATGCGAACCGAATTTTTATGTATTTCTGTATTAAGAGTAGCATCGGGACCCAGGGTGAAGTTAGCTAGCTGTAAAAGTGCTTTAACCCTCCCCCCCACCCCCAGGTGGTTTGCTCTACCGACCGTTCTAAGGCGGTGGTCCCGGTGTTAGTCTTACTCTTTGTTGCTTTGTGGTTTATTCTACGAGGCGATTTGTTGTATGTCTTTCCGTGTGTCATTTTGTTCTTATGTTTTTCAGTCCTTTTAGTATTAAGATTACCTCGCTTGGGGAAGAGAGAGCTAATCTTAGTGCTTTTCGTGCGTTTGTTCGGTTCGTGCTTGTTTAGATTGTCGGTTTCCTCTTCCTCTTGGGGTCTGGGAAGGGCTGCGGTTTGTGATTGTGGCACTCTCTGGACTTTTCTCTTACCTTTTTTGCTTTCTACTCAAAACATATAATTTGGGAAATCCCTATCTAATCAGGGCAAAAACTACAGAAATATGAAAATCCATTCTAAGAGGGTACGTTGGCGGTCATTCTCTAAAATAAATTTCATCAGGGACATTTGTTTCATGAATTCATATATCGGGTAAATTCATATTTAAAACGATAAAACATCGCCTTTAATGACTCAGGAGGATTTAAGAATAAATTACACAAGCGCAGATGTGCGAAGTAAAATATAATAGTTCCTGTTTAAAAAAATCGCGAAAATACAATTTTAAAACGATAAAACATCGACTTAAATGATTTAGGAGGATAAAAGAATAAATTACACAAGCGCAAATGTGCGAAGTGAAATATAATTGCTCCTGTTTAAAAAAAAATAAATAAATAAATAAAAAAAAAAATAGCATTGCAATTACCTCGCTTGGGGAAGAGAGAGCTAATTTTAGTGCTTTTCGCACGTTTGTTCGATTTGTGCTTGTTTAGATTTGTTTGTTTCCTCTTCCTCTGGTGTCTGGGAAGGACTGCGGTTTATGATTGTGGTACTCCCTGGTCTTTTCTATCTTTTTATTTTGTTTGAAACTACAAAGACGTTAATTCTGTTATTATTATTATTATTATTATTATTATTATTATTAATAGAAAATCGAACACAACAAATTAAAACACAAACGACTTGCACAACTGCACCTGCATATAAGCAGGGATTTTTCAGTTCGTTTCATACATAAGGACAGGTTTTACTGCTTATGATAGCATCAGAAGTGATTAAGTGATTTTGCTTACAGATAATTTTCCAGAAGCAACGAAAGAAAGACTACCTACATATTTGGACACATTTATTCGTACTGTACTTATCCTGAAATTTGAATAAATAAATTAGATTTTTAATGTTTTGGCTAAATAGCAGATAGTTGAAACCCTGATCAAACTAATCTATAGGAGCCGTTTGATCTGGGTATGTATTATCAGCTGATATTGAGGGAAAATGGGCTTCATTATTAAATATAACTTTTAAAGCGCTAATCACAACTGCAACAAACACTTTTTTCTGATATTTTTTACTATTATTTTTCAGAGTAAATAAGGTTTGACATTTCAGATGATTCACATGAAATGTCAAGCATTTTGTTTATGTATTTATTCATTTATTTATATTAAGAGGGTAAGCAGATTTAGCAATAGACTTTTCTGGCTAGTCTACCAAGTGGCCTTCTATTCTCGAAAGATATAAAAGTAAAGAACATTTTGCTTACCGCTGTGGTCAGGTTAGCATTTTAAAAGAGTTAAATACGAGATAAAATAAATATTGAAGATTGGTGGCTTAAAACCCGTAAAAGGCAGGTCTACTGGTTATAATTTCTTGATACTTTTCGCATTTCGATGGCACGTGAGATGGGATAGAGAACATTTTTTTTTATGAATCGCGCCAATACGAATGGTGCTATATGTCGATGTGTAGCGCAATAATTATCTGATGTCTATCTAAACAAGTGCGCGTAACTTACATCATTGTTTAAATGCCTTTCTCTCGAATGACGTAACGCCTAATTTGGACCCAAAATGTCATGACGCGTTAAATATTTTCGGAGACTTTATTGATCATATCTGTATATCGGGATGTATCTTATGAATATTCACAGTATATGATTTTATAAAAAAAAAAAAGAAAAAAAAAAAAAAAAAAAAAAAAAACAACATAAGACAGACTGTTAGTCTGGATGCCTTCTTAGACGATGGAATGTTCACTACATAATACGAGGGAAACAAGGAACACTTAGTATTTAGACATTGGACAGAAAAACTAGAACGTTGATCAAAGTGTTGGTAGAAATAACAGAAAAAAGTTCAAAGATTTACAAGTTGCAAAATTGACAATTCGCCAGATCATTTTTATACATAAATACTCATGTTAAACCGAGTCTCCGATTTTTGTTCTTTTGCGTGTTCTTTGTTTCCAAAGATTACCATTTAGATTTTTATTTATCTGTATATTATTAACTTGTTAATTAGTAATCTTTAGATAGTTAGTAGCAAAAGCTTCAGGCTTCCTGATATTCCGCAAAATTACCTATTCCCAAGTAATGAGAAGATCAATACTTTAAAAAACGCATTGTATTTAGGTAGACCCGTCTTTTTTACGCACAAAAATAATAAGTAAAACATAATTAGGGCACTCAGATTTTAAGACAAATAATGTTGTATATCTGCCAGACATACACCGTACATTTATACACGCCTGTAGACGGTCAGGTACAGGGTGGGGATCTGGTGAGTCCACAGTGCCATCTAATATAATTGTCGTTTCGGTGGTGTTTTCTGATGACATTTACTGTGCTATTCCAGGTTAAAGACGTTAAAGACGGTGCCAGTTCTGTACGAATTACCGATTCGCTTAAAGGTTTACATAATGTAACTGATAATGAGGAACTGTATGAAGGAGATATAACAGCAGTTATTGACACCCTTGATGATACAGCTGTAGTTAGTAGTAGTGGAATAGACGATCCAGGTGATAAAGATGCGCAGTATGAAGAAGTAGATGTAAGTATTCTTTTGCTTTGTGGGAACATATTTGTTCTTTATAATAAGTATGAACAGTAAATTATATAGGACAATGCATTAAAAATAATACTCTTTCTGAAAACAAATCCGATTCGTGCATCATATATATATATATATATATATATATATATATATATATATGTATATATATATATATATATATATATATATATATATATGGTTGATATTTAAACGCTTCAGTTTCAGATGAATTATTCACATTTAACAAACTACAATATAGTAAATATCTCTGACATGGAGATATGTACTTCCCTGACCATATGAGGTTACGTTTAAAGGAAAGTAGAGACAGATTTTTCCCTTCACTAGAGGTCTTCATTTTGAAAGATTTTTTTTAAATATAAGTGGGTATTTTTTTCGTCTACAAACTTATCTCTATTTGCAAAGTGCGGGTAAACGCTTGCAGGGCAAGAAGATATTCATTCACCTTGAACGCTTGCATCTTATTTTTCCTAATAAATAATTAACTTTTCACAGGTAGTTAACAATTCCATGTTATTGTTTCAATAAATCGAGACTACTGTTACCTCATAGAGAAAATCGTATACAGAATTTTGATATGACCACTGCACCTGGTCTTAAAGGCTATATTTCACGGTGTAATGGCTTTGTCATTTTTTACATCAACACTATCAACTGGCTCCATTTCTGATTAATCGCATGACCTACAGCACACAGGTTGCCTCCTTAATAGGGACTCAATCGCTGCAATATCAGTATGTTATCATGACCTACTCATGATGGTCTATTCTAACACTTCTCACCAATATATGCAATGGTTAAATTCAGTGATTAATTTTGCAACAAATCACTGGGCAGAAGCGCGCGATGCTATTTGGCGCCGTCTCGACGTCATTTGGACATTTTGCTGACGTCAGTCTTCGTCTCCATGACTTTAGACGGTGTAACGTCGTTTTTCTCGCGTCATTAACGTAAGAAATGCATGTAAACAACAGCGATACAGTCAAAACTGTTGGCGTGATTTCTTTATGCGATGACAGAAAGTTGGAAGAATCTGAAGGATACTCTCACTTTTTCATCGTTTTCTATGTGTTAGAATGGAAACAGATCAGCTCTTGTGCGTGATTTGTTGAATAATAAATCAGAGTTTGTCAGTCAGTTGTAAGTAGATAAATCACTCGCGCTCCGCGCTCGTGATTTCATCTACTTTACAACTGACCTCCAAACAAAGCACTGCTAGAGCTGATCTATTTCTTAAATAACGTGGTCATCCTTTACATTATACTTTATCTCGTTTATAATAACGTAAGGCGCTAATAGGTACGTCACCGCCTTCTGTGGCATTCTTGTTTTGCTCCGCATTGTATCGGTTACTTCATACAATGTTAAGTTTTATTTTTATGATAACTACTAAAAAACGATGCTTGAACGTATTTAGGCTTACACTTAAGTATTAAAGCTTTAATTTTTTCTACTTGTGCTTTTGTATAGGTTTTTCTGAAGGTTTGCAGCAATCTTATCGATGAAAGGAATAAAGCGTCGTGGGAAACTTCAATTGAGAATGTAAGTCATGATTTATACTATTTTAACTTGTAATTTTCACTTTTCCTTGCTATGTTTTATCATTCCTTCATCCGTTGTGTTCTTATTGCAGTTACTCTGTTAAATCAAGATATTGGTAACATTCTCAGCCACTGAAAATCATTTTGCCCGTCGTAAAATGTTACCCTACTGCATTTGGGATTTTATGTAATTTTAATGATTTCGCATGTCCATATATCAGTGACGATCTCAGAGACACTGAAATATGTTTTTGATTAATCTGAAATTTTACATACAAACGGTTTTAAGAAAGGTAACTTTAATTATATGCAGAGCTACCCGGTCAAGCAGGGTCTTTTTCTTTCCACAAAATGTTTCCAGATTAGAATTTCCATAAGCTTTGATGTTAGAGAGCATCCGTGCTGGCCGAATAATTATTTTGCATTTTCCAACCTTTGAACGTTGGGTGAATAGATGGTACAAGTAAAATCGATTTAAACCCCACGTTGGTCTTCACTACTGACGGTTCTGATGTGGTGGTTCTTTTGTCCTTTGCTTTTTTGTCTATGGTTTTATGGCTGCTCGCTGCGTGGCAATTTTTATGTTTTCTCCTGTTAGTTGTCTTGCTGTGTTTAGTGGATACTGTCTAGCATTCGTATTACATTGTTAGGGAAACGGGAGCTGGTTGCTTTGCTTTATTTTGGTCAGTGGTTGTCTGTCATGGTCTGTTTGTTCTTATCTTGGTTCATATGTAGGCTATAACATCACAAAAACATTCCTATATAATTTTGACCCCCTTAAACCCCACTTTTATATAGTAAAATTGGGGTTTACAGGGGTATACAGTATTTTTCTTATTTCTGCTCAAAAACATAGATTGTGGGTACTTGTTGGAACCGCCTCGGCGAGGCGGTTCTAACGAGTACCTACAGAATGTTTTGAGCAGAAATATGAAAAATATCAGAAGTTTTTGTCTGAAAATTTTCATTATTTTGGTGGTGAAATTTTCAATATATTTAAATAGGCATGTTTTCGTAATGTCTATAATTGTGGCTATTTCTGGACATCTTCTATACTATAAGCATGGCACGTGTTCCCTTAGAAAACATAAACAAAACATTTTTGCTCAACTGATAATGTAACCAAATGTTTTAAGGCTTCAACTCTCCCTACACTAATGGGTCTATTTACAATAGGTGACATTGCCAGATTTACCTGGGGGCTCCTTTTCACTGATAATACTGGTTCCCTTCGATGTAATATTTGATCATAAAATCTTTATATTTTAACATAAGAAATCATTTGATTAATGTTTATGCTGATGTAGATTTTGGAATCGGTATTCAGCTACATCATTGTGTTTTATATTTAAGAAGTTTTCGCGTGGGTTTCTAGTTAATTCTCTTACGACTATTAAAAATTAATTGCGTAACTGAGCATTATTTTATTGCTATCGCGGCAGAGGTTTATAGTCTCAGTCATAAGATACAAATGGAAATACGGTACCGCATTTAGCCGTCTTCGGAATGGTATTGTCGGGAAGATTGGTTGAAATTCTCTTACACTCTCTAAGAGAACACACGGCATGTTGTGCTGATGAATTATTGCATGCAATATAGACATGTAGTACTTGCCTTTTCGAGTGGAGGCTACTCATAATGCGAAGATATTACTCATTTCATTCCATTAAAAGGGCAAGATACACTTCGTAATTTTTTCACCATTCCCGCCAAGGGAGATAAAATTTGTGACTCCCTGTATCTCATGAATATTCACAGTATATGATTTTATAAAAGGATCTGCTCTATACTCATATTGAGTAGATTCCGTTTCAGAAGGAGGCAAACCAAATATGACTGAGTTTCTTCCACTTGAATTCTTAACTGTGTATCTATTCCCCTTAGGATTAATTTTATTTGATGCAGGACATATTTAGCAGGAAGTAAACGTTAAAGATTTGGATTGCTCTGTATCTTTGTGATGTATTCATTCATTTTGAATCACAAAAGAAAAAAATTAGTACTGCAAAGAATATGTCAAACGGTTCGATGGTTTCAAATAAAATCTCAAACATTACAAAAATGGGTTACGACATTAATATTATGCGACAAACTGCGTGCATGATTGTTTACTCAATTACAGTTGATATGTTTGCTATCTACAATAATTGCAGGACGCTGAATTGGACCTAAAATTGTATGACGACTCCTTCCTCTAGGTCTTTAAGAAAGTTGGCGCCTGATTACTGCTGTCTGCTCGTGCCATGGTTCAACGTGTTTTTCTTTTGCTCTGATCTGAATGTCAGCAGTAAATGAATACCATCGGGAAATGCTCATTTTAAAATAATTTTATTTATTTTATTTTTCTATAAACAGCTGCAAGATGGAGAAAAGGATCTGAGCAGCAGTAACACTTTTAAATAATTTCAAATATTGAAGAAATATTCTGAATCTCAAGTTGTCGAAAAGACGTCAACAGTCTTTTGGGACATTCAGAAATTAAAAATGCACAGAGATGATATTGAATAAGCATATTATCAATTAAGGCAGGATTTTGAGAAATTCTAACTGCATATATCTCTGCGTAAGCATTTTAATTATGTGCAAACCGTGTAAATATGTAGGTGACTTCACAGAGCAGAAAAATGATAAGAATGCCAGAAAAGTCTACTTTTTTGTCATTGCAGGATGGAGTTGGGGCAATCGAGGTTACACGAGTGGTGGAAAAGTATATTAAAACAAAGTCAGAGCAGTTATCTGCAACTATTAATGCATCATTTGAGAGAGAATTCAGCCAGAAAAACATATGTATGTAACTTGTTTCTTTTGAAGCCATTTAGATTTCTAATAATTAAACATAACATATTATTATGATATAGGATCAGAGTTTCTTTAAGTTCCAATTTCTTGAAGTGTTTGCAGCTAAAACGGACCATCAGTGATATGATACTTTTGTCTCCTCAACATGTATACTTGTATTGCGTTATTTGTGTGGAAATGAATACCCTGGACACACTAAGATTTACCGATTTAGTAATACAAAGCGAATTATAATATCCCACATGGCAGTATCTTAATGCTATTAAATTTCATATACACGCTAAATAAGACTACCGATTATAATGATGGTCAGACTTAGAGGTTCAACAGAACTTCTGACTGCAGTGTCAATGCATATAAAGGATACAGCATTTTGAAAAGCTTTCATAATCTGTATTTCATAATACGATTTACATAGAAATGCCGCCCTGAAAAAAAAGATAACAAATTAATACCCCGTGATCATTACACTACTTCTTGAAGGTACAGAAAGAAAATGTGTACCATACAAATGTATATAGTTTAACAAACAGATTTCATAGCTACTCTTCAGGTACCATGAACCTAACATCTGGCCTTTTTTTCTTGATGGAACATCTGTTTTCATGTGCCCGACCTAGGACTAGCTGGTCCTTGCGCTTTTTAGGCGTCATAAAAACTCTTAAAATTCTCTTGAAATATTTTCAGGGAATAGAAAATTAATATTTAAAAGCCAGTCTGGGTGGCTCAGTTGGATGCGCGTCCGACTGATGATCAGAAAGCTGCCGGTTGGACTCCGCAAGGTCTGGAATATACTTTCGTCGGGATTGACCGTGCAATATTTTCTACGGTCATTCTCTCCCTTCCGCTGATTCAAGAAAGGCAGCTGTCAGTTTCAGGTGAAAGAATGTGCACAATACTGGATAACAGTTTAGAGCACTATGCATGTCCAGTAAAAGTGTGGTTAGGTAAAGTGACTGCGCTCGACATGACCCTGATGGGTTGACTGGGCCGTAAAACCTCAACACAAACAAACAAACTATATGAAAAATGTAATTATTTGTTTTAATTAGTTGCTTGAATTCATATTTCTACATTGTGATAGATGCTAAAATAGGACGAGAAACAGGCAAATCTCTCACATTCCCTAACAGAGGAAGTACAGCTCCTGAGTGGATGCAGAATTCTGGTTCTCAGATATTCATACCTGAGGAGACTATCAAAGGTACACAGTGTTTTGAAAATAACTACACGTATAAACATATAGCAATGCATTCGAATGACTGGGCAAATACTGACGCTTGCGTCTGTAAAACAGTATGTTAACCAATCTATGTAATGTACACCTCGCGTTCCCCAAAATATATAGTAAAACAAGGATATGTAGGGTATGCATTTTAAGAGGATTTTCAGAATTTTCAATTTTTCAGTTTGTTGGGTTATTTAAGCAACATTTTTACTGCATACATATATCTTGATATGCTTTATGACCTACACCTTCCTTGATACCTAACGCATATGTTGAAATCCCATGAAATAAGACGGATATCACGATGTAAGCTTTTTTTTCTCATTTGTCAATTATAACATAAGTTTTGAGTACTCATTCAAAGCGGCCTATTAAAAAAGACTCATAAAGGCGCTTCGTATGAGTACCTACAACATATGCTTTGTGGAGAAATAAAAAAAAAAAAACATATCATTATTCTAAGTTAAAATGTCTTTTTAGAGCTATGGCTAAGACGTGTACGTTTCACACTTGCATGTAAACGTAATAATATGTATAGGAAATAACTAGACATCTTCACAGCATAATGTAGTGCAGAACACTTGAAGTGAAATGTCAGCATACTATGACTCTGGCAGGAGAAGAACCAATCTAGTTTTACACTAGTGATCATTTTAATACAGTGGTTATACTGTCCACATACATATATAGGATAGTAGTGATGAGTTTACAACAAGGGTTCGTTCTTTTCGCATATCGGATATTGTTGATTGTACTTCAAGGGTTCACGTTTCGCATATGGGATAGTGTTAATTTTACTACAAAACTATAAAGGTTTTACAGATGGGATAGTGTTGATTTTAGTACAAGGGTTAACACTTTTTGCATATGCGATAGAGGTGATTTCACTACAGTGTTGATCAAATATGCAAGACACCGGTCCAAACGCCTCAGCTGGTAGAGCGTCTACCTTCAGACCGAAAGGTTATGGGTTGAATGCTCAGTCGGGTCAAAAACCAATGACTTGTGACTTTTATTTGTAAGATTGGAATTAGTTCAAGTTGCACTTTTGCTTGCGCTCAGCATGAGAAAGTAGAACTAAGACTGGTCGTATCGATGTCAGTATAATGTGACTAGTGGTAGTATCAATACAGTATGTAGTTCGGCACTGCCACCGGGCATCACTCTCTACCATCACATCCAGACACTATCGTCATAAGAGCCACAAAGTGAGAAAACGCACCGCACAGCCTGCTCAGTCCTCGTTGTGCTCATTAAGAAACGACGCACCCTTGGCTTTCCAAAATGCGAATGCACAGTCTGATCTGAATCTTCACTGGGCGCATGTGTATGAAGGTACGTTGTCTGACGTTGCAACTCGTATCTGAAAAGTACTAAACAATGGCGTAAACCACAGCTCAAACAAACCGTTCCACTAGATAGAAAACGTCAGATTGTTCCCCGTATATCTTATTAGTATTTCCTAGAGACCAACGATTTACGATTGAAGAGATATTGGCATCAATACTTATTACTTGTTTACGAAAGAAAAGTATATATGACGTCTAGAAATAGCCAGAGTCACAGATCATAGCATACCAATGCTATCAAAAGGTAGAGCAAACCAACCATGACATACAGTGAATAAACCTTATACCAAAAAGAAAAAAAAAAAAAAAAAAAAAAAAAAACAGCTCCCTCTTCCCCTACAAAATGATTACAATGCTACTAGTTAGGAACCACTAACACAATAACAAGGCAACAAATAGAGCATAACATGAAAAAAAAAAACCCGGAGCAGACAGCCACAATGCCACACAAAGACTAACCAACACAAAGAAACACAATGAAACAACCAACAAGGCCGCATAAAGAAAACCTGTTTCTTGCACTTATATGTGTGTAACGATATAAGCAAAAAGGGTAAGAGAAAAGTCCAGAGAGTGCCACAATCACAAACCGCAACCCTTCCCAGGCACCAAGAGAAATAGGAAACAAACAAAACCAAACAAGCGCAAATCGAGCAAGTCGTTTAATGCATACGCGATTGTTTAAGTTTTAAACATGGAAGTGCAGGTGATTAGCTCTTTCGTCAAAACCGTTTTGTTCTGACAATATTTTTGGTAATGATAAGTCTACTGATTTACTACTGGTTAAAAATTCTGAAGATAACATACATATGTTTTTTGAAACGTTTGGTTCTCCCTCCCGCTGATTCAAGAAGGGCACTTGTCAGTTTCTGACGAAATAATGTGCACAATACTGGCTAACCGCTTAGAGGCTTAAGTCTGTCTATTTAAAGTGTGATCAGGTAAAATGACCGCCTTCAAGTAGGGTTGTCAGGGCCGTAAAACCTCATCACAAACAAATTGAAACGTTCTGAGACTTTGCCCGCTTGATTATCCTATTAAAAGTGTGAGAAGTTTAGATGTACATGTATTTTGAATAATTTGTACTCGGTACAAATCTACTCTTTTAACAGATATGTCAGTTATTATATATGATGGCGCCTACTACAGAAATCTAACAAATATTGTTGCCAAACCTTTAAAAAGAAACGGGTGAGTTGTTGTTTTATAATTTGCTATCGTTGACATGTGTTTGCCATTTATTGCTGGCATATTCGTTTACTGCAAGTGCACATTTTAAATAGGTTTATGCATATGCACAGTCTGGTTATTACGGAGCAGATGTCAGTGTTAGCGGAAAATATACTTAAATCCAGTAAAAATGCAACGGTCGTATTCTAAGTCAACGCCCTTTTATCGTGTTTAAAAAAGAAAAAATAGCAATCAAAGGTGCTGATTTCAAGACAACAGTTTACACTGCAGTTCGGATTGGTTGAGTTGCATTTTTGCTACAGGGACTGAACTCAACTTTGGTGTCAAAATGTCGCAACGACTTTATGGCTGGTTATTTTGTGTTGAAAGTTTTGGCAATTTTGAATATTGTTCCGAAGTCTCTGGATATATAATGGAAACCAGGTTTCATTCATTTTTGAGCTTTGAAATGACCAACTTTGAGTACACATAAAAAACAGAAGTTACCCGCCCTAAATATGGCATTTTTGACAGCAAAAGTCGACAGAAATGAGAACCCTCCCTTCAGACAAATTCTTTGGTTCAAATTACCCTACCATGAGATATTTTCATTTTAAATGACATTCAAGATGAGGTTTCAAAGTCTAGGCAAATTTTATAAAATCTGAATTTTTAGATATGCCTACAAGGTATCTCCATAATGAAATTTTAACTTTTATTGCATATTTAATTGTTAGGGGCATTGTTGATACCATTGCATGAAACTTTTGTGGAATTGTACGTTCTTAAAATGTTAAAAAAAAAACAAATATACTAGTTGCCTTTCTAATGGTTTTAAGTATACTTCGATGTCCCATCCCGTCTTTGCCGTTGGAACAGCAGTGCTGTATAAGTCGGATGTCAAATACCGTTTTAGTTTATACAGTTTGGTTTTCTCCAATAAATTGCCATACATGACTCTACTACGTACTGTTAGTGTGTGTATTTTAGATGCCATTTAGCAGTAGCATGCTTTAACTAAAAGTAAAAAACAAAGCTGTTTTATTAAGTAATCTTTCAGTAGTTTGGACGTAATCTCAAGACATATTTATCTCCTAACTGTAAGTGTTCTGCTCAAAGTCACTGAATTGTTTCAGGAAATAGATACACTTTCAGGGGAGACCAGGAGGTCGCGGGTTCAACCCCCGCCGAGGTCGGCAACATTCTTTCGTGGAGATTGATCATGAATTATTTTCTACAGTCATTCTCTCCCTTCCGCTGATTCAAGAAGGGCAGTTGTCAGTTTCTGGAGATAGAATGTGCACAATACTGGTTACCCGGTTAGAGGACTAAGCCTGCCCAGTAAACGTGTGGTTAGGTAAACTGACCGCGCTTCACATGACCCCACTGGGTTGACTGGGCCATAAAACATCAACACAAACAAACACTTTCAGGGGAGGCGACGCATTCAAAATGGCTCATCAGTTTCTGAAAAAGGTGCTCATTCTGTAAGAGAAATGCTTTCTTCATGGGGTAGAATAAAGATCTACATATTCCGTTTGGAAATAAAGATCACAAAAAAGAGGGAACATCAGAGACTTTGTATTAAGTCGTTTCATATACAGCAATGTAATTTGCGAGGCTGCATACGACCTCTAAAACTGACTTAAACGGTATTGCTTGTGTTGAGGTTTCACGGCCCGACTTAAACGGTATTCTATTTTCAAAGAAACAAAAATGGGATCACACACATATATATATATATATATATATATATATATATATATATATATATATATATATATATATATATATATATATATATATATATATATATATCTATATATATATATAATATGCATTATAGAAAAATACTGGAAGATCATCACGAAAACATGCCTAAATAATTTTGACCCCCTTAAACCCGATGTTTGTATAGTAAAACTTGGAATTACAGGGGTATAAATTATCTTTTTGTTCTTTTTGCTCAAAAACATAGATTGTGGGTACTCCTTAGAACCACCTCATCAAGGCGGTTCTAACGAGTACACACAATAAATGATAATATATGTTTTGAGCAGAAATATAACAAAAAATATCCGAATTTTTTATCCGAATTTTTTTCAGTTTTTGGAGGTGAAATTTTCTATATATTTGAAGATGTGTGTTTTCGTAATGTGATTTACGACCGCCACATGACACTTAGTACACATCTGCAGAGGTATCTTTTCAGAAAGAAATGGGCGTCCCTAAATGGTAAAACGAAGTAAAAGAAGATATATCATATTTGAAAAATGAAGCTAAAATCTCAAGGTGTATCCGTTTACCTTAATTGAGCAGTTGCTGTACCTTTCTAATATTATCAAGTAAACCGAAACCAATAACAAAATAACGCATGTACATAGATATAACTATCTACGCCTGTTCCATGTATTACATTAGACGTCACTTGTTTACTTGTTGCACGCATCAAGAAGTATACGACTGGTAGCGTTTGCACCTCATTGTAAAATGTGCAGTTCTGGTATGGAATTGATGTTGGCATCAGTCTGATTAAAGGAACATTCGGAATTGGAGTTCATGTTAAATGGCAATTTTTGAAAGGTATAAAAACATGGACATATTTTCATTACTTACTTGCCAACCAACAGTGTTTAAGTCTTATCTGTGCAACGTACTACGTGCTTATATGAGATTTTAATGCTGGTTATGTCTTTAACAGAAGGACGCTAGAACAGCCCATAAACAGCAGACATCACTAGCGTTAAAACTGATAAAAACAACACTAGCACTACCAATGATCATTTATCATTAAATCAAAACTGATATAAATTTACAATTCTCTGTGATCATCATAAACTCCATCACGATACTTTGTTTCTTTCAGGCAAATAGAGGACGTGTCCGGGACTCTTGATTTTAATTCTGATATAATTTATTTCAAACTGCTGGGAGCACAAAGTGTTTTGGAACCACCCCCAATCATCAAGTTCAAAATTTATGATGTATGTATTGCCAACACACGACGTTATGAGCGGTAAATTGAGAAAACATACCTTCTGACATGTCGACCCAACGAATACTCAATTCAGCCTGCGCATCCGCGCAGACTGATCAGAGTCTTTGCTGTCCACATAAACTTTGCACCCTTAGCTATCCAAAATGCACCCAGTTAAGATTCTGATAAGAATGTGCGAATGCACAGGCTCATCTGAATCTTTGCCGGGCGCACAAGTCCAAAGGTACGTTTTTTGACGTCGCGGCTCTTATGGTGGTTGCTTTTCCACATATGCATCCTGTATGTAGATACATACATTATTGCTTATCGTAGTAAATGTATTAGGTATATCTACAAAAATATATATTGCGCTTTGTTTATAATATGTGTTTACAACATGTGCTTTCCCTTCCGCTGATTCAAGAAGGACAAATGTAAGTTCCTGGAGTAAGAATGTGCACAATACTGGAAAATCGCTCCAAAGACTAAGCTTGCTCAGTAAAAGTGTGACTAGGTAAACTGACGGCGCTCGACATGACCCCATTTGGTTGACAGGGCCGTAAAAACTCAACATAAACAAACAAACAACATGCCTTTTCGTGGTGAGACAACACATATTTTAATACGTTTTGTTTGCTGTTTATCCTAATAATTATTGTTTTAACTTATTTCAAGTATTTAATTGACGCAAACACAAAATATCTCACTCGTCTGATGAATATATCTGCAAGGTGTCACAACAATTGGAATATCTGAGCAAATGTGGTCAGAACATATTGCACACAATTGTGTTTTTCTTGATATAATTTATGCTAGTAATACACCAGAAACAAAAGTAATCGTAACCCTAAAGGAGAATATTTTCTATCGACACATAAGCACCATTGTACCGAAAGGCCCGTACTTTTCCAGTAAATTTAAAGTAAAGCTATTTTTTATTACTGGTGTTTATTTTCTATTGCAGACGAACTATTCCGATCCTGTGTGCGCATTCTGGGATTTTGAAGAAAAGTAAGTAATACCGTTGTCAGTGTTAGATAGTATTTGATTTGTTTGATACAATGCCAATTTCTGTTATTTTTTTTCCAACATGAACCGCGTTCTGAAAAAACAAAAGCTTCGGGCTTTCCGTGGAATGCATTTTCAGTGCGCATGCCCTGCTCCTTAGTACAGCCATATCTGTTTTTTTTTTTTTTTTTTTTTTTTGGCTATAGCCTCCTCTTGGCCCACTGCATACGTTAGAGAACAATATAAATCCTGGCGCGACCGTGCGGATTCTATAACCGCATTTTGCCCATGACGCGGCTCACATGTCATGTATCAAGCACTGAAGAGACATCAGCTGTTCAGTTAATCTTACCTGACTGACGGGAGCGATATACAGCGCACCTTCTGTCGTTTGCAAAGATCTAATACAGTATTGATCGCATACATACTCCGTGAAACATTTACTTTGGACGACGGTGCGCCGCGTTTAAAAATGGGTAATATAATATAAATAAAAAAAAACAGTTTGCCATATAGCTTTTGCTGCACAATCGTGCCCGGCTCATATATCCCGATCGAAGAAGCACACATTTACGGATCTACATACATTGGGAGAACAATGTGATTTCTGTAAAAATGAATTTTGTAAAGAAAGTTACAAATTCGTGAACGAATGACAGAGTATTTTGTTATCTTATTAATATTTCGCTACATTTCTACGCACACAGTTTACTTGTGAAATTCATTATTTCCAGAAGTCTACAAAACATGCCAGAGCTATAATCATTGATGCTATGTCTTTTAAATTGAAGGAGCAACGTCATTCTTGGTGAAGTGTATAACTTCGGATGTCGAGGTGTCGCATGCAAAACAAGCAAAGCGAAACAAAAAAACAAAACAAAAAAAAAAAAAAAAAAAACAGAACAAACACCAACAACAAGAAAATAGAAATGATAAACTGCTCCGTATGTACAATGTTGATATAAAAGATTTCTCATTTCGTTTCAGTACATGGTCTACAGAGGGTTGTTACCTTGAAACACTTATCGATGACCTAGTTACGTGCAGATGTAACCACTTCACAAACTTTGCTGTACTCATGAGCCCAGGAAAAGCAGTAAATATTTATGTTACAATGAGCATGCCTGGATAATGTGCACAACAACTTAAAAACTCCAAATAGTGAAACCTGTTGAAAAAAAACGACAACTTATTTTCAAGATAATAACATAGCAGGCGTCATTTTATCGAATCATTACACCTGAGATAACGAAAAGAGAAAACTCACTTTTTGTAAGCCTCAAATCAGTACTTACGTTGAATGCTATTTTAAGATTTAATGCATCACGGAAACATACCTATATAATTTTGACTCCCTCAAACACCACTTTTCTATAGTAAAACTAGGGTTTACAGGGGTATACATTATTTATCTTATTTCTGCTCCAAAACAGAGATTGTGGGTACTCATTAGAACCGCCTCGCCGAGGCGGTTCTAACGAGTGAGTACCCATGACCTATGTTTTTCAGCAGAAATATGAAAAATATCAGAGTTTTTTATCTAAAAATTTACATTTTTGGTGGCAAAGTTTTAAGTATATTTGAATAGGCATGTTTTCGTAATGATGAGCGCAGTGAGTTAGACGATTTCAGCACTATATGAACGTCATATGAAGACAAGGAGTAACTTGCACAGAAAAAAATCTTTGTTTTCACCCATGATATGAACGTCATATAAACACAAGAAGTCACTTGTAGGTAGAAAATATTCTTTGCATTTATCGATTTGATTGAAATGAACGATACATTACAAAACACGCCTATTCAAATATATTAAAAATTTTACAACCAAATAAAGGAAAATTTTCAGATAAAAACATTAATATTTTTCATATTTCTGCTCACAACATAGATTGTGTGTTCTCGTTAGAACCGCCTTGGGGAGGCGGTTCTAACGACTACCCAGAATCTATGTTTTTAGCAAAATAATAAAATAATGTATACCCCTGTAAACCCCAGTTTTATTATATAAAAGTGGGGTTTAAGAGGGTCAAAATTATATAGGAGTGGTTTCGTGACGGACCATCCTGTCAGTCGACTAAACAGTAAACTATATCTAAGCGTTGTTACAAACGCACGTGTATCATTCATAGTAAAGCTACATTCTCATCACGAAAACATGCCTATATAATTTTGACCCCCTTAAACCCCACTTTTATATAGAAAAAATGGGGTTTACAGGGGTATACATTATTTTTCTTATTTTTGCTCAAAATATAGATTGTGGGTACTCGTTAGAACCGCCTCATCGAGGCAGTTCTAACGAGTACCCACAATCTATGTTTTGAGCAGAAATATGAAAAATATCGGAATTTTTTTATCAGAAAATTTTCATTTTTTGGTGGTAAAATTTTCAGTATATTTGAATAGGCGTGTTTTCATAATGTTTTACTGTACGACACTTTTAGGAGTAAATTAGTCAAAATGTTCGTTTTATTTCATAACAGCAAAACCATCGAAACCTCGAATATGACGCTTCTTTTAGGAACTAAACTAAGTTATGCATATTTTATGAGTCATAGTTGTAACTTCATACGTTGTTTTCTATTTCGGCCAGAAGGCATATGCAAATGTATTTAAATGTGAAGAAAAACATTTGATGGTTCAACAGATTTTGCAGTAAGTTTAGAACAAGCACAATTCATTCTTAATAACAAATGTACTCAGTTTTATTTAATAAACACAATGTGTTGCTTGATGAAACTACCGAACGGGTTTATACCAAATTTAGAGCAATTTTACTGATCGAAAACAAATTCAAAATGGTATTTGCACTTATATAAACTCACTGAGAAGGAATTTTGAACTATTTTCATTGCATATATTTCTAAAATAAGCTATTTTACTCCCGTTTTAATTACAAATTACTGTGTTGGAATGATAAGAAATTAGTTATACTTTTGTGGATTTTATCCCTATGTAAACACCGGCGAAGCACTCGCACACTTAGGTATAAGCTGCGTTTGTTTAGCTCACCTGAGCAGGAAGTGCTCAAGGTGAACTAATGTGATCGGTTATTCGTCGTGCGGGGTCAACAATTTGCTTTAAAAGCCTACTCTTCCTACACCCTTGGGCTAATTGACTCGAAACTTGGTAGTAAGCAGTCGGACGGACGTAGATCGAAAATAGCTAAAATCGTTAGGATCGAAAGTCCAAGATAGCCACCATGGCGGCAATGTTGAAAATTTATTTTTCGCTTCTTCTCCTGAACAAAAGGCCAATTGATTTGAAACCTGGTAGGAAGCATCGGGGTGACTTGCAAGTCAAAAATAGCTGAAATCGTCCCAATCGGAAATCCAAGATGGCCGCCGTAATGACCATCTTGAAAATTATTTTTTTTTCACTTCTCCTTAACCAAAAGTCTAGTTGACCTGGAACTTGGTAGGAAGCATCGGGGTGACTTGAAGATTAAATATTTTTTTGTAATTTATTTCTTTAAGACTATATATGCATTCATATCATTGTTATTATACAAATATATAATAAGCCACGTTTTTGCGGGAAAAAAACAAAACAAAAAAAAAAAAAAAAAACCAAAAAAACACAAGATTGCATGCCCAGTTATATACGCAACGATTTTCAAAGGGACTTTAACAGTCAACATCTACTCAACACTGCATTGAAATTTGAAGAAGATTGCATTGCATGCAATACTGGCAAGGGAATCTATGCCCGCGCAAATCTAGCTTTAAAAAACGATACATTAAGTTTATATCACGAAAACACGCCTATAGACTTTTGACCCCCTTAAACCCCATCTTTATATAGTAAAACTTGGATCCACAGGGGTATGCATTAGTTTTCTCATTTCCGCCCGGAAACACAGACCGTGGGCACTCGTTAGAACCGCCTCTCTGAGACTAAAAGTTTATAGATAAAATGGTTCCGATCGGAAATCAAAGATGGCGGTTTAAAAATCTGTTTTCCCTTCTTCCCCTGAACCAAAAGACGGTTGACTCGAAACTTGGTAGGAAGCATAGGGGTGACTTGTAGATCAAAAATAACTAATTTGTTCCGATCGAAAATCCAAGATGGCCGCCGTGGCGACCATCTTAATCTTTCTTTCGCTTCTTCTCCACAGCTGAAAGGCTAGTTGACTTGAAACTTGGTAGAAAGCATCAGGGTGACTTGTAGATCAAAAATAGCTTTAATAGTTTCAATCAGAAATCAAAGATGGCACGTCATGATCTTGAAAATCTATTTTTCGCTTTTTCTCCTGAACCGAAAGGTAAATTGACTTGAAACTTAGTAGGAAGCTTAGGGGTGATTTGTAGATATTAAAAAGCTATAATCGGTTCGATCGGAAATCAAAGATGTCCGCTAAGGCGGCCATCTTGAAAACCTATTCTTCTCCTGAACCTAAAGGCCAGTTGACTTGAAATTTAGTAGGAAGAATTGGGGTGACTTGTAGATCTAAAATAGCTAAACTGTTCCGATCAGAAATCCAAGATGACCGCATTGACCGCCATCTTTAAAATCTTTTTCAGCATCTTCTCCCGAATTGAAAGGCCAATTGAAAAGAAACTTGGTAGGAAGCACCGGGGATAAAAATATAGCTACAGTTGTTTCGCTTGGAAATTTAAGATGGCCGCCATGGCCGCCATCTTGAAAATCTATTTTTCGCTTCTTCTCCTGAAACACGATTGTCTTGAAACTTGACAGGAAGCATCGGAGTGATTAGTAGATCAAAATAGCTAAAATCATTCTAATCACAAATCCAAGATGGCCACCATGACTGCCATCTTAAAAATCTATTTTTCGCTTCTTCTCCTGAACCGAAAAGCCAACTGACTCCAAACTTGGTAGGAAGCATCAGGGTGACTTGTAAATAATAATAATAAAACCCCGTTCCGATCAGAGATCCAAGATGGCGCCATAGCAGGTATCTTAGAAAAAAGCTGTTTAAGCACTTTATCTGGTAATCAGATGTGTGATAAGGGCAATCTTGGCCCTATTGCTTCATTTATGAGTGATTCACCGGCGTTTATACATCAATAATATCCACAAACAATAAATTTCATTCCTTTTGTTTTCTTAGTTTAAGATGACTGAATGAGTTTATGTTGTGCAATATATCGTCAAAGATCGCACGCCCTTCACCTTATCAGCCTATACCAACTATTTCACAATGCAGCCTAAATCTGTATTTCTTTTTCTTTTTTTTTTTTTTTTTGATAAGCTTCTTTTTTATTTCAGCCAGCGGCAGACATTCTTGCTCTAAGTATAATATCAGCTGTAGGCTGTGCCATCTCTATGTTCTGTTTGGTATTAACTATTGTTCTTCATTGCATGCTATGGAGGTAAGCATTACGTGGCCTTGATTGATATAATGTAATTGCGATGACTTTAAATGTCAGCATTCAACAATTTCTTCCTGTAAAAGATTTTTGCATTCTTCATTATTATATTTCATGTATTCTCCATAATCTTGCATATTTTGCATTTGTCGCCATGCGTTACGTTTAGCTGGTCTCCACAACGGACTGAAAGTGCAATTGCAGTCTGGTTTGTCGTTCTCAGTTCTAAAGATTTAAATCAGTTATATAAAAGTATATCGCTTTATAATAAGATTAAAAGTAGTTGCGGTCATGGTACCTAAGCTATAATCCTAACTCATAAATCCGTAAACAAATGACGAATCAGAATGTTCAGACCAACAGACATGGACCCCAGAATAAAGGGTGCAATCAGGTGTCCGCGGATATTAAGCATTACTTGGTAAGCAAGCTTCGCCCACCATGCCCATAGGCCTGAACGAAAAAAATATCGGTAGAAACGTATGTCCGGGATTTGGAAAGTCTACTTACGGCGCGTCATTGGCAAAAACGTCAAAAACAATTCTGGAAATTGCCACATTGTAGGGATTGACCAGATCATGATGTCTTCCATAGAATTTCTTATGTTTGCTACTAGTTTGGTTTTTAAATAAAACTTTTTCTAGTTAAGTGTAAAAATATTTCAATGACTTATTTAACTATTTGGGCAAGACATTTTTATATAATCTTGTAGAATCTCTTCTTGAAGCTCCGACCGAAATAGAACATTTGAATCGTCATTTTCATGTTAGTGTGTTGCTTAGATCTTTATTATTACTCGATATGAATATCATCTTTTTTGCAGGATAGTGAAATCGGACCGCGCTGTACTTTTGATTAATCTGTGTATTGCACTTATAATTGGATATGCGTTGTTTCTTGGTGGAGTTGGACAGGCCGATAAAGAGGTTTGTTTGAAAATATCATTTAAGTCATGTGAACACCAAAATTCAAACCATGGACAGTTAGCCAACAAAAACCGAAAAATTAACCACTAAACATGTGAACATTCTATGCAAAGTATATACAGGCCGTGTCGCTACAAAAAGGATATTTGTACTTTTCTGTCAAATAAACGAGTGCGCATGTCCGGTCCCTTAGCGAGGGCAAATGTCTAGATAGCTAAGTTACCCCAGGCATACCGCTATGCGAGCCAACAGCATAGGTTCTGGCTAGAACGCACGTATGCGGAAGCTTGGCGGAACCTTTGATTTTCGCATACACTATACGATGATTGTCTCCTTATGCGACTCATACTTCTTAGCCATGGCTCTACATAAGCCATAAGTAATTAAACGCTTTTTTTTTTATATTTTATTACGAAAACACACCTATTCAAAATACATTTCACCTCCAAAAACTAAAACTTTTCAGATTAAAAACTCTGATATTTTTCATATTTCTGCTCAAAACATAGCTTGTGGTACTCATTAGAACCGCCTTGGCAAGGCGGTTCTAACGAGTACCACAATTGATGTTTTTTAGCAAAAACGAGAAAAAATGTATACCCCTATAAATCGCAGTTTTACTATAATGATGTGGAGCTTAAGGGTGTCCAAATTATACAGGCATGTTTGCGTGATGTGCCCTCAGAAAGTACTTCTGATGAATACCTATACCATATGTTTTTGGTGAAATAAGAAAAATATAGCCTGATACCACACTATTGTAAAACTATGATAGCCTTGAAATTTTTACCCTAGAGTACGGGAAATAAATACTATTTTTGTTACTAAGCAAATTTAAATAGATCTATTGTAGAAATGGTTGCCGAGTATCTGCACTTGAAATTTAAATATGATAAAAAAAAGAGATGCTTTGAGAACAAAGAATATACCGAAGAAATGAAAATTGTTGTCTGTCCAAGTTTGAGATGCGAACTTTTACAGCTTATGTTAGATTTTCATGAAATCTCTGAAATATAATCAAAAATGTAGAATAGCGAAGCTCGATATAAACATCGTAATGGGGAACATAGGAGAACACATGGCATATACTTGTTATGGGAAGACTATGGTGAACACATCACATAGACTTGTTATGGGGAACATGGGAAACATATCTCACAGACTGGTTATGTTTGAACATGGGGAACACATAAAAAAACATGTTATGGGAGAACATGGGAGAACACATCACATAGACTTGTAATGGGGGAACATGGGTAGCACCTTAAATAGACTTGTTATGGGTGAAAATGGGGAACACATCTCGCAGACTGCGTATGTGTGAACAAAGGGAACACATCACATAAACTTGTGATGAGAGAACATGGGGGAATACATCACATGGACTTGTTATGGGAGAACATGGGTATCACATCACAGAGACTTCAGCTGCTTTTCACCGTTCCTTTTACTTGACATCTTTTTGATACCTGATGTCCTGGCTTTTGTCAGGCCCACCGTAGTCCAGCTGTTGGTTTTCGTTTGCTTCAGCATTTCAGTTATTTCTTGCTTTCGAGTCCTCATCGTTGTTTCATCTCTGTATTCGTTTGATTTTTATGTTCTCGGAGATGTTGCACTGATGAGTTAGAAATCCGTCACGCAGACTGAACAAATTCTTGTGTATACCACGGAGGAACTAAGGGAGAGGGTTGTGGCCATGTAAAATCGATCATAGTCTTTCTTTTCCGAAAGAGGGACTTCATTCTTCCAGGAACAAAGCTATTCCATCAAACTGACCTGTCAGATAACCAGGAGTGAAGTCCATTAATCTGTCATTAGCAGCAATATCAATGATTATGTCCAGTTTACATCCACAGTGACTAAATTGAAATTATCTGGTCAGTTAGATGGCCTGCCTGTTAACTATTACATGCTAGTTATAACACAAAGGTGTACTCCAGCAGATGTGTGGGATTAAATAGAGAAAACTGAAAACTGATCCTGAACAGTGCTGGGGTTTAATTCTTTTACTATGTATGTCTAAAATTGTATATTTCAGATTTTTTAAAATGACTTTGCACTAAGATTTACCAGTATATACTTGACAAAATCAATGTACATAAAACTAAATTAAATAAAAGACCAGTTTATTTTATTCTTTTATTTTTATGCCCTTACCGCACCCACCCCACCCACCTCATCCCCACAAACAACGAAGTGGAGGAGGAAATATAGTTTTATCCTCCATTCCTACGCACGTCTATCCGTCCATCAAACTTTATATTACTGATCATCTCGCAAATCCTCTTACAGTTCATAATGCGGAGGTTTGAGTCTTTTACCATAGTAAGAAAACAGACTGAGCATGTACATAAAGGCCAGAGAACTCTGATCAATTTTTTATTGTTTATTGCTAGCAGTCTTCGCGAAAACTACAGGGCTGTCTGACACGACTGGCAAATTTTCTTTTTGTCCTGCAAACATTTTTGACTTGACAGCTGCCCTGCAACAGTTTTTGGTCGCCAAATTTTAATAATAGACATTTTTTTTTTTCATTTCATTTCCTTTTGCCTTCACGTTTTTTTTTGGGGTAAAAAGGTACTAAAACAGTATCATCTGAACATTAAAATTTTATTTTCTAATCCTAAGTTGTTATCAGTTGAGACCAAGCTTTTCCCTCTGTTCTATAGAAAATTTGTCTGACTAACAGCCGTCCTGTAGCACTTCAAAAGTTTTAGCGAAGACTGCGCTAGAGTAATGTACCCTGGATTTACCTAGAAAAATTGTCTCATACAAGAAATGAAGTATGGTCTGTGTCTCTGCAACTTCTACAGTTTTCAAAACAATGATTTTAAATTTAAACTCGCAGTAAAGTAAAAATGTAGAATGGGCATGTGCATAAAGGTCACAGAACGATGATCAAATGTTTATTACTAGACTTACATAGCTTTGGTTTATTTAGAAATTTCCTTTTATACACATGGCATGGTAAGGTCCGTGTCTCCGCAACTTCTAAATTTTTCACTACATGTATAATGATTTGAAACTTGCGGAAAAGTAAGAATATAGACTTGGAATGAGCATAAAGGTAACAGAAATCTGATCAAGTTAAATTGCTAGAGTTACATACCTTGGATTTACTAAGGATTTTGCATAATACATATGGCATAGTAGTGCTTCTCTGCAACTTCGACAGTTTTCAAGATAATGATTTGAAACTTGCAGCAAAGGAAGAATATAAACAGGGCATGTGCATAAAGGTCACAGAACTTTGATCAGTTATTGTAATAGAGTTACAAAACCTTCATTAACTTACTTAATAGATAAATTTGCCATACTCACATTGTATAGTGAAGATAATGTCTCTGCGACCTACAGTTTTCATAATTGTAGTTTGAAACTTACATTACAGAAAATGTATAGGACTAACATATGCATAAAGGTCAGCGAATTCTGATCAAACTACTATTACAAGAATAACATGATTTATTATATAATTTTGCCTCATAACTATGCCATAGCAATCATGTTCGGAAATTTACACTATGGCAAAAAACACAGGTTGAGGGTGTGCATGAAGCCCACATGACTCCGAAAATGGTCAAATGATACAGCTACAAAGCCAAACTGGCAGTAGCGGGGGCATTCATCCCCTTAGGGAATTTCTAGTTTTAAATTATTTTTATTTTTTTATTTTTTTCCGTCATATCTAAGAGTGCAGGATCAAATGTCAGTTTTAATATGAAGCAAATAGAAAGTACGACAACCTTATTTCATTTATGCACCCCGCCCCCCTCCGCCCCCACCATCCCCGCCAAGAAGTGGGGAACATTTGTTTAACCCTCCGTGATATGTACGTCCATGTTCCCCGTGTGTCCATCCGTCACACTTGATAGTATTGTGTGTATCTCCATAACTCCTCGTACAATTTTCAAGTTCAAGATGTAGGTTGAAACTTGCATCATTGTAAGGGTATAGACTGAGCATGTGCATAAAGGTTACAAAACTCTGATCGAATGATTATTTGTAGAGTGGCATACCCATGATTTACTATGGGAAAAAAAAACATATACACTAGCCATAATGCGGTTCGTGTCTCCGCAACCTATTGTTTTCAAGGTAATGATTTGAAACTTGTACCATAGTAAGAATATCGGCTCGCATGTGCATAACATGACAGAACTCTGATCATTGTTTGTTTTTTTTTGCTAGAGTTACATACCCTTGATTTACGAAGAAATATGACTTTCTAAACATGGCAGAGTAGGGCTCCTGTCTCCGCAACTTCTCCTACAGTTTTCAAGATAATGATTTGAAACTTGCAGCAAAGTAGGAATATAGGCAGGGCATGTGCATTTGTAATGGTCACATAACTCTGATCAATATTTTATTGCAAGTGTTATATGCCCTTGATTTACGTAGGTTTTTTTTTATCAAATTCCTTTTTTAGATAAATAAATCTACATAGTCAGACTGGCAGTAATAAGGTTGGAGCAGGCGGAGGCAGTAGCATTCATCCACTTTAGGGATCATTTAGTTATAAATATGTTTAGTTTTAAATATATTTATGTTGTATTAAAAATATGATCTAAATATATATACACACAATGAAAAGAATCTCTTCAAATTTACACTAACAGTATTATACATTCAAAATTACCGTCGTTACCTAATTATTGGGACAGAGAGGCCTGAGCTAACAGTATACCCAGATCAAATGTCGCAGAATGTGGCGTCTAATCTGTCTGCGACTATTCAGTAGTTTTAGACACATCAGGAGGTAGTCAAATGGACTTCTTAAACTTTTTGGACATTTATGGTAAGGGAGAAATATATCCTAATATTTAGGGTAAATACAGTATGCCACGTGCCTTGGGAGGATTGTGGTCCGTGACTGCGGCATTACCTGGGTATCTCCTTGTTCATTTTTACATTTACATTCAAATATATATGTCACCAAACAAATGAAAACTTTGCGAGATAGAAAAAAAAAATATTTCATTATTGCACTTTCCTTTCAGTGTTCAGTTGCCTTTTCACTCGACTTTTATGTAATGCACAGAGACAACACATTAGGAGCAGGAATTTCATGAAACTTGTAAAATACAGATAATTTCTGTTTCTCTTCTACACAGGTGTTATCAAAACAATCATGAGCTGGCCAGTTTGAAAGCAATAAAAAATAGTCTCAATGGGGTTAAATTAGACAGGTCAATGATTGCTATGTTTAGCATGTGGCACTAAATGTGGTTCTTTCTGGAAGAATGAGGTCCCTCTTTAAGGGTGAACGTTGAGAATACATCACGTAGACTTGTTATGAGGGTACATGGGGAGCACATCACATAGACTTGAAATGGGTTAACACAGGGAACACATCACATAGACTTATTATGGCGGAACCCCGAGAACACATTACATAGACTTGTTATAGTGGAACATGGGGGGCATATAACATAAACTTGTTATGGGGAAACATGGGACCATATCACATATACTTGTTATATGGGAACTTCGAGAACACATTATATAGAATTATTATGAGAGCACATGGGGAACACATCACATATACTTGTTATGGTGGAACAATGGGAACACTTCACATTACTTGTTACGTCGGAACATGGGAAACGCTTTGAATAGATTTGCTTTGGGAACATGGGGTAGACACCACATAGACTTGTTGTTATGGGGGAACATGGGGAATACATCACAAAAAACGTGTTATGGGAGAACATGGGGGAACACATCACATAGACTTGTTATGGGGAACATGGGTATCACATTAAATAGACTTGTTATGGGTGAAAATGGGGAACACATCATCTCGCAGACTGCATATGTGTGAACATAGGGAACACATCACATAAACTTGTTATGGGAGAACATGGAGAGCACATCGAACAGACTTGTTAACGAATTCTAAAGTCCAGGGAATGTGATGTAAGGCACCTTTAGTTTAGCCGATGAACTACATCAGTCGTGTGTAGCTTGATTTAATCTGTATTTCTAAGGCAGCCCGACTTCGCAATATTTCATGACAAAATCTTTGCTCCCCGCAGGCTGATCTGGGTTTTCCATGGGCGCACCTGCATTCTTGTAAGAAATGCTGTGTCCTGGCTTATATTAACTTATTTTCAAACCTTGTAAAATATAAATGAAGTTAGCCAGGAAAGGCCAAATAATGATGCCTAACTAAGGCTCTATGAACTAACTTGAGTATCCTGCGATTATCATGAAGACCTTCGAAATTTGCTGCTAAATGTTTAGATACAGTTAGATATTTTTTTCAGGATCTATGTACTGCCATCGCCGTGCTTCTTCATTATATATTCCTTGTCGTCTTTTTTGTCATGCTGGCGGAAGGCATCGAAATTGCTGTTTCCATAATGTATGTGTTTGCAACTAAATCAAGGATCAAGTGGCTTGTTCCACTAGCTTGGTGTAAGTATGTTTCGTACATTGTACTTTTCGGTTATGTTTCATGAACTAAAAACACAAGATTTTAAAAGCAACACGTCCTCGGGAACAGAGCTTAGAGTACGTGTAACTGCGATACAAATATCCCGTTTGAACGGCCAACATCAAAACCAATGTTGATATTTAAGACTCATTCAAAATACAACGCATACGCGTCTTTTGTCTCCTCCGTGATGTTTGAAATATTGTACCAGGTGTCAGGAGTTATTCGAAAAAAGGAAACTATTATTAAACACAAAGTATTTTACCAATAGCTTTCTCAAAGCCCTGACCTTTTCAACAACATCATGCAATAAAAACAATTAACAGATTCTACGATGATAAGTTAGAAGACAGTGTATTATTTTGCTGCATAAATTTATAAGGATAAAGCACTGCAAGTAAAAAAAAATAATTACTTCCTAAGTATTTTGTCAGGGGATTATTTGGAAAATCTACCAAGAATATGCGGTTTCCTTCAGAATGACTGACAATACCGGGCTATGATGCATACATCATGATGAGTAAATAAAGGATTGTTTCCTTGGAGGGTTGTTCAGTACTGCTTCTATTATATATTTTAATTGTTCTACTTTCACAGTTATTCCAGCGGTTATAGTTGCTATTGCAGCAGGTGTTACTAAGTTAGAAGGTTATGGAAATGAAACTTTGTAAGTAGCAAATCTTTACTCTTTTTCATGTACAAGATCAAATTTTCATATCAGGATAAAAACTAAAACTTCCGTTAGCAGTTCTTTCCTAAAGCTATGTTTAACTACAGTCACTTTAATTGTGTAATTGTCACTGGAATCAGTAGCGTCCGTAAATAAATTCTTCTAAACTATTTCTTAGATTTGAATAAAACATAACAGCGGTGTTACTTATGTGGTTTTCTACAGTAGTACTGTATTCATGAATGCCGCTTGAATGATTCTTTTGTTATCGCAATATATTGGAAACTAGCTGAAAAATCACATCTAATAAGTCGGAATGTCCTTGAATTTAACATATGGTAGTCAAAAGACTGCTAACTAGGGGTATTGTTTTGTGAAAGCACACAGGCGAGATATTCCAGGTACTTTGGTTTCCTATTAATTTGATTATGGAAGATCATAAACTATTTCTTGACTTCCCGCGTTAAAACGGAAAACGTAAAGCATTTCATAAATATATTCGAAATGAGATTTTTTCACTCTGTTTCTGCTCAAAGCAACTAATAAGTGATTTTTATTGCTAAAATATATGACATCACTAACTATACATAAAGCTAAAAACAAAGTATGTCCTCTAAAACATATTTTTCAAGTTGTGTATTTCCATGTTGGGTCCTTGGACATCTTGACACGTGGTTATAACGCGGTGGCAAGATGTTCGAGAACCTAACATGGATATTCACAAATAGGTTACGACAGTACCATTTCTAAGTTGGTTTCGGTTTTACTATTGCATTAGAATTTTTTGTATATAATGAAGTATTTATAATGTAAGTTATTTCGGCTTCTTTTCAGCTGTTGGTTGTCAACAGAAAGTGGCTTACTATGGGCTTTCGTTGGACCTGCCGCATTTGTTATTTTAGTAAGTTGTTTTGGGTATATGTACTGTAGTTTTCTTATCTCCATATTCAGTTTGAAAGTCCGTTTGCGTTTATCTGATTGCCACGTAATACGCATACTAGTTCGCATTGCCCGATAACATATGATACAATCATAAACCAAAACCTGTTGTCTACATTTTCTGATTACCTTGTTATATGCAGACTAATACGCATTGCATTGCCAGACAACATATGCTACACTCGTGAACCAAATCCTGTTGTCTGTATATATTTTAGATATTTTATAACTGTTTTAATAACGTGTTATTATTTTCGAATACATAGTTACTGTAATAAAATTTAAAGTTGTAATGAGGTAGTCCCACACAACCACTGCTGATATAGCGATTGCTCTATTTTATTCTATGCAAGCATTTTTGCAATACAGCTAACACTGTGAAACACAGCTATGCTTAGTGCAATGCAATGAATATGTTAGTATAATGGAAACCATGCTCCGAAATTGCCTGATGACGTATACCCGTGTTTTTTTTATTTTTTTTCGTAATTGTATCTGTGTGATAAAATGCTACATTTTAAAACTTTACTAAAATGGGTTCCTAGTAAAGTGTATTTTATATGCAGCATGTACGAAATAGATTTTCTGTTAAATGCTATTTATATTTCAGGTCAATTTTGTTATAGTAGTAATAGTGTTCCGACAGATGTTTACATCGTCAGCTATGCTGACAAAGAGTGATAAACAGAAGGCAAAGTGAGTGCAATTAGACATTTTGCTACAGCTAACTGTATATTACATATTTATTGAACAAAAGAAAGGGGAGTCTTCTCCAACCAATATTGCTTGAGTGCTCAAGCAGCTGTAAATGCCTGCTGTACTTGCAGCGGGTGATAGAAGCGGGACATGTAAGTATTTTGTTCCTGCATTCTCCACCATTTCTCGCATTTTTCTCCAATAGCTCGTCTATCACTTTCTCCATCACTGTGTGAGACGATACAAAATGACGCACCTGTCATTTAAAGCAATATTACTGCCACCATGTGTCTATCAGTTGCCATATGTTTGCTTGATACACTCAGAAGTTCAAACATTTATGTCTGCATCATACGATTCCACTCAGCAGAAACATCTACGCCTTACAATGTCCTGCAAAAACATTCATGTATGCTCTTCATATCAGAAACATATATTTGGTCCGCAAAGGGATTATTTATCTCATCATTGAAATATCACAGTGATAACCACATATTCGCAAACACTATAATAAAACAAAACACAATGCTCAATGGCAATCTGAAGTCAGAACACAAGAAGATCACAAACAGGATCACGATTCGCTCAACTAGAGGCCTTGATAATCGGGCGTCAAGCTTCTGAAACAAATTAAGTAGGGAGCCGTTATTAAGTATGTGGGCTAAATCATCGTTGTGCAAGTAAAGAGGGAAGCAAATTTATCAACCATATGGCCATGAGAAATTAGGAAACTTGCTGTAGCTGAACACATTAAGACAGATTTACACAGTAAAAAAGGATTATGATGAGTCAAGAAAATCAAATTGAAAAGCTTATTTGAAATGTGCAAAACTATGAAAATCCCCTTAGTAATTCAGACACGTGCATACGTACATATCCCTGTTTCCAATGTATACGGGAACATAGGGATGTACATTATATGATTGTTAGCATGATGCTTTCTCTTAGCTGAAAACATTAGGTCTTTATTTGCCTTCTGTCTTTTATAATAAGCAATGGTCGGTTTCCTTTGAATATCTCCAGCGTGATTTTAAATATACAGCTCTATTTCATTGTCAGGTAGCATAAAATAATATACAGTATAATGTAGTGAAACTCTACACTCATTTATGTCAAGCCTCTCATTACCTTTTTTATATGCAAACATAATACGAGTGCATTCATTATATTTCAGAACTAGTCTTCGAGGTTTATGTGTTCTTCTTCCAATTATGGGATTAACCTGGGTTTTTGGTGTATTCTCAGTCAATGAAGACCTTGTGGCTTTCCAGTATATATTTGCTGTCTGTAATAGTTTGCAGGTGAGCTGTTTTTTACTTAAGTCAAACAATACATTATACAAAAACCAATTAAACTTTATCTCAGATAGCTGTTACTATATATAAATGTGAAAAGTTCGGCAGTATATATCTTAATAATACAAGTTGACATTAAAGGGAAAGGTAATGTAGAAATCCATTATGCCTATCAGGGTAGAACTTTCCAAGCCAAAATTGTTTAGGCTTTGCAACGTCACACAGCCCTTATTAAATACGCGTAAATAAAAAAGACATCACATAGATGGATATTTTGTCTTAATCTTTCTGAACTTGTCTTCCTTTAGTAGCAAGTAACTTATTTTCTAAAAACAAATGCTTTCCGTATAAAAGTATTGCAAAATTTTAAAGACTAAAAATTATTGAAATCTCATTAAATATTCAAACTGGCGACGCCAATGTCGGCCATGTTATATCCTTCAAACAATAATAACTTTGTTAACCGATTTATTAAACTTGTATCAGTTTTTACGATTTGTTAAGCTGTTTGTTGTGAAATATATTTTTTTTAGGTTTGTGTTCCCCTTTAACTGAAAAAGTCGTCCTGTCTCAATGAACATGACATTTTCCTTGTTTGAATAGTTTGGTACCCTTAAGTGCATATTTCCAGATTAAATTACTATTATGTGATATGTTTGTTTGATCATGTTTATGTGTTGTGTTTGATCACTTTTAAACGTTTTATGATTGATGAGTAATTGTATACAGTCAAACTTCAATAGCTCAAACACCGATTGCTCGATTACCATGGCTAATTCGAACTCGATTTTGAGTCCAAAGGAAATTCTCCCGATAGCTCAAGAAAACAAAGCTTTAAGGCTATTTCATTTTTTTATTATTTATTTTAACAAGAAAAATATATTTCAGGTGTATCCATTAGAATCACCTCGACGAGGCGACTCTCACGAGTACACTCAACATACCATTATTTTATAGAAGATCGAAAAGGCGTGCCTGAATTATCCCATAATCTCCTGACCTGGTGCCATAATTAGTCCTTAGTGGCTCGAACTACCCATGTCTCGAATAAATTTCTATGGGCCCAAAGATATTCGAGCCAATGAGGTTTTACTGTATATTATTATAAACTGCAGACTTTGCTTAAAGTTTGCATAATACATTTGGGCAGCACAGTCTAATCAGGCCCTTCACTGTCCGCTAACAGAATTATTGGATACTACAGAATGTATGCGTGGAGAGAAAAGCCCCGATGATAATTTCCAAATGCACAGGATGATCTGAATCTGTGCATTTTGTGATTAATCGAAGGCACTTTGTTTCGCTTGACGCGGCCCTTTGAGTCTTGTTATGCTTTGTCTTCCTTGAGAAATTTAACATTTTGTTCTGTAATTCCAGGGTTTCTTCATCTTCCTTTTCCACTGTTTATTGAATAAACAGGTATGTATTGTTGTACAAAACTAGCTTATATTTCTTACAAAACACTATTGCTTTGTAGATATCGTTTTATCCTTTAAAACCATGTTTTGAAGAATACAGTTTTATGCTATTACACATACCGCATCATTTCTAATAACGTATTGGTTTTAACGTAGTGCGCGGGCAGCCGTAGCCTAGTGGGTAAGAGAGCTGACTCTTAATCCATTAGGTTTCTCATGGTTGTGGTTCGAGCCTCGCTCGGGACACATGTGGGAAAGCCAAGTTCTGCTTACAGATGGTCAGGTGTTTTTTTTTGCCCGGGTTCTCCGGTTTTCGCCCACCTTTGATGACATACACAGTGTGTTTAAACTGATGATAATGCTAAGTACTAAGTTGACACTCCCAAGTTCGAACTCACTCTGAATAGTCTTTATATAGGTACAGAGTGCTTTCCATAATAACGGTTTATAATTTGCGGGGCTCAAACTGATTGATAACGAATATATCTTAGATGCAAGCTCTTGACAAAACGAGACAACTAATATACGTACAGAGCTAAGATACCTGTTAAATTTATGTTTCCTTGTAAATTTCAAATCTTACAAAGAGAAGAGATTGTAATAGTAAACCATAAATTCTAGTTTGACATATGAAACTGGAAATTTGACTATTCCGGCTATTCTTTTATGTTATAGATTACAAAATGTGTGGCATGAACTTTTTCTGTCTGAAAGTAATGCCAGAGATTCCTATGTGTAAGACTGTCAAGTTCGGTATGTCACGTTGACATGTTATCTCACTTAAAACACTTTAAAGATGAACATAATTTCTTGTGTTGTAGAATGCCAATATATCAGGAGGATAACGTCGCTTCAGCTACAGTGTTTCAGTTAATTTGAACTAAGCAAACATAATAAATTACAAATTTATGTAAACATCTATCGAGTATAAATGCCCTTATCAATGTGATATTTTAATTCTTTGTTCCCGAGATATAGTAACTATATGTATGTTATGGTGATAAGTTTAGTTGTGTTTACAGCCACTTAATTTCTTCTCTTTGCTGTATTTTTAAATATTCGTATTTTTATACTTATTGTTACAAATAACAAAATACTGTTTTCTCATAGCTTCAGGATGCTTTAAAACAAAGAAGAGCTAGAAAGAAAAGTTTACAGTCGTTTGAAAAAAGTTATAAGAACATACATTCGAGCGGAACAGCCTCAACGGTAAGCCAGTGATTTAGTTCATTTTTATAGCCCCACCCCCGCCCCCACCACCCTCAAACTGTGTTTGTGTGAGATATACTGTTTTTATGTTGTCCGTCCGTTCGTATGTCCGTACTCAGTTACGTTTTGCTTTCTGCTTCAAGCAATTACTTCGCGCGGGATGTCTAATAAGCACTGTTTATTGACAGTGCTTGTTATAATTGCTTCACTCAGTGATATCTTTTGTCACGGTGCCTAATTCTGTAGTACTTAACATAGAGTTCAAATTATCTTGCTTTTATCGCCGTAACATACAATACACGTGAACAACCCTACAGTACAGACTCCAGACTGAGTTTTTGCTTACCCTAGCATCGGAAAGATATACGATTTATTTTGATATAGGAAGAAAGCCTGGACATGTGCAACTTGCATACCAGATATGCATTCATTGCATTCGCAAAAACTTGCACGTTTCTATGGAGGCCCAGTTGATACTTAACAAATATTAAGTATATGAAACCTTGTGTATTCAGGTTTAAATCATGACAAAAAAGGTAAAAATGCTCAAACCCGAAAGCAGAATATTTATTTTCTCATGCATATATGAAAACATGACGTCATTATTGACACCCCGGTTGTTTTCCGCATTTAAGGGAGAGTACCCCGTTTTCCTGTATGACATAAATCTTTAGATCACCTGAGCCGAAGCTCACAAGGTGAGCTTATATCATACAAACGGTCTTTTGTCCGTCGTTTGTCCTCATATTTAAACATCTTCTCCTCAGAAACCCCTGGACCAATTGAAGTCAGATTTTATGTTGAACATCTGTGCCTCGTGGGAACAAATTTTGGTATAATTGGTTCTGGTCACGTGACAAAGATGGCCGCCATACCCATATATGGTAAAACTCCTGAAAATCTTCTTCTCCAGAACCGTTAGTTAGATGACTTTGAAACTTGGCAGACAGCAAAAAGAGCTAAATCTCTTCAAAGTTATATAAATGATGACCCTGGGTTGACCTAGACCTAGTTTATGGCAAAGTCAGATTTGGTCCCTATGGCGTTTGAATATGAAAAATGTAAGCAGTGCATCTAGCCAAAACAGTTGTATTTTATAAAATGAAAGTAGGTCTAATATGAATCCCTATAAATGACAAAGGTCAAGGTCATTCAGTGACCTTGGCTGAAAATCACTAGGATTGAATGTCCATCAAAGTTTCAAACATCTCCTCATTAACATCTGGTTTTGTATGAACTAATATCCCCAACTACTCATAATTATGTTTTCATAATGCGGAATAGTACATTAGGAAGTATTAGTTGTTACAGTAAAGGAGAAAATTCAAACATAATGCGTATTTTGTCGACATGACGTTTGACATGAATTATTACACATTTCAAATCCCGTCCTACAATGGTGGTAATGACAAGATCTTGTGATAGCATATATTACATTGTTGCGCACAGTCATGGTAATCAAAGCTGCGTACGCTATACTAACACCATTAGGCTTTAGAAGACTTTATTTACTTGTGGTTGTGAGCTAGTACCAAAGAGTATCATTTCATTAATATCTTAACCCGCAGCTGACCGGGCATGCATATTCTGTTATACAAATTACAGATTCAATTTCTGAACGATTAGACAAACTAAAATATCGCAAATCTCGTTGCAGACTTACCAGTCATCTGAAGACAAAACCAAGCAGATCAACAATGAACCAGCAGTTAAGTCAAGTAAGTCAAAAAGTTTTATAATTAGTTGCATTGTTGCCAAACTAATTCTAATTTACAAAAGTAGAGAATGAAACACATACACACACATACACATACACACACACACACACACACACACACACACACACACACAGAGGTATAGTTGTTTATACCCATATTACTGTCTGAGTACTCCTGAAATGATGTTGAAATATGAAAGCGAAAGTTATTTAGAGAATAGATGTTACCTTTATTACTACGGATGCTTTTATATGTCGAACAAAATCCCCAAGGACGCCACGTTTGAACTAAAGTAATTGTGATACAATTTTTGTACAAGGAGTTATTTGTTTTTTGGAGTAAAACCCCATGTGTATGTGATGTCTTACTACACATATGCGGCCTAATGGTTGTAACAATTAATAGTGAGCAGGTAACACATTTAGCCTCAAGCGGTAGTTTTATCACCGTCGATTTGATATAAATGTTGGAAGCAAAACGACAGTATGAGCAACGTCAGGCCGGGTTGGCCAGATTGCAACTTTGTTTCGTCACTATACAAATACAAACTTGGAATTCACAGCAGTTCGTCTCCAACAAATAAAACAAATAAAAGAAGAATCTTCCGGTGGCCGTTTGGTTAGTGATCGCATAATATCCTTCGGATATCTTCGGATCGCGAGGTCCCGGTTTCGAATCCTGCTGGAACCAGAATTGAACTCATGACCAAACAATACAGCATTGCATAAAGCATTTCATTATTACCCTTCCATTGTCTCGATACCATTTACTTAATGTTGAAAGGGACGTTAAACTCTACATTCTCAAATAAAAGTAAAATTAGCTACATCAGTATTGACAATATAAAATTTCGTTTTCAGTCGTTACCCACTTTGCTTTCTGTTTCTTTGCTTTCGATAATAGTTTGTTTTTAAGATTGAATCTGGTATCGAGGATACAGATGAGGTTTTGTGCATGTAATAATCCTGGTCTAACGGTCTTAGCGGGTCTGGGCATCACCTACCATTTTCATTGTTCTTTTTCTTGTAATTTACTAGCTTAAAGACGATATCCGTTTTAAAGAACCTTTTTGACCTCTCAACATCTGGTGTTAAATGCTGTGTTGAGGCCGGCAGCTGTTCTCACTGGTCTGTATCGAGTGCTTCGAGTATATTTACTATTCCTTTTGGATCATTGATCCGTTTCCTTCCAACTGAATACGGAGTTCTTCTCCAGCCCGGGATTAATGGTGTTTACAACAACACACAATAAATTCTTACATATGCTGTAAACCGCGTTTTCTGTCCCTTGATGTATTTCTTTTTTTAAACCTATTCCTTTTTACGAACATGTCAAACCGTCCTATGCCACTCAATCGGTTAAAAAATGTACGGCTTTTTAAAGTTCCTCTTTCGTTTGTAAAGATATCGCAAAGTCTCCATTGATATTTTAGCTTCAAATCCATTTTTGGAGGCAGACAGGCAAATGAAGGAACTGGTAGGGAAAGGAAAGAAAACCGGAAATACTTTTGATAAAGAATCTGCTAATAAAAAGGACAAGGTTGACAAAGATAAACCGCCAGTAGATGTAGCGCTTGAAGATGTTAAAATATCAAACATATTAAGGGAGTCTGAGGTTATGAGTGGTACAGCTGGTATATCCTCAATTCTCACAGCACAATCTGACACAGACGTGCACACCAGAAGAGAAGAGGTACCTTCGGAGGTAGGTTCAGTTGTTTATTATCATAATAGTTTAGTTTTGATATTTCGACACAGCTGCTGAGCTATAAAATTTTGTTATATATCGCAAAAACATGTACATTAAAACCAATTATTTCAGATTGCCCGCTGGCCAGTGCTCATCAGGTTTTCTTTTACGCTGTCAGTTATTGATATACGATGTCATTTGATCTATGAATCATGTTATATTACAGGGTTCTTGCATTGATATTGGTGAATATTATCCCGAGTAGCGATATAGAAAGTCTAGAGCTTGCGAGAGTCGGTAGATTTAGCAACGAGGGACAATATTCACCCGTATCAGTATAATAATCCTTTCATTATATATCTATTAATAGTTTTGCTGCATTAAATGCTTTGTAGACAAAAAACTGTGCAGTGTGTTTGTCTAAAAGCAATTCAAACAGCTGTGTGAAATTGATATTACAAAAGCGATATTATGTTTGCACTAGTGTGATGTCATATGTCATATAACAGTAACATTCGAAGGCATCAGAATAAGCGTGAAATATCACGTAAGCGTGCCGATATCGTGATATCAGTACGGCTTGATCCTCGGATTTTATCGGATAGTTTTAATCATTCAACATTTAGAGCTATATAATAATCAAAATTATTTTACGAGAACAGAATATAGTTTACAATGCCTTACCGATGTAATCACAGACTATTAATTTGTTTGTTTAACAAAAACTGTCATAAGGACACGGGAAAGAAGGGATTAGATTTTGGTGATCTTGACCTCATTGCATCATACACGCTCCAAAATTAGCCATTTGAGCAGTCTGTTGCATGAATTAATAGATGGAATGCAACCAAACCAACACATATACTTTACTTGGACGAGCGAAAGAAGTCATTAGATTTTTGGTGACCTTGACCTCATTATTAGGGCACTTAGAAACTCCAGTTTTGATTGACAAAAGCATGTGTGCACACTATCTCTCTATTCAATGTCACACTGGCACTTTGAAACTCAAATTGGATAACAAAAAAGAAAAACACACACACAAAAAAATAACGTGTGTGTACACTGCAAACTTGGTATACTTATTTGACATTGTCCATCCGACGGTCATGTGTCCGTTCGTGTGTCTGTCCGTCTGTGACATTGTTTTTTCCTAGTATCTTGAAAGCACAGTGATGGATATTCATCAAATACTTCAGACACATTAATATTAATATCGCGTACCTAAATAAAAAAAAAAACAAAACATAAGGGCTAGAGGCAAAATCTCTAAGAGTTATTGACTTTCGTAAAATTTTCTGTTGCAGTAAAAAGCTTGGTGTGCACACTTTCTCTTTAACCAATGGCTGGAATTCGACCAAACTAGCACAAATACACCATTGGAATGGAAAAGAAGTGATAAGATATTTGGACAATATTCTCATTTTCAAGGCACACCGGCACTTTGAAACTTACATTTTGATAGTAAAAAAAATCTTGTGTGCACATTAACTCTTTATCTAATGGCTGGATACATACTAAAGGCTCTTAAAATGAGCCTTGTGAGCACTATCATGAAGCAGTTGATGAAATTTGAGCAAACTAGCACAGGTACTTTATGGGATAGGGTAAACAAGTGATTATATTTTAGTGTCCTTGACCTCATTTTCAGGGTCACACAAACACTTTAAAATGCAAGTTTGTACAAAGAAATTATACTGTTTAAATGTCCATTAGTATAGCAATGCACTAGATGTGAAATACATGTACTTAATATTCGTAGCTTAGTGTCTATCTTATCAATCCGTGCACATATATGTTGATATGGAGTAATTCAGTATATGTAGTTTATAGTGATCATACTACTTACATTAACATCTAAATAGCCTGTATTGAAATTATGCTTGGTTAAAAAACCATTATGTTTTTAGAATCGGGCGCTTTAGTTTGACATATGACATACATGTATAATTTATAGCTAGCGTGTTAGTTAAATGTTAGTTATATTCACGTCTACAGCTGCTAATTATTCATTAAACTCGAACTTTAGTCTTCCCCTGTGATGGGCTACACAAGGATAACCTTTTAGATTTTTATTATAACTAGATTACATAGACTTGTAACTACACAGATATCGCAGTCTGTCTGTCATTCACGTTAACAAGTCTATGTAATGTGTACGCCCTCAAGTTTCCGGATAATATATAGTAAAACAGGGGTATCAGGGGTATATAGGGGTCTACAAATATCTAAATATGTTTGGATCTTTCTGGACATTATCTTAAATGTCTTACATTGTGTAAGAAGTAAATACATCTACATTTTTGTCGTTGACACTTTATACTTTTGGAATAGTATCAAGATGGCTGCCAAATATAAATTTTGCGGAAAATAAAACAGACAGAAAAAATGTGTAAAAATCAAATAAGAGAACATAATATGCCAAATACGATCAAAAACACTTTACTGGAGAATACAAAATGCTGTGTACAAAATCATTGAAATTAAGCATTTGATAAAAAAGGTTAACTTCTCTTTTTCGAAAATATGTAATCTTTGGTATTTAATTTGACGAATATTTACAGTCAGTATAACAAAGTCTATGTTGTTTTTTAGGAAATATTTTATTTTCCTAAAATGCGGATTCAAAAGTTCATCTGAAATAGTCTACGTACGGGTTAAACGTTCAGCACATTCCTAGCCCTCAGATCCGGTCAAACAAAATACTCTCAATATATATCATCTCCTGATTTTGTACGGGTAAGGTTAATAGGTTTGGTTTTGGGCCAAAACAACCAATTCTTTTTATCTAATACATTAATCTTTAAAACAAGTGTTGCAAAGATAAACATTTAATTGGAGCTGATATCAGACTTCAGCTTCTTAGCCTTTTACAGGTTTCTACACTGCTTTTACCAGGTGTATTATTATAAAGGCTTTAAGGTAAGAATTCACCTAATATATGCAGAATTACTTTCTTTGTGATTAACACATTCTATCATTAAACAGATTCATTGCCTTTCTGAAAATAATATATCAGTAGTTAATGTAATAATTTCTATCTGGTGAGAGACTGCTAGTTACAATGATGATAAGCAATTTATAAATAGTGCTTTAGAAGTCAATTCTTGACGAGAATAAAGTTTTTGTGATTCTTATAATTCCAATTAATTTAACAACTTGTTTTATTTTAGACATAAAAATGCTTTATTACCGTATTTTCCGTAATATTGTCAGACGCAAATGTTGAAATATTTCAACTGCCATACTGTCAGCCTTTTATTTCCTGAAAAGATACAGCTTCGGGGAGGTACTATAGAATTATTTTCTATTTCTCTTCTGAAAATTGGTCTACTCTAAAAGAAAAAATAACTGCTCTTAAAAGCAGGAAATACGTTTCTTTTAGAGTAGATCCTTTCTCAGAAGGGTTTTGGTATTTAGCAAACAGGGAGATTTAAAAATTGTGTTTGCTGAAAATATTAATGGAAAGAGAACTGCAGTCCCCTTAACTATCCTGCACCCTGCACATGCACAGGATCAATTTCATCACAAAAGGTGCTGATATGTCACATCGTCACCTCAAAGCAAAACTGTCGTAAGTCAGATTTTGAAAATTTTACAGTAGAAAGAAATATCACGAAAACATACCTATATATTTTTGACCCCCTTAAACCCCACTTTTATATAGTAAAACTGGGGTTTACAGGGGTATACATTATTTTTTTCTTATTTCTGCTCAAAAACATAGATTGTTGGTACTCGTTAGAACCGCCTCGGCGAGGCGGTTCTAACGAGAGTACCTATTTTTTGGATAGGCGCGTTTTCGTTATGAAAACCTTTCTTTTATATTCTATAACCTCATATTTTTTCTTTAGCAGGCATTCAGAATTAAGCTAGATTGGTAGTACAATCACCAAGTTATTTTTATGCCTATATCAACTGTCACAAATCAGATGTTTGTAAAATTTTGAGTTACGACAGTTTTTTTAATTAAATTTGTATATTTTTGCTAAACAAAATGCAAAACTGTTGCATCTTAAATAATGTTTTTTTTTTAGCATTTAGTTCTTGATCTCCAATACTCAATTATACATAATTCTCAGTGCAAAACTGTAATGACAGAAAATAATGCAAAAGTAGAACATATTAATAATTTAATCTACAGAGGATCTTACATAAGTGATCATTCCAAACGAAATATATGAAACAAGCGTTTGGCCTAATTACTTACATTATAACTATAGACAGATTGATTGACAGACTGAGTAGAAGACGTTTGGCGGTCATTGATGGACTGAGTTGAAAATGTTTTTTGTGTCAGTGACAGACTGTGTAGAAGGGGGCTGGCTGTCATCGGCAGATTAAGTAGAATGGATTGACCATCACTGACAGACAGAGTAGAAGGGAGTTGGCCATCATTGACAGACTGAGAAGAAAGGGGTGGCTGTCACTGACAAACTGAGTAGAAGGGGGTTGACTGTCCTCGACAGACTGAGTAGAAGGGGTTCGGCTGTTATTGGCAGACATATTAGAAGGGGGTTGGCTTTCATTGACAGACAAGAGTAGAAGGGGGTTGGCTGTCATTAACAGACAGATTAGAAGGGGTTTGGCTGTAACTGACAGAGTAGAAGGGGGCTGGCTGTCAATGACAGAGAAGAAAGGGTTGGATGTCTCTGACAGACAGGGTTGGAGGGGTTTGGCTGTCATTGACAGACTGAGTAGAAGCGGTTGGCTGTCATTGACAGACAGAGTAGAATGTATTTAGCTGTCAATAACAGACTACGTAGAAGAGGTTAGTTGTCACTGACTGACAGAATAAAAAGGGCTGTCATTGATGCATTGAGAAGTAGGGGATTGGCTGTCATTGAGTCTGAGTAGAAGGGGATGTCTCTTACTGAGTAGTAGGGGATTAGCTGTCATTGTTGGAGTAAAAGGGGGCTGGCTGTGATTGATGGACTGAGTAGTAAGGGATTGGCTCGCATTGACAGACTGAGTAAAAGGGGGTTTGCTGTCATTGATGGACTGAGTTGTAGAGGGCTGTTTGTCATGAATGTACTGAGTAGAAGGGAATTGGCTGTCACAGGTAGACTGAGTAGTAAGTGATTGGCTGTCATTTACAGACTGAGTAGAAGGGGGTTAGCTATCATTGATGGATGAAGTAGTAGAGAATTAACGTGGTAGGGTGTTGGCTGTCATTGATGGACTGAATAGAAGGGGTTGGCTGTCACTGACAGACTTAAAAGGGGGTTTGCTGTCACTGACAGGCAGAGCAGAAAGTGATGGATTGAGCAGTAGGGGATTGGCTGTCATTGAGAGTCTTAGTAGAAGGTGGGGTGGTCGGGTGGTGCGAATGTGTCATGTATCTTATGTCACTGGGGCGTCCAGCTGATACTGGCTTACAGTTGGGCAAGGCCTGCTATCCTTGTAGCGGGTAAGGGTAGGGAGGTGATGTTTTTATTTCTTCTGTTTCTTCACTTTCATTCCTGTTTCTCTTTCTTCCCTGTCCCTCTCTTTCATCTCTTCTGCTATCTCTTCTGTCGCTTTTCTCCCTTTCTCTGGGAGACGACACAAAATGACCCACAAGGGTTGACGTGTCGTTAAACCCCAACACTTAGTAGAAGGGGTTGGCTGTTATTGATGAACTGAGATGAAGGGGTTGGCTGTCATTATCAGACTGATTAGAAGGGGGTTGGTTGTCATTGAAGGGGCAGAAAGAGCTGTCATTGATGGATTGAACAGTAGGGGATAGGCTCTCATCGAGAATCTTAGTAGACGGAATTGGCTGTAAAAAACAGACTGAGTAGAAGGGGTTGGCTGTCATTTACAGTAAAAGCGGATTGATCATTGATTGATTGAGCAGAAGGGGATTGGATGTCATAGAGTATATGAGTAGAAGAGGAATGGCAGTCATTGATGGACCGGGTAGTAGGGGGTTGGCTGTAATTCATCGACTGAATAGGAGAGGGTTGGCTGTCATTGTTGAACTGAGTAGAAGGGGGTTGGCTGTCACAGATGGACTGAGTAGTAAGGGATTGGCTGTCATTCACAGGCTGATTAGAACGGGGTTGGCTATCATTGATGGATTGAGTAGTAGGGTAGTGGCGTGGTAGGGTGTGGCTGTCATTGATGGACTGAGGAGAAGGGTGTTGGCTGTCATTGACAGAGTAAAAATTGATGAATTGAGTAGTAGGGGATTGGCTGCCATTGAATGTCTTAGTAGAAGGGGTCTGGCTCTCATTGATGGACTAGTAGAAGGGTTGGCTGTCATTGACAGACTGAGTAGAAGGGGTTAGGCTGTAATTGACAGAGTAGAAAGCTTTAAAGGGTGGTTGGCTGGACATAAAAGTGTTTTAAACTCCCCGGTGATTTACTCTACTGACCGTGGTCCCGGTGTTGGTCTTACACTCTGTTACTTTGTGGTTTATTCTACGAGGCGATTTGTTTTATGTCTTACCTTGTGTTATTTTATTCTTGTTGTTTTCAGACCTTTTAGCATTGCGATTACCTTGACTGGGGAAGAGAGAGCTAATCGAAGTGCTTTTCGTATGTTTGTTCGATTTGTGCTTGTTTGGTTTTGTTGGTTTTCCATTCCTCTAGGCGTCTGGGAAGAGCTGCTGTTTGTGATTGTGGCACTCCCTGGACTGTTCTCTTACCTTTTGTTTTTGGATGTCATTGAGAGTCTAAGTAGAAGGGGGCTGGCTGTCATTGATGGACTGGATAGAAGGGGTTTGCTAGAAAGGGTTGGCTGTCATAGACAGACTGAGTAGAAGGGGTTTGGCTGACATTGACAGACAGAGTAAAAAGCTTTAAACCCCCGGTAGTTTATTCTACTGACCGTTCTAAGGCGGTGGTTCTAGTGTTGTTCTTTGTAGCTTTGTGGTTCCCGCATTGCTTTCTTTTTTTTTATATATGCGTTGTGATGCTAGCATTGTGGTCACCGTCTTTAATAGCTGCCCACTTTGCTTTCTATTTTGCTGGTAGTGTTGTGGTGCTAGCAAGTTGGTCACCTTCAACAGCTTCACATTATGCTTTTTGTTTTACTAGTTGTGATTAAGAGTGGCATCCGGACCCGGGGTGAAGTTGGCTGGCCGTAAAAGCGCCTTAAACCCCTCGGTGGTTTACTATACTGACCGTTCTAAGGCGGTGGTCCCGGTGTTGGTCTTACTCTTTGTTGCTTTGTGATTTATTCTACGAGGCGATTTGTTTTATGTCTTACCGTGTCTGATACCGTTCCTATTTTGTTCTTGTGTTTGATAGAATGAGCAGTAGGCGGTCGGCTGTCATTAAGCGATTGATAAGAAGGGGGTTGGCTGTCATTAATGGACTTAGTAGGGGGTTGGCTGTCACTGATTGACTGAGTAGTAAGGGATTTGTTGTCATTGACTGATTGAGTAGAAAAGGGTTGGTTGTTATTGATGGACTGAGAAGAAGGGGTTGGCTGTCATTGATGAACTGAATAGAAAGGGTTTGGATGTCAGAGATGGACTGAGTAGTAAGGGGTAAGCTGTCATTGACAGACTTAGTAGATGGGTTGGCTGTGAATGCTGTATTGAGTAGTAGGGGATTGGTGTGATAGGGTGTTACCTGTCATTGATGAACTGAGTAGAAGGGGGTTGGCTGTCATTAATTCATTGAGTAGTAGGGGATATGCTGCCATTGACATACTGAGTAGAAAGGGGTTGGCTGTCACTGATGTTCTAAGTAGAAGAGGGTTGATTAGCAGCAGATATGTCATGGTATTATTGACTGACTGAATATCAGAAGTAGATGATCTGCCTGCGTTGATGGTGTTATGTGCTGTTATATTTTTCAATAAAGGCAGTTGTATATTTTCACCATCACTAACCACATTGTCAACATCGTGCCCGGGACCATTATCATGCAGAGCATAATTATGATCTTGACCATGCTGTTCTTACCGAACGCCTTTTTTTATTTTCATCGTAACTCATGTCAGTTAAAGTGTTCTGGTAAGCATCTGATTTAGATTTGAGTCACAAAATGTTGCACTATCATTTTTTAGCTCACCTGAGCCAAAGGCTCAAGGTGAGCTATTGTGATCACTCACCGTCCGTCGTCGTCATCGTCGTCGTCCGTCTGTCCGTCCGTCCGTCCGTTCACAATTTTTAAACAACATCTCCTCCTAAACCACTGATTGGATTTTGACCAAATTTCACAGGAATGATCCTTGGTTGATCCTCTTTCAAATTTGTTCAAATGGTTCTGGTCCATTGCTAATCTAGGTCACAGGAGCTAAAAAAAGATATTTTAACTAAAAACTTATAAAATCTTCTCGTCAGAAACCACTGGACCGATTTCAATTTAATTTTGCAGAAATGTTCCTTTGGTGATCCTCTACCAAGATTGTTCAAGCCATTTGGAAATGTCAAAAAACATGGCCGCCAGGGGGCGGGCTTATTTTCCCTAGATATCTATATAGAAAACTTGAAAAATCTTCTTGTCAGAAACCACTGGACCAATTTCAACATAATTTTGCAGAAATGTTCCTTTGGTGATCCTCTACCAAGATTGTTCAAGCCATTTGGATTCGTCAGAAAACATAGCCGCCAGGGGGCGGGGCTTATTTTCCCTATATATCTGTATAGAAAACTTTAAAAATCTTCTTGTCAGAAACCACTAGACCGATTTCAATATAATTTTGCAGAAATGTTTCTTTGGTGATCCTCTACCAAGATTGTTCAAGACATTTGGATTCGTCAAAAACAACAACAAAAAAAAAAACAACAACAAATAACAAAAACGGCCGCCAGGGGACGGGGCTTATTTTCCCTATATCTCTATATAGAAAAATTTAAAAATCTTTTTGTTAGAAACCACTCGACCGATTTCAATATAATTTTGCAGAAATGTTCCTTTGGTAATCTTCTACCAAGATTGTTCAAGCCATTTGGATTCATCAAAAAACATGGCCACCAGGGGGCGGGGCTTATTTTCCCTATATATCTATATAGAAATCTTTAAAAATCTTCTTGTCAGAAACCACTAGACTGATTTCAATACAATTTTGCAGAAATGTTCATTTGGTGATCCTCTACCAAGATTGTTCAAGCCATATGGATTCGTCAAAAAACATGGCCGCCAGGGGGCGGGGATTATTTTTCCTATATAATCTATATAGAAAACTTTAAAAATCTTCTTGTCAGAAACCACTAGACCGATTTCAATTTAATTTTGCAGAAATGTTTCTTTGGTAATCCTCTACCAAGATTGTTCAAGCCATTTGGATTCGTCAAGAAACATGGCCGCCAGGGGGCGAGGCTTATTTTCCCTTTACATTTTTATAGAAAACTTTAAAAAATCTTTTTTTCAGTAACCACTGGCCCGATTTCTATATAATTTTGCAGAAGTGTTTCTTTGGTGATTCTCTACCAATATTGTTCAAGCCATTTGGATTCGTCAAAAAACATGGCCGCCAGGGGGCGGGGCTTATTTTCCCTATATATCTATATAATGATCGTCTTGTCAGAAACCACCGGACCGATTTCGGTATAACATTGCAGGAATGTTTCTTTTGTAACCCTCTACCAAGATTTATTCAAGTCGTCATGATTTGTCAAAAATCGTGGCTGCCAGGGTGCGGGGCTTTATTTTCCTATATATCTATATAGAAAACTTTAAAATAAAAAATCTTCGTCAGAAACCACTAGACTGATTTCATTATAACTTGGCAGACATGTTTCCTTGTTGACCCTCTACCAAGATTGTTCAGGTTATCATGATTCATGAAAAAACCTGGCCGCCAGGGGGCGGGGCTTATTTTCCTTGTATATTTATATAGAAAAGATTTTAAAAAATCTTCTTGTCAGAAACCAATGGACCGATTTCAGTATCACTTGGCAGGAATGTTTCTTTGATGACCCTCTACCAAGATTGTTCAAGCCATTATAATTTGTCAAAAAACATGGCCGCTAGGGGGCGGGGCATATTTTCCCTATATATCTATACAGAAAACTTTAAAAATCTTCTCTTAAGAAACTGTTGGATCAAGTTCAATGTAACTTGGCAGGAATGTTGCTTTGGTTACCTTCTTCCAAGATTGTTCACGCCCTTATGATACATCAAAAAACACGGCTGCCAGGAAAGTATAGAAAACTTGAAGATTCTTCATGTCAGAAACCACCTATCTGATTTCATTATTACTTGGCAGGAATGTTGCTTTGGTGACCCTCTACCAAGATTGTTCAAGCAATCATGATTCATCAAAAACATGGCTGCAAGGGGTGGGGATTATTTTCCCTATATATCTAAATAGAAAACCTTAAAAATCTTCTTGTCAGAAACCACTGGACCGATTTCAATATAACTTGGCAGGAATGTTCCTGTGGTGACCCTCTACCAAGTTTGTTCAAGCAGTCATGATTCGTCAAAAAAACATGGCCATTTGGGGGTGGGGCTTATTTTCCCTGTATAGCTATATGAAACATTTTAAAAATCTTTTTGTCAGAAACCACTGGACCGATTTCAATATGGCAGAATTGTTCCTTTGGTGATCCTCTTTCAAGATTTAGTTCAAGCCATCATGATGCATGAAAAAAAAAACATGGCCGCTGGGGAGCAGGGCTATAATTTTTATACAAAAATCTTAGAGCAGTGAACTTGGCTGAAACTTCAACAGTAAGTGTGCAAAGTTATTTGCTCAGGTGAGCGATATAGGACCATCATGGTCCTCTTGTCATTTTGTAAAGAATCTCTTGACTGACCCTGTATTGTTACATCAGATATTCAATCATTTCATAGAACTAACACGGTTCCATCTAATTATAGCTTTTTCATTAACCATTAATAAACCACAAGTTATTTTACCTTCAGCTATTGAGGCAAAACCATAAAATTTAAAAAGTTGCCTTTGGAAACAAAGAACACACTACAGATAGAAAATTGGAGTGTCAGTTTTATTGAGAATCTTCATAAGCAGTAATGGAGTTTGCAACACTGCTGACACTGCTGACGCCCTCTAGCGTATACATGAGCAGAACTCCATTTTCAAACATACCACAATGAGCCTGATGTCCAAAAGTAAATAAAAATATAATCTGCAATTTATGGTGAACTGTATGTGGAGATGTTCTACGGCTGCCACACGGCACTAACATCAGTCTGGTCAGGTCTATCTCAGTCATAGGAACTTTAAATTTTTGCCTTTTCTATTCTAGATACTTCAAATGGAACAGTAACGTTTTCATTGAGTAAAGCAGCAACTCAGTGCTTAATGAGTACATGTCATTAATAGCTTGATGAGGTGCAGCCATCAGCGGTTAAGGTCTGAAGTCGGTCGTGTCTTGAGATTCAAAGTTAAAGTTAATAAGTGAATTCTTAATGCAGCAATGGCTGAATTATCCAGACAATGATGACCACAGCTTAGAAACTTTAGATGACCCTGGTGTAGTGTAGCTCTGATTTGCTATATTTTCTGTTAGGCTAAAAATGTGTCGGTTGCTTCCAAAATTGAATATACATGTAGATTTTATTACAAATAAATCAGAATCAGTTTGACTTTAGCAACTTTCAAAATTTTGAGAAAAAAATCTCACTTTTAAATTTCATTTACAAGCAGCTTACGTTTCTTTAGGCTAATACTTCGGCTTTAAGTCTTGTTTTGCATAAAGGAAAACATTACAAATACCAAAATTTACTTCCATTGTGAAAAAACTAAGTACTGCTTTTGAATGCTCGGGACTGGACCCGAAGCATTTTGTCTTGGACTTTCCATTTACGCTTCATTAATCTTATTTGACTGACCTTGATTAAACCTTTGGTAAGAGTAAACTAATCTTGAAAGGGCTATAAACATTGCCTTAAAATCTCAAGTATTCTTATATAAACTGTTATATAGTATAGAGATGTGTTTTCTACACTTTTTTGCACCTATGTGAATGTATGGCTCTACAGAAACAACCTGATATTGAAATGGCTTTTACACAAAATATCATTTTGTATCTTTCACTGCATAACAAAGATGTCCACGGAATACTTCCATGAAAACACAGTGTCATGAAATAAATATGACTCCTTGAGTCTAAAATAAGTTTAATTACTTTGCAAGGGGTGTAAACCTTAAATATTACTGCTGTAATGATCCTTAATTTCTGGATTTGTAAGCATAGACAAACTAAGTAGACCCAAGACTAGACTGCTTATGAGACGTATGATCAGGGTTTACACTGCTTTCATTTTTCTCTTTAGTACACAGTGTTGTAAAGTATGATAATACATTAATAGTAATCTAAATATTTGGACAGACAGTCCATTGCAATCAATGCAGACCCAGACTAGACTGCATAGGGTCCATGTTGGCCATTTGCTATGGATACTTTTTAAGCTCGCCTGAATAACGTTCACGGAGAGCTATGGTACTACCCTCGGCGTCGGCGTCAGGGCTGGCGTCCATAAATGTTAAAGTTTCCGTTAAAGTTTTTAAGACCTCATTATTTCCCAACCTTACCACTGATATGATTCATCTTTGGTATGATCATACATATTGGTCCAAAAATTTGCACAGTACCATCCCCACCCCGTAGGTCAGGTCAAGGTCAAGGTCAAGGTCACGAACTTAGAATTTTCATGTTAAAATTTTACGCCAAAAGTTTTTAGGATCTCATTACTTCTAAACCAAATGATGTATTTAGTTCTTATTTGGTATCACGATCGATACTGGTCAAAGATTTGATCAGAACCATCAACACTCATGACCGTGACCTTGAAGTCGAGGTCACAGACTTAGAATTTATATATTAAAATTTTTCGTTAAAGTTTTTAAAACCTCATTATTTCCTAACCTAATCACCGATTAGAGTAATCTTTTGTATTATGATACATATTGGTCCAAAATTTTGCGCAGTACTAACCCACCCGCTTGGTTAGGTCAAGGTTAAGGTCACGGACAGGAGTTTCAAAGCTTTTAGGATCCCATTACTTCTCAACCAAATTATGGATTAGTTCCTATTTGTTATCATGATAGAAACTGATCAAAAAGTTTTTATCAGCACCATCAACACTCATGACCATGACTTTGTGGTCGAGGTCACAGACTTAGAATTCAAATGTTGAAGTTTTTGTTAAAGTTTTTAAAACCTCATTATTTCTTAACCTTGTTACCGATTTGATTCATCTTTTGTATGATGATACATATTGGTCAAACATTTTGCCCAGTTTCATCCACACCCCGTAGTACATATTAAGGTCAAGGTCACAGTCATGTCAAAATGTCATGTTAAAATTTTGTTAAACTTTCTATGACCTCGTCACTTTTAAACCAAATGATGGATTTGATTTAGAATTGGTATCATGATATATACTGTTCCAAAATTTTTATCAGTACCATCAGCACTCATGACAATGACCTTGAGGTGGAGGTCATAGACTTGAAACTGAAAGGTTTTAGTTTAAGCTTTTAAGACCTTATTATTTCCTATCTTTGCACCGATTTGATTCATCTTTGGTTTGATGAAAATTTTGCACAATGCAATTCCCCCTCCCCACTCCCTCAAGGTCATGACAGAATCAAGGTCACATACAGACTTTTCCAGAAACAAAATGTGCAATATCAGGCGAGCTATCCTGTCTGGCGACAAGTCTTGTTGGCAGATTCCTGAATGTAAAGACCCTACTGTTCAAATTTTAGGATAACTGCAAGAGTTGTTCGGGCCTTCCAATGTTTAGGATTTTTACAGTAAAATCTTTTCGGTGATTAGGATAATTACAATATTTTTTTTTCTGGATGTCCAGATGTTTAGGCTGTTTAGATAAAATGATATCTGTCAATCTTTTGGCATCCAAGCACTTTCTCAGCCACAAACACTCACATACCTATAAACTCGCACTCAAAACTGCTCCAGATATCTGGAAAAGTTTACGCAAATTTCAATATGATCGTACCGGGGCCACAGATTTGCTGCCGTTACGAGATATGTACTGCCCGGCCCTAGAACGAGCATAGTCAGTGGAAATTACGTTCGCGAGACATCGGGGAAAAGGTGAAACAAAATAGTGCAAGAAATAACGCAAATTTAGCAAATGTTTTCAGTTGTTATGCAATAATAGCGATCGAACATGTTTTTTTAATGCATTAATATTCGCCAGGTCCTTTGGGAGGTTTTAAAACCGCGGTCTTCGGCCTCGGTTTTCAGCACCTCCCACGGGACCTGGCGAATGCTAATGCATAAAAAACCATGTTGATCCCTATAAGGTAAAACTGTCGTACCTCAAGTTATGACAATTTTGCATTCATTAATTCTATATGTTTGAGGTACGACAAAATGATAAATGCCGATTTTGCCAAAAATTCACTGATATGGAAGCTGCAATTTTTTGTTTTGACATAAATGTACATTTGTATCTCATATATGCAAAAAATGTGATTTTGTTCACTGAAATGGAAGCTGCAATTTTTTGTTTTGACATGTTGTAAATGTACATTTGCATCTCATATATGCAAAAAATGTGATTTTGTAAAAATGGCAGTAACGACAGTTTTGCATTAAGGTGACGACATGTTACCCGTATTTTTAGTTGAGGATTTTTACTTACGCACGTATATTTGAAAATAATAGTAATAGTAGTAGTAATAATAATAATAATAATAAAACACTCTGTTTACTCACACTCCTGTTAACTTACAATGTGTTTCTATTTTCTACTGGATAAATTGGCATAGAAGAGTGTGTTTATATACTAATGAGTTTGCAAATGTGGCGTGTTAAAATAGATTTCATTAGTAAACAAGTTAAATAGAAGGGAAGGCAATGATCAGGAATCGATACAATTATACAACACCTCCCATCAGAGACATCAAAGGGAAAGAAACACAAACACGAAATAACTAGACCCAGATGGAAACATCACTAGCAGGAAGCCAAACAGACAGTTACTTTCCCACAAAGTGGCCAAATGGCTATCCAAAACAAAAAGATGTAAGCGACACACACATTCAAAGACGAACTAAAACAAAAACAAACCATGACAGAAGAACCGCATTGGAACAGCCAATGAAAAGTATTCCATTGGGGTGCGGGGACGCTGGGGGCTTAAATCGATTTTACAACCTTCTTTATGAATTTCAAGCCAGGACACGGTTTGCTGAGTGTAAACTATCTATTAACGACATAACGCCTACACGCCAAAGTTAACATGTCGCAGCTGTCTATCAAGGAAACGCCATAAATTTAGAATGTGAAATACATAATAAAAATGAAAATATCAGCCAGATTAACTCGTTGGTTCAATATCTGGACCTCGTCTATGCCTTCCGTCTAACGCCTTCCCTAGGAATCCTGTAGGACCGATAACGGTCCAGTATTGAGTTAAGTAGATTGGTAGCTGATCAGTGCGTTGGACTTTACATACACGATATCGTTGGATGTATCACATCCTTTTTAATAGCTGCTTTCTCGTCATTTGCCAAGATATCACATGAAGCGTCCAAGTGGCCAAGCGCTAGTGAGTAGGGATCACGAGGTCCCTTTGCGATTTCCGCTTGTGGCAGAATTCTGCTTATGACTGTATTGCGCTTCATTGCACACTTTAACCTTTTTGCCGTTTTTATCTAGGTATGAGTTTAATTATGTTGAATAAAACGTTTAACCCCAGATTATCATTTTGACCCTAGCCCTCCCCCACACGCACGAAACCAACAATGTTTCCGTTTATTACTCGGAACAATGAATTTATGCAGTATAAGAAAGGGAAGACTGTTGAATGCGGTAATCAATTCCATTGCTTTTTTCATGATTATATCAGGAAATAAAGGAAACGGATACTTTTTTTAGGGGATCCAGTTCTGTAAATATTATTTTGCTATCCTTCTAAAAAGCGGCCTACTATCAGATTACATGAGTTCCTCAGTTCATTTATACTCTAAAAGAAAATGGCAGCCCTTTTTTCTCTTTAAGAGTTGACCAATTCCACGAGGGGAGCAAATTCTATCCTTATAGAATTGATCCTAATAAAATACCTTAAATGTAAAACCAACCCTCTGCAAAGCTTTCTTCACAGGTCATGATTAACACAACTATATTCTTCTAATACTGAGGTAACAAGTAATATGTGGTATCTAGTATATTTAGTGAACTTTATCTGTTACAGAAATATATATTTCTATTGCTTTTTCGCGAATTCTACAACTTGGAATAGGTCTGCTTATTTACAACAAGAAGCAGATACTAAGTTTCAGTTTTTGTAAGTTAATGTAGTTATTGAATTATCTGCTACTTTTACAAATAAGAAACAACAAGAGCAGGGCTGTTAGAATACAGAACAAAATATACAGAAAAAGCAAAATGAATGCATTGTGCTACCGTAATGCAAGAAAAAGCATTTCACCGAAAATAAAACGCACGAAAACATACCAATCGGTTCAAATGCTATGCCAGTTCAGTTTATGCACATGCGTTTTTTGCATGGATAATTAATCTTTCTTGCATTCTGACAGATATTTATCCACTATTAACTAAACATCTTAATGAAAATCTAAAATTAAATGAAACAACTTTAAAAAGTCATCGGTATAATTATAAAAGGATATCGTGAATAGTAAACACCGTTTATATTTTGGAAATGAAATTGGAAACATTTGTCAATAAATCTTTCAACAAATATTTTAAATGCAGTTATAAATCGTATAAATATTTTTTTTAAATCATTATCACACACACAAAAAAATGACACAATATATGCAAAAATCATGAGCTCTTGTTCATTTAGTGTCTTTTTATGCGAAAACCAGGCACATTTATATTTGATCTCTAATGTATCAGAATAATTACTGCTATTAGTTTACCACAAAAACTAATATTGTGGGTGAATAACTAATATTGTGGGTTTAGTACCAAATATCATATGAACTTAAAACCCGTTTACTTTCAGTGAAATCTATACAATCAACAGCGTCAACAGATGTCCGTAAGATTCTGAAAACAAATCTTCTGCGTTTTGAAAAGACTGTAAATTTATAGTCATATTTATAATGATATCGCTCTTTATGAACGTTCGAGATATTGAATGAAGGTCAAAAAAGGACTGCCTTTGGAAATAAAGAGAGCACACAAATCACGAAAATAAGAGACTCGGTTTGATTGAGTCTCTTCACAAACAACACTGTAGTTTGCAAGGCTGCATACGCCCTCTAGCGCCGTCTTAATCGAATACCGTTTAAGCCGGCGCTAGGGGCGTATGCAGCCTCGCAAACTACAGTGTTGTATATGAAGAGACTCAGTCAAACCGTTTCTCCGATTTTCGTGATTGTGTGTGTGTTCTTTGTTTCCAAAGGCAATCCTTTTTGACTTTTATTCTAATGTGTCGAAGTTATTCTGTTTGAGTCGCAACGTAAACAAAACGGATATATGTGCCCAGCAAAGATGCAGATCAGCCTGCGTTGTCGCATAGTCTGATAAGAATCTTCACTGGGTGCTGTTTGGATATCCAAGAATAAAAAGTTTCTTCATCCGGAAAACAAAGACTCTATTCAGACTGCATGGATACGCAGGCTGATTCAGTCTTTACTGGGCGCATAGTTTGAAGGTACCCTTTCTCACGTTGCGGCTCATATATTTGTTAATGTTGAGGTTTTACGGCCCAGTCAACCCAATAGGGTCATGTCCAGCGCGGTCAGTTTACCTAACCACACATTTACTAGGCAGGCTTAGTCTGCTAAGCGGTTAACCAGTATTGTGCACGTTCTTTCGCTAGAAACTGACAACTGCCCGTCTTGAATCAGCGGAAGGGAGAGAATGACCGTAGAAAATATTTCATGATCAATCTCCACGAAAGAAAGCTGCCGACCTCGGCAGGGGTTGAACCCGCGACTCCTGGTCTCCAGTGGGCCGGCGCATCCAACTGAGCCACCGAGGCATTTATTTGTAGAGTACTGATAGCGCACAGCGCACACATTTCACAACTTTGAATGTATACGTCTTTGTTTTCTCCTTTGTTCTTTCCTTTTACAGGCCAATAGCAATATTCGTGCTTCAAAGGCGACTACCCATGCATACGACTATATATTAGACTCTTCTTATAAATCCAGTGGTGGGATAGAAAAACCTGCAGGATACGAAAAATTATTAGGCCCTGCGGCTAAAACCGCAGGATATGATAGAATAGTTAGATCTGATGAGAATGTGACAGCACTTTATATTCCTGGGAAGGACAGTGTGTCTCAACCAAGGGGAAGGGCAGAGCCTAGAGAAAGGGTAGACGATGTCAGAGGTCGATCGACGTCAAGTAGATCTGACGAAGATTATGAGGTAAGTGTTCTGTTGGAGGAGCCACACAGTTGTTATCATTTACGATCTTTTTTTTTTCGGAAAATTGTTTGACAGTGTTTGTAACTACTAACCAGTTTGTGTTGCAACGTGAAAAATTAAATTCTTCATAAAATAAGAATATAGTTTGCATATGCATATGGCTGCAGCATATATTGTCTACGTGTGGTCTGATCAACTGTTGTATTCCGTTTTCCTCGAAACTCTCGTTTCTTTGTTATTGGGTAATGATCAACTATTGATAAACGTATGCATGTTAACTTATATGCTCTGAAAAGAGCATTGATTTTGAAGAACCTGCAAATGTATGCAATAAAGCCCCGCCTGTATTGTGCACTAGAATCAAGAACGTTTGAGCCGCAGCGTAAGTAAACGTACCTTCTGACATAAGTGCCAAAGGAAGACAAAAATTGGCCTGCGCATCAGCGTAGTCTCCTCAGTCTTCGTTCTCTTCTTAAAGATTCTGATCGGAACGAACAAATTCACAGACTTATCTGAATCCCTGCTGGGCACACATGTCCGAAGGCACTTTTTATGACGTTACCGCTCATGTACAGTAAATATTGGGAGCAGAAGAGGATACAGGCAGACATTGCAGGTGCACTTTCTTATGTGGGTCTTTTCTTTATGCATATAGAAAACGGTTACCGAAAAGTTGTTTCCAATGTAAATATTCAAGAGCTCAGTTTGGCTAAGGTAGACAAACATTCAGTTTGAATAGTTTTCCGAATAATTTCTATTTTCTTGTTTCTGTTTTGACCCAACCTCCCTATCTCTAATATAATCTTCTTTATATTAGTCATAGTTGCTAGTTAATTACTTAGCGTTTTGTGTTCAATTGTGTTATACACTTTGTTGAAACAGATTTAGAATTTGCTTTAGGGTCTAGTTGTTCCTGATTTGGTAATTAAGTATACGATTGTACAATGTTTCTTTGCTTAGAGGTTATCGCACGATATCGCTTCACCAGCTTTAAGAAAAGATTGAACTTTTGTTGCTGATTCAAACTTTATAGATATTAATGGGAACGATACACATACAGGGGAGTCAGCTTTATCAAACTTGTTTTGCATCCTTTTTAAAATAGGTCTTCTCTTAAAGGAAACATTTTGGGGGATTTTTTTTTTTCGTTTTCAGTACAGAAGGGAATTGTTGAGATTGAAACAAGATATAACAAAATTGATTCACTCCTAAAAAATAGGGAAAGTTAACAAGGGTATCCAGCCGGCCTCGGTGGCTCAGTTGGATACGCCGTCCGACTGGAGACCAGGAGGTCGCGGGTTCAACCCCCGCCGAGGTCGGTAAAATTCTCTCGTGGAGGTTGATCATGAAATATTTTCTACGGTCATTCTCTCCCTTCCGCTGATTCAAGAAGGGCAGTTGTCAGTTTCTGGCGAAAGAATGTGCACAATACTGGTTAACCGCTTAGAGGACTAAGCCTGCCCAGTAAACGTGTGGTTAGGTAAACTGACCGCGCTCGACATGACCCCATTGGGTTGACTGGGCCGTAAAACCTCAACACAAACAAAAACAAGGGTATCCAGTCTCCTTACAATTTTTCATTAGAAGCAAACCTATCACGAAAACAATTATTTGGTTAATTTGTAGATAGTGTAGACTGTACAATTACTTTGTTCAAAATACTAATGTTGTTTTAAATGTTTCAAGAATAACTAAAATTATATATTTTCATAATGAGAATTAATATCAAGGAGTTTCTGTATTTAAAAAAACAAGCTTGTCAAATGATAGAAAGTACAAACTAATAATTAGGAGTAATATTAAGGAGTTTCTATATTTGCAAACAAGCTTATCAAATGATAGAAAATACAAAATATTGATAATTTGCATCACGTCTGTGTGCATTAATATTATTGTGTCAGAGTTAAATTAGATGCATCATACCCTCTTAACCAGTATAAAGTAAGAAAGTAGTATCCGTGTGTAGATGGCTTGCTGATCTCGTAATTAAACTTTCACTAATGTATTGTAAGTTTGGAAATCACATAGACATGTCTGCTAGTGTTAGAAAGTTATATTCAATGCTTCCAGCAGAGCACTTTTGGAAGAAACAAAAACGACTTAGTATATAAGCCAAGGGGCTAAATCAATGAATACTGTTTAATGACCATGTTGCGACAACAGCTCACTCCTAAACATGCAGTATTGTAAGTGAACCATTTAACAAAAGTGGGAGAAGAAAGTTCAATGTTTAAAGCTGCTGTGATTACCTGAGAAAAATGTTTCAGAGACATTATCATTTCTTTATTATTTTACTTAAAAACAAACTTTTTTTCTATGAGACAAAAGATTTTACTCAAAAGAGAACTCATAATGCATTGCTTATCATTAACAGATACATTCAACCGTTGTCTTAAACTGTAGTGCTGACAAACAGTCATTACTATTCATACATAACAGACATGACTATGTAGAATAATTAAAATACAAACTGCAGTACCTTTGTAATAGTAAGGCGTTTTAGTAAATTTGACATGCTGTTAGTTTTACCTGCTATATCTGCTACTGCTTTTTGTATCATTCTATACTTAATGTTTCTTTAGCAAAGGCTTAGAGAACGACAAGAAAGGTTACAAACAGTTTATATGCCTTATGATCGCTCGGTAAGTAAGCCGTTGATTTGAGAGGACAATGTTCTTATATCATAAGCTGTCACCTAAAAAAAGACCATACATACATGCGAGCAGTGTACCCTGGATCATCGCTGTTTTACTAATGAAAATATGTTCTCGGGTGCTCTGTACTATTATTCTTTTAAAAGATTAGGCTTGTCTCAGTCTAATAAAAGAAGATTGAAACTCATGAAAACATGGTGTAAGTGTGCAGGCATATCAGATATGTGCATGTTTATGATGTAAGACACATTCGCCCTCGGCATGACGTATTTGAAATTTTCTGGTTTTGTTCAGCTATTGGTTTTCATTTACTGTGGCATACAGTAGAATTAGCCATGAGTACTCGTCTTTGTTTAAAAGATTAGGCTTGTCTCAGTCTAATAAAAGAAGATTGAAACTCATGAAAACATGGTGTCAGTGTGCAGGCATATCAGATATGTGCACCTGCTTATGATGTAAGACACATTCGCCCTCGGCATGACGTATTGTCCTCGAAATTTTCTAGTTTTGTTCAACTATTGGTTTTCATTTACTGTGGCATACAGTAGAATTAGCCATGAGTACTCGTCTTTGTTTATTATAGTGATTAATTTGACTTTTATATTTTCGCTTTGATGCATTGACTGAGTTGGGAGTCTTTATGCGAACCGAATTTTTATGAATTTCTGTATAAAGAGTAGCATCGGGACCCAGGTTGAAGTTGGCTGGCTGTAAAAGTGCTTTAGACCCCCTGTGGTTTACTTTACGCCGTTCTAAGGCGGTGGTCCCTATGTTGGTCTTACTCTTTGTTGCTTTTTGGTTTATTCTACGACGTGATTTATTTTATGTCTTACCTTGTGTCATTTTGTTCTTGTGTTTTTCAGTCCTTTTAGCATTGCGATTACCTCGCTTGGGGAAGAGAGAGCTAATCTAAGTGCTTTTCGTACGTTTGTTCGATTTGTGCTTGTTTGGATTTGTCGGTTTCCACTTCCTCTTGGAGTCTAGGAAGGGTTGCGGTTTGTGGCACTCCCTGAACTTTTCTCTTACCTTTGTTTTATATAGAAACAGTAAATACATAAGATTTGTACGTACATGCCAGATATATATCACATACATATATACTGATTGTAAACAAATAAATGTGGAAGAATTGTTTTCAGGATAATGTTTTTTAACTAACATAAAAAAGTTGATATGTATTAAGACAGTTGTGTGTACTGTACATATATAAAAGTAAAGTCTATGATGGAAACATAAATCGCAACATGAGAAAACGTCCACAAGAAACTTTACATCATTGGCTATTCCGAATGTGTCCAGTGCAGATTCTTATCATACCCCGCAAATACGCATGCTGATCTGAATATTTCTGTTCGAAAAGTCCAAAATATTTTTAGTCTAAATTGAGCTGATGTTAAATTGATGCATTACAAAGTAATTAAGTGAACGCAGAAGCTGATACAGTCAGCTCCACTTCGAAGGGAAAGACAGACAAATATAATTAAGCAGCAACAAAATGAACAGATGACAAGCATAGTTGGCAACTCTTTCCCACAAGGTTGGCAACTCTGTTATATAAATTCAGTTGAATATTTCTTAAACATACAAGCTACCTTTTGTGCTTTTTTTCAGTTTTATGATTCTGCCTATCATTATAATTCAAATGATAGTTAAGAGTAAAAGTGAAGTTTAACTTGCTTAGAAACATAAACGTGTTAAAAAGCAAAATACATATGGGCCGCAAGGCAATAAAACGTACATTCTGACATGTACGTCCAGCGAAGATTTCGATCAGTCCGTGCATTCCTGCAGCCTGAGCTGAATCTTCACTGGCCGAAATTTAGATAGCCAAGGATGCAAAGTTTCTTCACTTGGATAGAACATAGACTCATGCTGATTCGAGTCTTTGTTGCGTGTGCGTGTCAGAAAGTAAATTTTTTCATGTTGCGGCTCATATGTAATACGTAATGGTAATTGCACGACGTATTCCAAAGTATGTAAAATATGTAAAGGAAGGTGTCGCATAATTTGTTCGGTGGCAACATTTCATTGCTTAATCAAACCTAACTGCTTTGTACTCCTAATATTATGCATGCCTGTCTGTAACGGGCATGGGTATTAAACATCTGTATGAAGTATTTGGCCCGGAAGGTTTTCCAAGTGAAACGGTTTTCAGATATCGACGACTGTCCTCCACGTCTATAAGGGGTAAATTGACTGATAATAATATAGTCGCTTGCTTGCTGTTTGCTGACGCTTATATATGTAATTGTATTCTGTAGCTTATAATTGTGGCGTGAATTAGCTGATCTATGTAGTTTTTTCTTCCCGCTTTCATTCTAGAGTAAACATATAACGTTTTATATTTAGCTCTACTGCACATCTTATCCCGGAGATGGACTTTCAACCGTCCATTTATCCATCTGTCCATACATTCATTCGAAGACCTTTCTTCCACTAATGTCAAACCGCCATTCATTGCCATAGTTGGAAGCGTCCGGGTGGCCAAGTGGTTAGTGCTCCCGAATAGTGATCACGAAGTCGGTCCCGGATTCGAATCCCGCTGGTTGCGGAATTCAGCTCATGACTGAACTGTGCTTCATTGCCCAGAGCTTTTCATTATCATCCTTCTTCTACACAGTAATCTAAAGGAAGTAGATAGCTATTCTTGAAGGAGTCTGGTGTGCAGAAAAGCAAAGAGGAAGCACCAAAACTGGAAAAAACGACGCAAAATCTTCGAGATAAATCTATTTTTTTTACATCAGAAAAAAAAAACACTTAACTCTGAAACCCGTATTCTCATTTGTCGAATATTATTTCTCAACATAGCTTCAGATATATCTATCTATCTTCTGGTACTGAGTCGATCAATTTTGATCATTATCTCAGGTGGGTGGGTGGGTGGCTAAATTTAGAATTTAGCATAAAAAAATCTGGGTGGACCAATAAAACTATTTACAATCAGAAACCTCTGAGCAAATTAATTTGTAAGGGATTTGAATTCCTCTGTGGTCTGAACAGAGACCACTGAGGAAGGGAGACTAACTATTCCATTGTGGAATAGTCCTAGAGAAGAAAGAATACTTCAGGGCATCACTATAGGCCTGATATTTTCAATACAGTGAGTCATGAGATGCCCGAGTTTGTCTCAATCCTGTTGCAGGGGTCAAGTATTTGTCTTTATCAACGTAAACCATTCCCGAATTGATACAATCATATCAAACACAATTAATACGATACAGCCATCTTAAACAGAACATAAGAGGAAAAACTCATCAATTATGGATAAATTATAGTCACACCTGCTAAAGCAAGCGGGTGTGATATATGCGTCCGGTTTTCCGTCTGTCCATCTGTCAATATTTTCGACCACCCTTGCGTACCCCTTTTTGAATTAATATTACAGCTATTATCATCTTACTTAGCACACGGACCCATAAATTGTGGAAGTATTTTATGACAGTGACTTTTTTCCTGATCTAACGAATGTGCCATTTTACGGCCATTTCAAACGTTTAGCTCCATTTTTTATTAAATGTAATACCCTGTCATAATCTAACCTGACGTGTTTTCTCCCTTGATTAAACATGTCTACCCTAGCGTTCAGTTCTATTTTGATTGATTACTTTATGACTTACATGCATAAAACCTGACATACACTTTCCGCCTAACAAACACTTTGGCATCATTTTATGACCTTGACCTTTATTTCAGGGTTTTATCATTTTGTTTTGTAGGAACACTTACATTTAAGTCCATTTCTGATTAACCATATGACCTACATTCATCAACCCTTTCAACTCCAGCCTTGATAGCTCAGTCGGATATGCTTCCAGCAACACTCTCATTTAGAGACTGATCATTAAATATTTTCTACGGCCATTCTCTTCCTTTCGATGATTCAAGAAGAGCAGTTGTCAGTTTTTGGAAAAAGAATTGGTACAAATACTGGTTCATCTCTTAGAGAAATAAGTCTGTCCAAGAAAATTGTGGTTAAGTAAACTGAACAGCTCGATATGACGCTAATGGGTTAACTGTGCCGTAAAACCTCCGCTCAGTCAATCCACCTTATCATATGTTTCCTCCATAACAGGAACTCTTACACTGCCTCCAGCGGAATTCTTGTATAAATCAATTAAGAACATGCTAGGCTGAGCAGTTTTATGAGATTGTTTTATGAAAATTTGTTGAGAAATACAGAATTTAGTTAGGTCTGAAGTGTTCAAAATTGCTGTCATGATCGCCATACATCACGAAAACATGCCTATATAATTTTGACCCCCTTAAACCCCACTTTTATACAGTAAAACTGGGGTTTACAGGGGTATACATTATTTTTCTTATTTCTGCTCAAAACATAAATTGTGGGTACTCGTTAGAACCGCCTCGGTAAGGCGGTTCTAACAACTACCCACAATCTATGTTTTGAGCAGAAATATGAAAAATATATCAGTTTTTTATCTGAAAAATTTTCAGTATTTGAAGGTGAAATTTTCTATATATGAATAGGCCTGTTTTCGTAATGTACCTGTTTGTATGTTTATGTGCAAATATATTATCAACTGGTTTACACAGACAGCATGTTCAAATAAATATTGAAAAACATACATTGCATGAAGTGGGTACTCCCCACCTAAAAATATAAAATAGAACTAATGCATGCACCTGACTGACAGTATAATCTCTACTTTAGGTACAAGTGTCACAGGAGGAAGTTGGTGCTGCTCTACCCAAAAAGTATGACCCAAAGCAAGTGAAAAAGGTACATTTTAAAATTGTTGTATAATAGTTTCACTTTTATGTTTAGACATAGGTGTCTTTTGCTTTTGTTCAAACCACAAAAACCCAGTCTACAATGTCTTCTACATAGAGACAGTGTAAATTTGGATATTGCAACATATGTAAGATAAAATATATGAACATTTGGGTAAGGTTTCATCCGCGTCTTCTTACTACTGATGTAAGAAACAAATAGCATATTACATATGCATCTAGCGAATACTCAAATGAGCTCTCGCATCCGCGTTGTTTTACCAGATTCATCGGTGGATAATTAAGAATACACATTACGAAAACTCGCCTATTCAAATATAAAGAAAAAATACCTCCAAAAACTGAAAATTCAGATAAAAACTTTTGATTTTTTTCATATTTCTGCTCAAAACATAGATTGTGCGCACTCGTTAGAACCTATGTTTAAGAGCAGAAATAAGGAAAATAATGTATACCAATGTAAACCCCAATTTTACTATATAAACAGTTGAGTTTAAGGACGTCAAAATTATATAGATATGTTTTCGTGATGAGTACGCAGAAACAACAAATCAGCTATGACTGTGCGGATGCGCAGGCTGCTCTACGTCCAGCTGGATGAATATGTCCTACTGTGCTTTCAACATCTTTCAGAAAGCTCTTTTTTTGTTTGGCGCTTTGCAAAAAAGATGTAAACCTGAAAACTTTTGTCATGGTTTAATGCAAAACTATTTGTCTTAACTAACTATGAATAAAACTTTTATTCTATCCATTGGTTTCTTAAAAAACAAATAAAGTATTTTCACTTTTTCCCATTGTAAAAATGAGTGCAAATTATGCAGACATCTGTAGGGTAGGTAACTTGAAGGCAGATTTTTAACAAGTTCCGCTTATTAAAATTTTCTGAAATTTTCACACTGTTGTTGCGAAACATCTATAATTTAAATTCAGCAAAGAAAATTAAAAAATAATTTCTTATACAAAAATTCAAAAAATCACTTTACTATAGAAATTGCATAGGTCAGATCAGTTTTTGGTCGTACATTTAATTTCAGGCTACATATTTGAGAACAAAACACAGAAACAGAAAAGATAAATGGTTTCTGATAAGATATGGTCAATCAGACCAAAATATTTTCATTTGAAATAAAACGCACCCCCAGCACCCCCCTCCCCCCCCCCCTTTCCCCCCCCCCCACACACACACATACACATAAAAAAACGTCTTCCGATTGATATCGAAAGGACAGTAGGGTACTTGTCTTACGTTGTGACTCAATTAGCTGGTAAGATTCTATACTAAAAGTGTTGTGCCCCTTTTTATCAATGTTTGTCACATTAGAAAAACACGTGTATTCAAATACATAGAAAATTTCACCTTAAAACACTAAAAATTTTCAGACAAAAAACTCTGATATTTTTTCATATTTCTGCTCAAAAACACAGATCGTGGATACTCATTTGAACCGCCTCGGCGAGGCGGTTCTAACAAGTGCCCACAAGCTATGTTTTTAGCAGAAATATCAAAATTAATGTATACCCCTGTAAACTCCAGTTTTACTATATAAAAGGGATTAAATGGGGTCAAATTATAAAGGCATGTATTCGTGATGTTCTGATTAGACATGAGTTATAGGTTTGGTTGATTATATATATGTTTGGTAAATTCCTCGAGGTTTTGACGAATTGATGGAGCCGTTCGACTTTGGCATTTTCAGCAGTACTTGGAATCTGTTTTGTGTACTCATCGAAGCGAGTTTGATGAGTACACTCATCATACCATTACTTTGTAGAAGATCGAAAAAGACATTCCTAAATTACCCTCTTTTGCCTACTGACCTGACACTATGATTAAACCTCAGTAGTTTGGCCTATTCATGTCTGGACCAAATTCCACGGCCCTAAAGATGTTCAAGCCATTGAAGTTCGATTGTAATTTGCTTGCCTCAGAGCGCACTATTTTCTGTTACAGTAGACAATTTCCTCAGTTCTATGTGTATGGATATAATGCCATTTTTCTTTGTCAGACAGAAAGACAAGTGCCCAATATATTGAAAAAAAATGTATTTTAGGCCAGTTGATCACCAAAGTATGAAAACAAAAGGTAATAGAACAAGAAATAAACAGCCCTACATTATTTGCTCGCGCTACATTGATTTCAGTTGGAGCAGATTCAAGTAATTAAAGTGATAAGAAAAGGCTTTCAGACAGACGCCGTGACTAAACTTGGTTGAAAAAAGTGTATCAGCACAGGAAACAGACACATAGATTAGCTTCTTCTAGACCGTTAGATATAAACAAAAAGTAGTCTCTCAATATTATTTTTCACAAGTGAAAATATTTTGTTTTATATAACTCTTGTGAAAATATCACCTTTTTGAATAATGCATTATATTTACTTATATTTTTTATTTCATGAATTTGTATATAATCAAACGTTATTGGTTCTTTGTCAGACTGAAATACAGGTTCCCAAGAAAGGATTCATTAGCAGTAAGCCAAAGGGTGCAGAGGCGGGTGCAGTTAAGAAACTGTCTGCTAAGAAGAAGAAAGAAATGGACAGGTCGAAAGTGTATCAATATCAATACCCATATGACGCCACATATCTAGGACAGCAGTCGAGACACTCCAGTCTGGAGAACATGACAGTGCATTATGTTAATCCAGAATATAGCCCATATGCTGGTATGCAGCCTCAGGGATATACCGGGCGACCAACGCATCAACCGCGCCAGTGGAATCCCTATGGAGGGTGGGGGAACCAGCAACGAAGAGATTATTGGTGATCTTTACACGTGCTATTTCTAAAGCCAATAACATTTAGTTATGCGGTAAATGTCTTAAAATTTCGTTCACCAAAGTTGCTGACAAAAACATGGCATATGAAACAGTGCAGACCCAAATCAGGCCGCTCCAACAGGAGCGGTCTGATCAGGGTCTACACAGTTTGTCATTCGATGAGTATTCGAACTTTAGGACATTTACCGTAATTTAAAAAGAATTTGTTAACGGTCCATAGCTAACAGCTACTAATTATGAGCTGCTAATTAAGGGGAAATTTATATGCCTCGGAAAGGAAATAACCTTGAGGTGGCAATTGATTGAGTTGTAAAAGGAGGAGTATTTGGTGCTAATTCGAATTTTAGGACATTTACCGTAATTTAAATAGAATTTGTTAAAGGTCCATAGCTAACAGCTACTGATTATTAGCTGCTGATTAAGGGGAAATTTATATGCCTCGGAAGGGAAATAACCTTGAGATGGCAATTGATTGAGTTGTAAAGGAGGAGTATATGGTGCTAATTTTCTCTAGTTCTCCATTAAAAAACAAACATATTTTGGGATTACTCATGTGTTGTGGTACTCAAAAACATTCAAAAAAAGCGTTGTGGCACTCATTAGACGAGGCGCTTCTTATGAATATCGCAACATATGTTTTATGGACAAATAAGAATATAAAATATTCTAGAAAATAAATAGCCTCTAATATTCCCCCGTAACAACTATTCTGGGAATATTTGCCTCCATAATGATTGGAGCTGCTCTTAAAGGAACGAATTTGACAGCAAAACAATCTTTTCTCTTACAGAAACCCCATTTTCAAAAGGTTCCAAATGCTAGGGAAGCAACTTTCTGTCCTCAAGAAATGTTTTCTATTGCCAAATGGTTGCGCAACTTTTATTCCCATCAATTGGCGCTGTTTACAGATTTACAAATTCAGTCGACTCTCGTTATCTCGAAGTCCAAGGGACTCTCTGAAAGCATTGTGAATACTGCTGACCAAACAGTGCACGGGTGCGCAGTTACAAATGGCTTGCAATAGGTAAATGACGCGGTGCATAAACGTTTATACCCTTAATATTCGGACGTCTTAGATATTTACCATACTAGTTCTAAAATTTGAAATGTCAAATTTACCAGCTATTTCAGTCTTCTAAACTGCCAGGTAAGGTAATGTCAATCCTGATCCAATGCAACGAATGTCGGTGTACGGTTTTTGTAAAATGGCCTGTCTATCCAAACTTTGTCTAAATGCTCCTTAGGGTACGGAAATAGGTTTTTGACTTATCTCCCCTCAAGTTGTATGTATTACCCTTAACTATCCGACTATGCCTCAGAAACTTTTTTTTTCTTATGGTGAGTCTACAATATTATCACAGCTCAAGCCTGACCCCGAGGCCAATTTTTTTTATATTTTCATCTCAGCTGAGCATGAAATGTCTCTGTTGTCATTTTTATATTTATAAGCAGAGAAATTGTCATGTTCAGCAACGTTTAGCATGAAAGAACTTACAATTATAAATGGTACTATAACTGCGTTAAATAGTACTATAACTGAGTACATGATAAAGGAGACTAGATACACTGGTTGTTCCTGTGTAATTTGTTAAAAGTGAGGCAACTTTTGAGAATTCCTGTTTGCTCTCCTGCACATCAAGCCCAATTAAAAAGAGGTCCACACTTAAAGGGAAGATTTTGCTCCAAATGGGAAAACGTTCTGTCTTTTTAGTAAGGGAACTAAAACAATTTTGACAGAGGCGTCTCCCTTTAACTGAGCAATATCTTTTCCATGCCAAGTTTATATAACGTGATGCTGATGCTTGCCAACGGATACTAGAGTCCTGTCGAGAATGTATGGAAGAGGAAGCCCCAAGAACAACATTCATATTAATGTAGTATCATAAGTTCATTAATATTCGCCAAATATTACATAAGGACCATGCAAAGTATAAGCGAATGAGACCCTGAATTGACCGCGCCGAAATGGGGCTGCTCTTATATTTTTCTGGTCTTCACCAGGACGTGATTTCCTGTTTTATTTCTTTCTCAGCCGGGCTTTTTCACAATTTTATGTGACAGGTGGTATGTGTTAAAACATATAGCCAACTAATACATTTAACCAATTATACCAGTAAGGAATCAAAACAACACCTAGCGTCAGTTGGATGGAACTATAATTCTGTACTGATGCTTTGAACCTGTTCTTAAAATACGCATATTATATGACTATAAAGACGAAAACCTTGTAAAGTTTAAGCATGAAAACATTGCTCTATGAATAGTTATGTCGTAGTAGGTGTTGAAAATCACAATTTTACAGTAAAACTGAAAAAATGTCACCATGTCATAAAATGTATTATAAATTCATATGAATTCTTACAAACTTGTACCAAACTTCATACGGGGCATTTTTTGTACCAAAATAATCCAACGCCTTCCAGTCTAGTGACATCAAAGTTTTCAAGATGCTGTTGCTATAGCAACGATCTTCACTGCTTTGTAAACAGCCATACATGGTGTGTTTATTCCTGATACAAACGTTTAAATTGGTTCTATCTCGTCTTGTTTGGTCAACCTACAGTCCGAGATTCCTGATCTTTTTTTTTTCTTAGTAGATCTATCTGACGAAGGAACTTCGACAATATACCTCACCTTTGTCAAAGACTAGCTTGTTTTATATATTATGTTTTACTAGAATCCTCTGAATAACAAACCGTATCTAATCCTCTTGTTGGTTGGCATATAACTAAAAAAAACAGCAAAGCTTTGTTTACATTTTTAGATTGATAGGATCGCGCCAAACGAAAAGGTGTCTTCAAACATGCGCAAAATGCACAGATTCAGACTCACCCCGCACACGCGCAATGTCTTATCCGGGCATTTGCTCTCCATTCATACATTCTAAAGTGTCCAATTTTCTGTTAGCGGATAGTAAGACCCTGACCAGACTGCGTGTATGCGCATGTGCCCGAGGACACGTTTTTGTATTGCGCGACCCACTTTGTGTTGGTAGAAGTACAGTAACTGATGAAATTATTCTTAACGTCAAACAAAATTGCCTATGGGTAAGTAGTCGAGACGGCATACAACGGATTACTTTTTCAAAATTTGAGAGTGGTTCTTGAAACGACTGCGAAGGATGGGCTTGCATTTTTGTTTGAAGTGGGTAATTTACGTGGGGTCGGATGGCATCACGAAAACATGCCTATATAATTTTTACCCCCTTAAACCCCACTTTTACATAGTAAAACTGGGGTTTACAGGGGTATACATTATTTTTCTTATTTCTGCTCAAAAACATAGATTGTGGGTACTCGTTAGAACCGCCTCGTCGGGGCGGTTCTAACGAGTACCCAAAATCTATGTTTTGAGCAGAAATATGAAAAATATCAGAATTTTTATCTTAAAATTTTCATTCTTTTGGTGGTAAAATTTTCAATATATTTGAATAGGCGTGTTTTCGTAATGGGACATTATAATGAATGTAGCTTTTGCGCTTGCACATTGGCTAGTTTGATCAAAACATGTGCCCTAATATTTTTAAATGTCTCTGGTATTGATTGAACTGAAAGAAGAGCTTCACTCCACAATAAGATGGACTTACCTGTCTCTGGCACTCTGGTATTAATATAGTAATTTTTAATGGGACCATTTTTTTAAACAAAATATACGGAATCAACTATCATCGGAAGAAGAAAATATCTGTGTGGCGCTTAAGACTGGGCGTCTATTTGGTTAAGTTTAGGTTAGCATTTTTTTTAAATATGCTTATAGTATCAGCAAAAATGTTTTGTCTGATTGTTTTGTTCTTTCGGCATCTGAAATGTGAGAATGAACGACTTTAATTTACCGGAAATAACAACGTTTTCCTTCCACATATGTAATACAAATCTTATTCCCAAACCGCGAATATAGAGTATTAATAGAGTCATGACAACCGCCTTGAATGCCACTTTACTGTGCGGTATTAAAATTTGTTGTGTTATTTTTTTTGGTTTATTTTCGCGACATGACAAATCAAGCCATTACACACCACTGTCAAGGGAGGCAACTTTTGAGACTCCCTGTTTGTGTTTCTAAACCGCAAACCCCTTTCTGAAAAGGGTCTAATCTAAAAGTAAAACATTTGCGTCTCTTGTGAGTGATTTCTATTCTTTTAGAGTAGACGCTTTTTCAGCATGGAAAGAAACAAAATTAGAAGGAGTTGTCTCCCTTGAAAGTGGATCAGGTCCCCTTAACTGCGCCTGCCTTTACTTTGTAATAATTCGTGAACAAAATAATTGAATCAAACCATGATTAAATGAGCATCAATGCCGGCCTCGGTGGTTCAGTTGGATGCGCCGTCCGACTGGAGACCAGGAGGTCGCGGGTTCAACCCCCGCCGAGGCCGGCAACATTCTTTCGTGGAGATTGATCATAAAATATTTTCTACGGACATTCTCTCCCTTCCGCTGATTTAAGAAGGGCAGTTGTCAGTTTCTGGCGAAAGAATGTGCACAATACTGGTTAACCGCTTAGAGGACTAAGCCTGTCCAGAAAACGTGTGGTTAGGTAACCTGACCGCGCTCGACATGACCCCATTGGATTGACTGGGCCGTAAAACCTCAACACGAACAAACAAACAGATGAGCATCAAAGTCAGAAAACGTATATTATGACTTAAGCGCCCAGTGAAGATTCAGATCAGCCTTCGCATTCGTACAGTCTGATCAGAAACTTTACTGGACACGTTTTTGATAGCCAATGATGCTCTGCAAAAATCTACATGCGGATAATGAAGACTCTGCGCAGATGTGCAGGCTGATTGGTGTCTTTTTTTGGGTGCACCTGTCAGAAGGTACGCTTGCTCACGTTGCTGCTGAGATGTATCTTTGGGGTATATGCGAACAGTAAAGTTCAAGATCAGTCAGCAAAGCTGCACAGCTGGACATCTGCCGTTGCTATACATCGATACATTTAATAGAATCCAATGATTCTATTCTGTAAGCAAAAAGGAAAACCCTTATCAGACTGCGCGGATGTGCAGTGTGATCTAGCAGTTCGCTGCCCGCATGTGCTCCGAAGACGAATGTTTACATGACACGGCTTAGTCCTTTGGGAAAGCAATAAATATTGCTAAAGTATAGTGATACAGAATAAGCAATAAACACTATGTGAAGTATTGTTACAGAGTAAGCAATAAACACTATCTGAAGTATTGTTATAGAGTAAGCAATAAACACTGTCTGAGGTATTGTTACAAGGTAAGCAATAAACATTATCTGAAGAATTGTTACAAAGTAAGCAATAAACACTATCTGAAGTATTGTTACAGAGTAAGCATAAAAAAAACAACAACAACAAAAAAAACGCTTCATGTATTGTGGTACAGAGTACCATTATCATATTTTTGAAGTCCCCTACAAACGTACTTAAATGATGTCTATGCATTTTGTACATACAATATATTGAATTTTTTTACAGTATTTTGGTATAAATGTACACGTATTTACAATAAATGGAATAAATAACACACGTGTAGGTGTTGTCATTTACAGTTGCTCAAAAATACTGTAATTTATAGTATATGCCGGCCAAACTGACCTGTCGTTTTGGCCATTTGATTATAATATTAATACGTATTTGTTCACTAAGTAAAAAGGTGAACCAGGTGCTACCTGTAAAAAGTGAGCGAAAAGCTGTCTTATATGGAACAAGAATTTTCTGACTGTCTTGACTGAATTGTATGATAGGCGTAATCCTAATCAATGTTGAATGCAAAAGTCAATTTGGTCGGTCTTTAGCCAGAATTCCTTTGCCTGATATAACTAACATCGCGTTTGGACAATTGTACCGGTTCACGTTCCGAGATAATTTCTTTCGTGCAGAAGCTATCAATATGAAATAATTAAAATGTGCGACAAAATCTGACGAGCAATCGTGAATATATCACTGTCACTTATATCGGCATGCTCACTTGGTATTGCACGCTTTCTCGGATGCCATCGAGTGTTACCGTTACGTGACACTGCTCTTGATGATGTCTCAGAGCAATGGTATCCCCTCAAAATTTGTGACGTATTTGCTCAAACTTTATATTTTTTTTGTAACAAAAATGCCTATTTAAAGACTACAAACAAGTAAAAATGGCACTGAATGTTTATACCTTAAACTCCAACGAACAAACCACTGTAGGTTTGATAGGTTTAATTGCCCGAAAAAAATGGGTACTCTAACAGTAACTAAGACTTCGATTTAGGGGATTTGATACACTTTTAGGGCAGACAACTCAATCAGATTGGTTTTGCTCCCTTCGGTAAATAGGTCTACTCTAAAAGGAAGGAATTTGCTCCACTCTGAACAAATTATTTCTTTATAAAGTAGATCCTCTTTAGAAGGGGCTTGGTGTTCAGGAAAGCTTACAGGAAGTCACAACATTTGTCCAACTTTTAAAGCACGGCGAAAAATCTACTAAGTGTATGAATTGCCCTAAAAATGTGTGAGTCTTTTTTTTCTTCTCTTATACAGCAGTTCACCACTTAAAAACGGTTTCTGTTTCTCACAGTGAACACACATACAGTAGAACTTCAATGGCTCGAACCCCGATGGCTCGTTTACCATGGATGAGTCGAACACGTTCTTGAGTCCGCAGGGATTTCCTCCAAATATGATATACGGATAATCTAGGGAGATTTTCTTCTTTTATCATGTAAATGTATGCTAAAGATACTCATTAGAATCGCCTCTATGAGGCGATTCTAATGAGTACACACAACATGCATTTAAAACATCTCCATTGTGCTTCCTGGTGTGACACTAATAGTAACCTTCCGAGGCTCGAACTGCCGCTGTCTCGAACAAATTTTCATGGTCCCAAAGGGGTTCGAGCCATCGAAGTTCGACTGTATATACTTTATTTAGTCCAAGTTAACTTTTTAGCAATTTGTCTTCTGATTGCTTGCTGATGCTCCTTGCGTCGCTGCTTTTGCCAGTCTTCTATATCTTCTTCAAGTGCATATTTATTAGTCTTTGCCCTGCGATTACCACAAGGCTGCTTCTTTTCCGAAGGGTGTGTCGGTGTCTTTTCAACACTGGTTCTTCTTGCACTAACTTGGGCTTCATCTGTTTCCTTTAAAATAAGAAAAGCGGTAGATGCCTTCACATATATGACTAAGAACCGCATTCTTCCAGAATTGAGGAGCAGACTTTTACCATCTATGAAGTGTAAATAGTTAACTGAGTCGGTATCAAAATTCAAATGACAATAATTATTGTAGTGTCGACATATTAACAAAGTGTATCTAGCATACATACAACGTTGAAACTATAAAATATCACTTTGAAAAGATCAAACAGTCATACTCTTCAGTAAAGCATGATGGAAGAAATTAATAAAAATATCTTGGTATAAAACAATTAAGTAATTATTGTATGTTTTGGAAGCGCATCAGTCCCTCTGTAGACATACTAAGTGCAACTTATGCATCTGAAACAAATGCCGTAGGAAGAAACTCACATGAAGTGGATAAACACAGACCGGGACGAAGGTCTCTTTTAATTCGAACGTTTGTCTGTTTTCAAAAAGATGTTTTCGATATGTTATTTTTTATCAATAAAACTATCCAAAATTTAAACTGTAGTGGAATAAAGGCGCCAAAATATCCGAGGACGTAACATTGATCAGTTTTGCTATTCACAGGCTGAGATTTTTTAAAAATACATCGCTACATATTTTCTAAAAGTATATCAGTGAAGGTACCCAGGAAATCACGAAGCGGAGTCTTTCCAAAGCACCAAAGGAAGAAGAGAAGAAGGACATATAATGACAAAACAAACGTCACATATAAATCTATCGACGCACAAACAAAGAAGTTAAACAGAGGAACAGCACTGGAACGGTAAGTAGGACAACTACCGGGGGCTTAAACAAGATTGAGTCGCGCAAAACCGCTTCTTTAATTCTAATGCAAAGTGCAATTAGGCTTGGTACGGATAGGGGTCCTCTACCTCATCTGTGAAACATCACATATAATCAGACCCACTGAGAGGAAAGAAAACAAATGGCTCAACTGCGAACTGAAGCCAGAAATCAAGAGAACTGCAAACAGTCCGTGACTGAAATCGCCATGCATAAAAGGTAAGAGAAAAGTCCAGGGAGTGCCACAATCACAAACCGCAGCCCTTCCCAGACCACAAGAGGAAGAGGAAACCGACAAATCTAAACAAGCACAAACCGAACAAACATACGAAAAGCACTAAGATTAGCTCTCTCTTCCCCAAGCGAGGTAATCGCAATACTAAAAGGACTGAAAAACACAAGAACAAAATGACACACGGAAAGACATACAACAAATCGCCACGTAGAATAAACCAAAAAGCAACAAGGAGTAAGACTAACACCGGGACCACCGCCTTAGAACGGTCGGTAGAGCAAACCACCGGGGGTTTAAAGCACTTTTACAGCTAGCCAACTTCACCCTGGGTCCCGATGCTACTCTTAATACAGAAATACATAAAAATTCGGTTCGCAGAAAGGCTCCCAACTCAGTCAATGCATCAAAGCGAAAACATAAATATCAAATTAATCACTATAATGAACAAAGACGAGTACTCATGGCTAATTCTACTGTATGCCAGAGTAAATGAAAACCAATAGTTGAACCACGGCGGGCCAAGCCAAAGACATATCGTCAAGCCCCAACCCACTGGTTAAAGTTTTACGAAGAGGCCGTCATTGAGTCTGAGGCCCGAATCGCCGTCGTGCAATTAAAGAGTGAAGCATAGCCATCAACAATGATTGGGTTGACAACTAGGCATGCAGTATGCTGCATAATATCCAGGCTATAGCCAATTCTTTTATAACGGTTAATAAGTTTTCTTAATTGCTCCGAAAAGTTAGATTTAGAAACCTGAAAGTTTTTAGATTTAAATTTATTGAGAACATCATTAGAATTCTTAATTGACCAAAAATAGTTAATTCCGTCCCTTTTGTAAACAGTATCATAGTATCTAATCCAATGTTTTTTTTAACAGCAGTAAGGCATGAAGTTAGCAGTTTGGACAAAACAGTAGTCGTACTAGAATTAGCAATGAAACGTGCTTTATAAGGTCGTTTATGAAGTTTCGGTAACCAATATAACGTAGGAGGTCTGTCTTGCTTTTCTTTAATACTCACTGCAAACTTAGCAGTAATATTGATAGAATGGGTATTGACAATAGATCTCTCGTCAATAGAAATCCGTTCATGTGTTTTGGTACTACCAAGTTCTTGTTTTAGAGTACTGATATAATTAAGTCGTCACACAACAACAACATTATAAGCAGCTTTATTCAATTTTTAGATAATGAATACTATTGATAACCAATCATCGCTTAGTGTGTGATTTTGTATAAGCACTCAGTCAACATTGGCTTTAATTTTATAAACGGTTCAGGATGTTAGATAAGTTGAACCTTTAGCTGGATTTTTTTTATTCCTAAAGAAAATTTGCATAGTAATAAGATCATTTAAGAATCATCCCACTTAGACCAATCTAATGATGTACAAAAATATGAGTTTTTGTGAAGAAAATAGTAGTACACATAAGTCTTTGGGATCATTGAGCCAATCTTGTTTTTTTTTGAAACTCGAATACCGCTTAAGCCGGCGCTATGGGGCGTATGCAGCCTCGCAAACTACAGTGTTGCATATGAAGAGACTCAAACTGAGTCTCCGATTTTCCTGATTCTGTGTGTTCTTTGTCTCCAAAGAGACTCAGTCAAACCGAGTCTTCAATTTCGCGATTTTGTGTGATCTTTGTTTCCAAAGGCAATACTTTTTGACTTTTATTTCATATTTTATCGTACATTTGATCTAGATTTCTGATAATCATTGGCGTTTAGAAAGGCGGTTGTCTCACTCTACAACTTCTATCCAAGAAAATTTCCTTAAAGCGCATAGTTAAAAAATAATTGCGAAAGTTCAACTTACAAAACATCAAAACAAACTTGAAATCAGACTGAAGCCGCTGTCCAGCAACGTGTAACCTAGGACAAATACGGATTGCTTCATGGACCAAATATAGCATATAAGTGCAATCTGGGAACCGTGAAATTTCTTTTTTTTTTCCGTTTAGATTTCTTTAAGACATAGAGTCGATAAAATGCGCAGGTTTTCATTGTTTATTAGTCGCCAACGATTTAAGAAAGGCGTTTATTTACACAGCAAATATATTTCGAGAATTACGTTACCAGAGTAACGGACGATAAACTAACTATCTTCATATGCATAAACTTTCCACCTGGCGGAAGAGCCAGCGTTCCGTTAGGGTATGACCCTTCAGCTGTTTTCAGCTTTCTGGGAGTGTTCATTGTTCTCAAGGGTCATTTTGTTACCTTCATTACAGCTAGTGTTAGTGCAGAGTGTCGCCCTTAAAACGTCTCTCCGGTCTTTACTATAGTTTAGTTATATGTTCTGGTCCCATTCAGGGATTTTGTTGCAAAATTGATATGAGGGACACTGACGATGCCTTATTGACAGAAACTAGCTAGTCTGGCGAAAAAAGAAAATAACACTTCTTCGACTATTTCAGCATTGTGAGTGCGTTCACTGAGCTCAAGGGTCATTCCTTGATCTCAAGCATCATTGCTTCCAATGTATATTTATTTACTGAAGTAATGTACATCTGAACGGTAACTTACAGTTTTTAATAAACAGGTAGTGAGGTACAAACACTTACCTTGGAATCGGTTCTTGATCGCTTCCTTAGATCTGACGAGAGAGTAGCAAGAGATCTCTTTCGTGCATTCCGTTTGCTAAAGGCATCCCTCAACTAGAAGAAATACGGTGGTATTATTCTTTGAAATAAACTATTCCATATTTTACCCTAAATATTCGGACAAACGGTACTGGCCAAACAGTGTAGACCCAAATCAGACGCCGCAGAACGCGGCGTATGATCATGGTCTGCACTGTCTGGCACTCATTAAGCAGCTTTTTGACACATAAAAATATACGAGAGCTTTTAATTTGACTTTACTGCTGCTGGTGTTAATTTTGTGTTGTGGCAGTAACATATCTCCCCATATTACATCATAGTGAACATTCTGGTACAGTGGCAAATCAAATTCCTTTTCATTTGACACTAAGACGCGTAAACAGACCCGCAAATACTATTGTGGACATACGAATGGTCTTAATGAAACAGAGACTCCAATTTAACGCATTCTTTGTTTCCAGGACCACCTTTATAGATTTTTTTTTTTGATCAAGTTTAGGACAAGTATGGCAAGGAGTTAAATACGGCTGTTGAAGAGACTTTTGTAAATATGAACCGTGAGAACAGCTGCGTATATTCATTAAAACAGTAAAAACCGAAAAAACAAAAAAAAACAAAAAAAAAAAAAAAAAAAAACGTATTGTCACTTTTTAACAATCCTATAGTGACCTTATTGATTTAGCGTTTCTGCTTGGTTGCTGACTAGCGTATGCTCTTGACTTTCCAATTATAGGGATATTTGATCGCATAATATCAATAACATATGAACCATTTTAAATATAAATGAAGACACCAAGAAAATGCCAGATCACGAAGCATAACCTTCCTGAGGCACCAAAAGAAGAAGAGATGCGGAACAAACAATTACAAGTAAAGACTCTTTGAAAACCAATAATCATCCTCAAAAAACTGAAAACAGCTAAAGTGTCAAGTTGTTGCGGTTTCGGCCAGCTAGAACTCGTCATTGATTTTCAAAACTCTCGTAATGGGATGTATGATTACAACGGGTCAAAAATATAAAGTACGCTATCGTGAAGTTAACGCATGTTTTACTCAAGCCACATATAAAATTGTCGACGCACGAACAAAGAAAAAAAGACAACCGAGGAAGCGCCTTGGAGCGGCCAATAGAAAACAAAATAGTATCAGTAAGTCATACAAGATTGGCTAAGATCTAGACCAGCCAGCGGAGCGTTTCAGTCCAACCAAGGCCAGCAGTTCATTTTTCTGTTCAGCTTTTGGTTAAACAGTTGTCTTAGATCTGTTTTATGTGTATCTAAATTTATGATCCTATGAATATCTTTGATATACACACTGACAAAATATGCTTTAAAAAATGATGTATATTATAAATAAAACTTCGAATAAATAAGGAGGATAATAAATAGAAGTTTTGTTCGTAATATCAGTGAAGGCTCACACCCAGTAGTGTGGAAAAGTCTTTTGACTCACAGATAAAAATGTCTAACCATTCTGTATCACAAATCATGTTTTTTATGAGGCGTTTTAAATGCACAAAGCTGTTTAGAAGGCAGTTTTCCAGAACATCTTACCTGGCTGTTGAATATACAGTGGAAGAGGAAAATAAACAAACCCTGAAAAGCAAGTATACAGAATAACTGTGAATGTAATCCACAATTCGCATATAGGAATAAAACAACAGATATCTACTAGGTAGACAAAAAGTTACATTAGAATTTATTGCTACTACTAACGCTTGACATGCTGCGTTCAGTAGGCGACATTCTAAAATATTTTTTCCCGGATATACACTGATATTTCATGCAAACTTTCTCATTAGGAGACATTTTGCATGAAACCTCACAACCTGCTGTCTGGGAAAAATAAGAAAATATATTATCAATATGTCGTCTGCTGCAATTAAAGAGTAGTAGAACAATCTAAATTGCCTTGGACAATCTAATGTATCCCGGCCAATCCAAGGTTTGCCGGGCGATCTAAGGTATCTTAGGCAATCGAAGGTATTCCCGACAATTACAGTTGTCCTGGGCAACTGAAGGTATCCCTGACAATCTGAGGTATCTTGGATAATTAATTATGTTTTATAGAAATTCCTGTTTTTAACATTTACAGTATAGACCTTCTGTTTGCCGATGTCCCTTTTTGGGGACGCTTGGCATAAAATAATGACTACTGCATACATATAATTGGGACATCGTAGTAGATTTTATATTTCATTTTATCAAATGATGTTAAAAAAGTGAAGAAAACAGCTTAAGTCTGAAAACAGCATTCTCAATTTGACTGGGTCCCTGAAAGATGTAAGATCCCTCAACCCCATAAGATGAAATTTAAAGGTTTATGTCAAAGGCGCATGCTACCTTGTAGGTCACACCCGTAAGATAGCAATGAATTGTAATAAGGACACAATGAAGGAAATAACATGAATGTCCAAGGCAAACTCAAATCAGCCTGCCCATCCGCACAGTAATCAGAGTTGTCGTTGTTCGCGTAAAGAAACTTTACACCACTGGCTATCCAAATTGTGCCCAGTTCAGATTTTGATTAGATGCACGAATGCGCAGGCTGATCTAAATCTTCTCTGGACGCACATGTCCGAAGGTAGGTTTACTGACAGCCCATATAATTCTTAGTAAAGATACCTGTAAACTGTTAAGAATAGCGAAGATATATTGAAATACTACGGTTTCCTTGTTCACTGAGAGTAAACCAAATATCCAAGTGACACCCATTAGTGGTAGTAGAACACATATACTTCGAAGACCTGTCCTGAAATTATTTAGATACAATTTGATTAACTTATCGATTGGAGTCAAATACAATTCGGACAAAATATTATCAGCTATCATTACCTGAGCGCCTACAAGTAGAAAAAAGACAGCGTGTTCCAACTTATGCTTTTCTTGAGCTCGAGCTGCCAGTGTCTGAGGTGATTGCCACGAACCCCTATCCTTTGTTTAATCACGGCGATTTAATTCGATTCATACTTTTTTCTTTGATGTTTCACTGTTTGAGTTAGAGAGCCTCTAGGCGAGCCTAAAAATCAATCTGTATTTTTGTCTCATCCAATAAGTTAGCGACAAATGAAGACTTGGGTAAGATCCTGAGGATGCACCGGCTGATCTATCTGAGTCCCAATTAATCGCATAACTATGTTCAAAGGTAGTTTTCTATAAAGAGAAGCTCACTTACTGTTATTACTTAAGGGGACTTACGGGATATACTTTCAGAAGTAGCTGAGGTGTTCAATAGGTCAGCTGTTGAGAAAACGAGGATCGTGCAAAAAGTTCTGTCACTAATAGGCTTCCTTAGTTTTATTCCAAATATATTTTAAAATGCTTCACTGCACTTAAGTGGTGTGTTACATAGCTAACGATACCCGTTTATTTCGTGCAAATTGCTTTTCAACTGACCGAGTTGTTTCAAATTGAAATAGATGCAGTCATATACGCTGACCAATTTACTTGTTACATTGGAACATGGAGCAGAAGACTGAATTTCGTAGCTATATTAAATGCCGCATTAAGCTTAATATAGATTCAAAGCAGATACTTAATGAATTGTGTGGTATATATGGACCTCAGACAATTTCAATGCGCACAGTTTTTAGGTGGGTTAAAGCTTTTAAAGCTGGGAAATTTTCTGTTGAAGATGATACCCGTCCTGGAAGGCCTAAAACCTCTGTTACCAAGGCTAACATCGCTGCTATAAAGATTGTGGTCAAAGATATAGCTACTTGTACTAGCATATCAGAAGGCAGTGTGCAAACAATTCTGAAAAAGCGTTTGGACCTGAGAAATGTTTGCGCTAGGTGGGTACCTCATTTGCTCACTGAGGAGCAAAAGACACAACGCCTTAAATGTGCCCGGGAACTTTTGAAAGCATACAAAGGCTGTAATAGTCGGGTTATTTCTGACTTGCTAACAGGTGATGAAACCTGGGTGCACATGTTTGAGCCACAAAGAAGGGCTGATAATAAGCAACGGAAGCGAAAAGATAAAAAACGCCCATGTATTCCTAAGAGAACCATAAGTTCGAAAAAGATGTTGTACGCAATTTTCTGTAATTCAAGTGGGCCAGTCGTTCATGTGCCTTGTTCATCTGGTCATACAGTCACTGGCCGATTCTACAAGAATTCTGTACTGAAGAAAGTAAAAGAGTTTTACAATAAGAAACGACCAAGCAAAGGATGGTCAGGAGTCCACCTTTAACATGACAACGCCTCCTCTCATAAGTATGAGCTTGTTAAGTCTTTTTTGTCTTCTGAAAAGGTGAAAGTTTTAAACCATCCACCTTATTCACCTGACCTTAGTCCCTGTGACTTATTTTTATTTCCAAGGCTTAAGAAAATGCTTTCTGGAAATAAGTATACGTCTAAAAATTCTCTTGGCAGCGCTATTTATCAGTGTCTCCAACAGATACCAAAAGAAGACAGTTTATCTGCTTTTCGCGACTGGGTTAAAAGGTTACAAAAATGTGTTTCAGTAAAGGGGGAATACTTTGAAGGTTTGTAATAAAAATATGTTTGATAAAACGTAGCACTGAAGTAATCCGAACCCATTGACAAAACGGAACCCATTGACAAAACGTTTTGCCGGACCCTCGTAAAACAAAAATTGGATAACACAGCCCATATTAAAACAATACAGTCTGACGTATTGTCTGGGGCGGGGAGGAATCTGTGCCAAAACTAATTTGCTTCACTGTTCAAAACGGGCTTAGTGTGTTGGACCCAGGAAGCTTCAAAAGTTTAACAGGACAATAAACATGGAAAGACATCAGCTAAATGTATACTGTCTCCTCAAATAAAACCCCAAAAATGAATGATCATTCAGCGCAATGAACATATACAAAAAAGCTGAAGTGTCCAGTTTTCTAGGCCAGACTATCTAGTTTCGGCACAATCAGTTGCCCTTACATATGTTTTCATGAATGGCAATAAAGTATAAACTTCGCTATATTTTACGGCCGCCAACCGACACTTATTCCAGATGTAGTGATGATAGATAGATTCTTTAAGTAATGACCTATAAGAGCAATGAAAATATACATAAAACTGAACAAAATGCTAAAGTGTCAAGTTTTCTGGACCAGAATAACTAGTTTTGGCTATTTTTGCCTCATCAGAGTCATGCATATAAAATATAAGTAAATATATTCAGGAGAAGAGGAACAAATAATGACAAATAAAACGACCACATATAAAAGAGCCACGCACAAAAAACAGATGATCCGCCGTGGAACGGTCAGTAGAAAAACTACTGTCGGTGGGTGATGGGGAGTGGAGCTTCAGTCAGTTTTATTTTGCGAAACCCGTACGAGTATGGTCATTCTGCATAGGGGTCTACCTCATTTGTGTAAACCAGTCTTTAAAATATGTGTCACCTAAATTCAATTGCGTGAGTAACCTGCTAAGCCAACTTTGAGAGAAGATTAAAATTGGGACAAACAACTTCTAAACAGTGCCCTCCCCTAAACCTGAAAACAGTTGGAATGTCGAAGAGGATGTAGGTAGAAATGTTGCGTTTTATTAAAACGTATACGTATTTGTTTCTTTTAATAAAATCTAAAATACAGGTAGTGTGGTGGTATATGCTACTCTAAGACAGAGAATATGAAGCACGATATGTATACAATATAAAATATGACGGAATACACTTAAATCAACATTTGTGTTGTGTGTTTAGATTTTGTGTACTTACTTTGCTTTTTCCTTTTTGGTTTTGTCTTTCATTGCTTTTGTGGAAAACAGTTTTATAAACACAACGACAATGACTATAAAGTTAATCTGAAAGGAAGCAAAATACACAAACATCTAAAAGTATTTCATTATAGGGATCAAACATGGTTGTTCATGCATTAACATTCGCCAGGTCCCAAGGGAGGTGTTGAAAACCGAGGTCGGAGGCTGCGGTTTTCAACACCTTTCTAGGGACCTAGCGAATGTTAATGCATTGAAAAGCCATGTTCAATCGCTATTATTGCATAAAAAACTAAAACATTTGCTACATTTCACGTTATCTCTTTCACTATTTCGTTTCGCCTTTTCACCGATGTCCCGCGAACGCAATTTGCACGGACTGTGCTTATTCTAGGGCCGGGCAGTACACATCTCGTAACGGCAGCAAATCTGTGGCCCCGGTACGACCATATTGAAAGTTGCTTAGCCGAGCATTAACAGCGCGTGAATTGCCTTGTTAATGCATGGCTGTTTATAACGTGCGACACTGATTTTTATGCAATAATCCATGGTATTGCATAGGACTGAAATGTTCAAATCAGGCGAATAATTGGACCCATTTGAATTGTCTAAATCGATTTTTGGATGATTACCTGATGATCGTCTATCACAATATATCAGTCATGAGTCAATGTAGCAGACTTGTCTCTCAAATCTTGATTTTAAGTGCGTAACGCTTCTTTTATTACATATAAATTCCTAGGCTACTTTATTCAAATTGTAGGCAATAAATTTTTACTTTGAATTTCAATCAATCACTCTTTTACACGTTTTATAAAAATAAAGTTAGCGAACTCGCATTTTTTTCTTTCGGTCACAATACCATATAATTTTATCTTTCAAAACACCATCCATTAACCTAATGAATAGTATTGGTACTTTAAACGAAACCCAGCACAGTTGGAAGGAAACCGTCTTTACGTTATTTGTATATTTCATGATAATCTAGTGCAAAAGCGTAAATTTCAGTTGCGTTGGTGTAACATTTGTTTGACGATAAGACAAGAATGGATGACGGCATAATCTGAATCTGGTGGGTGACTGTTCGCCAACGCGTTAGAGTAGGGTTCTCCATGGTCATACTAGTCTAGTATTTTCAGCTAACCTGAGTTATGCTCAGGATGAGCTAAAGTGATAATTTTTTAAGCGTTGTCCGTCCGTCTCTCCGTCTTTTAACACTTTCAAACGACACCTCCTCCAAAACCATTGAAGCGATTTGTTCTTCACACGGTAAAAATATTGCTTTGGTTGAGGGATTTAAAATAGCTAAAACTTTTTAACCCCCCCACCCCCCTCCCCGCACCCCCCCCCCCCCCCCCCGCTTTAAATTTGTTTCCCATAGCAGAACAAATGCTTCCGTAAACTTATAATGCGAAAATGGTTAAATTGCATTTTCTTCATAACCAGTGAAGTGATCTGAACCATATTTGGTAGTTATGATTATTTGATAATTGTCTACCAAGTTTACATGTTTTATGACCAGTGACCATGTGGTTTGGTTGTCCTGTAAAGATTAAATTTGAAAAAAAAAAAGAAGAAAGAAAAGCCTTTTTAAATGACAACTCCTCCAAAACCACTAAAAGCAGTATAACTTATAATTTAGTACAAATGTTACTTAAGTAAGGACAATTCAAAATAGCTAAAATTATGGTGATCTGATTCATCCTTTGGTTGTCATAGCAACAGAGAGCTCCCATAGACTTATAAATGGAAAATGATTAAAATGCATTTTCTCCATAATCAGTGAAGTGATGTGAGCCATATATATCAGTTATGATCAGTTGGTGATTGTCCTCCCAGTTTAAGTGTTTTATGACGTGGCTATATAGTAGGAAGTCCGTAAAGCACCAGCACGAAAATAAGACCCTGTGAAGCACTACCGAGGAAAGAAGACCCATCTGCACACCTGAAGTGAAATAAGACCCTATTGCATACCAGCCGGGACAAAAATACCAAGTTGCGCATCAGCAGGGAAAGAAGACCTGGTTGAGCTTGTGTGGCCTTGTAAAGATTTGTTTGTTTGTTTGATTTAGGCTTAACGTCGTTTTCAACAATCCTTCAGTCATATCGCGACGGTCTGGGTGTGGCAGGGGACTCAAAGCTCACTTACTTTTAGAGTGCTGCTTCACTGCTATCACGCCCCAGACACTTTGGTACGATATTCCACCCAGTCACAATATATTGACACTCAGCTGACCAGCTCTAGCTCTACTTTCTTAATGATGAGCGCCAAGCGAAAGAGCAGCTAGTACCATTTTTAAAGTCTTTGGTATGACCCGGCCGGGGATCGAACCCGCAACCTCCCGGTCACAAAGCGGTGGCCTTGTAAATTGACAGGACATGTAGCATAGGTGTGCATGGCAGAATGCAATTGAAATACCTCTTCTCCCATCATTCGTTTATTTGTTCAATGAAGATGAGAGCTTGACAAAAAAAGGGTAAGAAAAAAGTCCAGGGAATGCAACAAACCGCAGCCCTTCCCAGACACCAAGAGGACGAGGAAACCGACAAAACCAACCAAACAAGCACAAATTGAACAAACGTACGAAAGCACTATGATTAGCTCTCTCTTTCCCAAGCAAGGTAATCGCAGTGCTAAAAGGACTGAAAAACACAAGAACAAAAATAACACAAGGTAAGACATAAAACAAATAGCCTCGTAGAATAAACCACAAAGCAACAATGAGTAAGTACAAGAGCAGTTCCTGCATTCTGGCGAAGATAAATAGAATATAAAAAATAATTTGAGAGTAATGAACACACAAAGACAAAAATAGCTGAAGTGTCTAAAACTTACAATATATAGTTGAAGTTACAATCAAAATTGTATTCTGCGAGGCTTATCTTCCCCTGCCTCTGTGCTGTATATACGAGTAAAATTATGATATTGTTAAACAACTTCTCCTCTGAAACCACTTGGATAATTTTCACCAAATTCCATGTCGATTCTGTTGAAGCGGGGTTCAAAGTTTGCTCAAATGGTGAAGCAAGCTCCATTGACTGTCACGCCCATATATGATAAACAAATTATAATAAAAACTCATTCTACTTCTTTAATACCAGGAGCTGTTCAAAATGATGATCCTTTCATTAGAAGCAATGACAGGATTGGAAAAATGTTCCATATAATCTGCATATCAGCACTGGCTATTTCACTCAGGTGAGTGATCCGTGGCCCGTAGGCCTTTCGTCTTTTACTTTATGCTAGTATTGAAATGTGCGTGATTGTTAATTTTATGACTATTGTTTGTGGATCGAATACTTACAAATATAACCAGAGCGGCAGGACCAATGAACGCCCAGATAAGACCGGAGTCAATATCTAACCAGCAACTGAAATAAAAAAAATCAAACTGCGTTGCAATAAGAATATAACGCCAGCGAATGTTTGTTAGTGTTTACTTATCCGTTGTTATTTCACAATAGTAACTATACGATATTATGTGTTATACTAGTTTGATCCATTGAGTCCATTCAGGACCTTGCTATCCACATATAGAAATACTGAATTCTATCATGTATTATCGAGGGCAAACAGCATCTAAAATCATTTGACACTATGGCTGCGCAATATGATCTGAAGTTTTGCATTTCTAATGTGTTTGAAGACTACTTTCCCCTTGACGCGACCGACTTAAAATGTATGATATACATCTAGATATGAGTTGTGCCATGCAAAAATGTGTCTTCTGGCATGAGTTCACCGAAGATTCAGATCAGTCTGCGCATCAGCGCAGTCTGATCAGGACATTCACTGTCTGTTAACAGAATCACGGAACACTATATGTATCAATAGAGAGCAAATGCTCGGACGAGTTTTACTCATGTGTGGGACGATTCTGTGCATTTTGCTCATGCTCGGAGACACTTTTTCGCTTGGCGCGGTCCATACTATAAATGTATCATGCAAACACCGCGGCACTGTCAGTGGTTGAATTTTTTTTCGCATTTTGACAGCAATGTGACAAGATGTAAAAATATAAAACAAAACAAAAAAAACAAAAAACACTAATCTTCTTCTGTTAAATTCCCATACAAAAGTATCAACAGATACTTGTCTGTGAATATATTCTAGATTACAAAAGTATCAATACTTTTTGCCGAAAACAGAACGAACAAAGCGGAATAGCAAAATATTTTCCAAATTAATTCTCTTATGTTATTGGTCAACAATTTCTCAATTCATATTGCACTTACATCTTAAACAAACGCATTTAAATTTGTTTGTTTTCTTCTTTATGGACTGCAAGACAGATTACAACAACGATGACTAAAAGTATCCCTTCTTATGTTAAATTACGTTTGGCATTACCTCTTATATAGGGCATCAAACAAATAGTTGGACTACAACAGTTAGGATTAAATAAAGACATTGTTGTGACCATTATAAGATTCGACCGCTTATCTCTCTTTAAAAAGCATTTCTACACTACGAACTAAAACTTACTATTTCTTGTTTCCATATCCGTCAGTCTTCGTTATAGCCATTGACACTGCTACAATAAGGGCGGGTGTAACTGTAAAACATAAGTTCTGCATTAAAATACATTGTGAAACAAATATGTAGTCATGCAATGACATAAAGATATTGGAGATTTGAGCCGGAACACAACGTTTCGTGCAATTTCACATATGTGCCAGCGAATATTCAGATCTTTCTGCGCATTCAAGTATTTTGATCAGAATCTTAGCACGGCTGTCTGTGGGTAGCTAAAGTTCAAAAAACATCTGCAAGGAACAGGTAAGACAGTTCCGAAGTTTTGCTTGGCGCACGTGCGATTGTGTAGGACATGCTGTGCTCCGGCTCATTTGAGTTATTATCCATAAGAAATTAAACGATATGGTCATGCCATTATACATGTAGTTAGATTTACTTATATTTTAGAATTGTAATTTAATCCTTCGTTTGTTGTTTGATAAACCTGGCGAAAGTATTTGCAAAACTGCATATGCATTGAATGGAATATTGTTTAATTTATTTAAGTCTGTTAAATGTAACACAGCTAAATTGACATTAAGGGTTTTAAACATAAAATGGTGAGAGTACCCGGAAACGCTACATTTAAAATTATGCAGATCCTTTCTAAACCCTCGAAAAACTTCACGGAATCTAGTATTCAATTTAACTTACCCTAGCATCGGAAAGATATACGATTAATTTCGATATAAGACGAGAACCTGGACATGTCTGTATATAAAACAACTGTATAGCAGATATACATACATTGCATTTCGCAAAAAAACTTGCACGTTTCTGTGGAGGCCCAGCTGATACTTAAGAAATTCCAAGTATGCAAAACCTTGAGTAATCAGGTGAAAATCACAAAAAAGGAAAAAAAAAATAATGCTGAAAACAGAAAGCAGAATGTTTATTTTCTCATGCGCATATACAAACATGGCGTCATTTAACCCTTACCATCTTTCGGGCGTTCGTGCGTATATTTTGTCAATAAAGAATATTCGTATAGAACGCTGTATTGTACTTATGTAAGTCTTAAACATGCATGTTGTTGGGAATCACCGCGCATTTCTTCATGTCCATAATTTCAAAACATTTGTTGACAAACTATGCTTAGTATATATTGAGGGTTGAGCGCAAGACTATAGTAACTCAAACATATTTTTGAAACCCTTGTTTAGGGGCAACTTGTACCCCTTTGTAAACAATGCAAATTTAGGTGCCATTGCTCATACGAGCAATGGCACCTAAATTTTCATTGTTTACAGAAAGAAATGTTGTAATCTTCATAACGCCTTCATGGTGAGGAGATTAGGTTTGGGGAAAAACAACCATCTGACTTACGCTAGTCTTGCGCTCAACCCTCGATATGTATGAAGACCAACGTAACAACTGACTTAATTTCCGCAAAAGAAACCATAAAATACACGCCGTCTAACGAAACGCGACAAGAAGTTTTAACAATCAATGCTAATTTATATTTCATACATCAACTGTACAGATTAATTTATCGCGAGATGGGTGTATATTGGATGCATTATACCTGCAAGTACATACATGTGTACAAAACGCTCCATAGAACCTACAGTTGCTTGGCAACTCTAAACCAGAAGCATGCAAAATGCATGCTTTTCTCCAAAATGCAATAAGTTTTGCATTACTATACAGCGGTTTTTGTATGAACTAATATCCAAGCTTTATATATACAAAACTCAGCCGTATATCTTTCCGATATTAGGGTTACGTTTTTTGAACATACAGAAATTGAAAAATTCGACTATAACTTGCTGTTTCTTAAAAGTATCTCTCACATATAATGAAGGCAATATTCACTGCAAATATGCAGGCAGACACCAAGTGATTCGTTATAAGATGAATAGTTTGTATAGCGGTATGCTTAAAGGCAGATGCAGTGCTTTGTTTCAAACACTGAGCATTAACCTGCATAAACGTCACCAAAAACTGTTTATGTGATAACAAATCTTTCTGACAACGTATGTTTTGCCTGAACATAACCATACGTAATCTGTAAAGCTAAATCAAGGCATGTGCTGCTTAATTATGGGGTGTTTAGTTTCATCTGAAATAGTTGCCGCCAACATGCAAAGAGAGACAATCATTGGATACAAGGAGGTGCTTCCCTACTATGTGAAACCTTAAAAAAATAATGATTACTCCTAAAGATTAGGATTTGCTGCCTGAGGAAACATTTTGTTTTTCGCTTACGTGAAGCCTCAGTCAGATAAAAGGCATATCCCTGCAAGCATTCAGCTTAAATCTATATCGTACAGTTATATAGCCGACATTCCTGTCGGGCCAATAACGATACACTATAACTTTAAGCAGAATACTAGCGAGAATATTTCCATGTCTGAGGAATTTTCGCGATGGCGTTTCCATTCTTTATAAAATGCTCAGGGCATAAGTGTTGCCTGGTGGAACTGTTCAAGCCCTGAAATGTGGACAACATCTTTGGGCATGCGCATTTTAATTGCCTTTTAGCTAGGTTGCGCCATAACGCGAGGTATTTTGATGTATTTAAAATGTACGTACACCATGCCAACGATAGTAGTATCTTTAGACGAAATCTCGTCTTAAACATATGTATCACACGGATCAGGAGCTCGATGCCTTCAACTAACATCAAGAAGAAAACCACTAAAAATAGGAACTGTAAGATGGCTGCGATAAGGGTACACGCAATCTGTGACGAATATCAAGATATAATCATAGTATTTCTACAAAACGAAAACTCTTGCAATCTATTTATAGTTTGTAATGAAGTGATAAAAAGTCATTTTATGTCCCAGTCTACTTGATCCTTTGTTGGTGGGTAATTCCGGCCTCGATGTTATAAAACGTTTTTCATGCTCAACTCAGCTGAGCATGAAATTTGGCCTGCTAACAAATGTCAGATTACTAACAGTTGCATTTTTTTTCTTGCTAAACATAGCTGAGCATGAAAATTTCTCTGTTAATAAAAATGAAAATGCCAAGTATTGATGGCTTTTCATATTTATTAGCAGGGAGAATTTCATGCTCAGCTGAGTTGAACACGAAAATGTTTTATAACCGCGGGGCCAGGTTTCGCTTTGATTAGAGTATTGATCACTGGTGTGTTAGCTTCAAATGGCGGCCTTCTTAGTGAGTAAACAATGTATCTGGGAAAATGTATTATTCACAGTAGAACTAGAAAACTGGAATCGGCTAGTAACTTTTAGTCGGACAATATCATAGGAGACACATATTTACGATACATTTAATATATATATATATATATATATATATATATATATATATATATATATATATATATATATATATATATATATATATATATATAAGAAAATAATAATGTACGGTGTAGTTCGGGTATATGAATTATCTTTAAATCTGCAACGTTTAAAAATTATCTTGGCAGTCTACTGAAATACGACATTCATGAGTTTTCTGACTGTTTCGAGACAGTTCCTCTGTTGAAGTTCTTCTTTATTTGTGCATCGGTGTCTAAATATTTAACGTTTGTTTTGTCATTATTTGTTTCTCATCACTCCTTCTTTAGGTACCTCTGGAATGCTGTGTTTTATGATAGTGGCGCTTCTTGGGTTTCTGCACTTACTTTTTGCGAATATGCGGCTTATTTCGTAACATGTGACAAAGAACGCGATCTGATTCCCAGTTAAGCGCCTTTAATTCAAGACGCCTAGAGAAACAAGTCGTTTTTGTTTTGATTTAGGACATCGAATCGAAGACAGTCTGTAGGAAATGATGATTCAATCGAGTCTGCTCGACTTACTTTTCGAAAACTAAAAGCAATGTCTTGGACAAAGATCTTCAGGCCCATTTCGGAATTTATGAAAATTTATACGAGGGTATTTGATGAGGCCTAATTGACCGAAGCTAGCTATTATGGCCCAGAAAACTTGACACTTCAGGTGATTTCAGGTGAATGAGTTTGTTCACTGCTCTCAAAAATCATTTCTTTTAGAATCTATTTCAGATATACGTAAAGGATAAAAGAAACAACAAACGACAATTGCATAACGATAGGCGTCACAATGAGAAAATATATCTTATGATGTATGCCTCAGCAAAGATTTAGATCAGCCTGCGTAAACACCGGAAAACATTTTGAATCATTTGCTAACTAAGCAGTGCGTGGCAAACGCTTTGAGTCCACACTGAGAGCATACGACTTAGATACATTTTATCGTGTTACAGATCAGCGGATCTGTCACTTACATCGCTTTCTACTCGGTTAATTCCTGCAAGAAAAACGGAAAGAGCAAGTAACAGGGCAGCACAGAGATTCATCAGAATCGTACTTCTATCAGACCGCACTAATCTGAAAAAAAGAGAAATCCAGATCGTACTTCTGTCAGACCGCAGTAACTTCAAAATGAGAATGGTACTTCTTCTATCAGACTGTATTAGGCTAAAAACAAAGATACTAATGATGGTATTTCTACGTATCAGACAGCACTTACCCCCATCTAACGGTCAAATCAATACAGCTGGGAGACTGTAAAGTAAACAAGTGAACTCAGGAACTGATACAATCAGATCCACATCAAGGTCTAAACATCAAAGGGAAAGACAGACAAAAACAATCAAACAACCACAAAAAGAAAAAAAAGGCAAGCAGTTGGCAACCATTTCACAAAAAGGTGGCAAAAACAAACTAGGGAGAGGGGTTTGAGCTAGATTTACGGGATCCCAATCCTCGCCCCTGGCTTCCACAGTTGTAAAAAATATATATATTTGTTCGGTCCGCGAAGACGTCTTCTTACTCATTCATGAATCGTGAATCATTACGGGCATTTATAATTTAGTAAGTATCATTTGATTTCCACTATTTAAGAAACCTTATTTGACTAGGTACCAGATAACATCTATTTAATACTTTAAAGTAACACGATACCTTTATTAAGACAATAAAACCATGTAGAACTACTTCTTCGCTTGAACAAACGTCTTAAGGTAAATTTGTGAACACAGCGGTTCATTTGTATATGATAATGTCCAACTTTTAATATACGACATCGTTTTAATGTAAACCCATTCCTTTCTGTAAGTCCCGTTAGGACCGTATGCTAGAAATTAGTTTATGAAACAAAAACATAAAATGTCCCGGATCCTGTCCGTTACTTCACGCATGTGTACATGTATTATTGATACATTTATTTATTTTTCAAAGTATACTTACAGTTTTGACGATTTGTCATTGGCTTGGCCCGCCGTGGTTCAACTATTGGTTTTCATTTTCTCTGCCACACAGTAGAATTAACCTTGAGTACTCGTCTTTGTTTATCATAGTGATGAATTTGATTTTGATGTTTTCGCTTTGATGCAATGATTGAGTTGGGAACCTTTATGCAAACCGATTTTTTTTCTGTATTAAGAGTTACATTGGGACCCAGGGTGAAGTTGGCTGGCCGTAAAAGTGCTTTGTACTCCCTGGTGGTTTATTCTGCTGACTGTTCTAAGGCGGTGGTCCCGGTGTTAGTCTTTCTTTGTGTTTCTTTGTGGTTTATTCTACGAGGCGATTTGTTTTGTGTTTTGCCTTGTGTTATTTTGTTCTTGTGCTTTTCAGACATTTTAGCATTGCGATTATCTCGCTTGGGGAAGAGAGCTAGTCTTGGTGCTTTTCGCACGTTTGTTTGATTTGCGCTTTTTTGGTTTCCTCTTCCTCTTGGTGTCTGAAAAGGGGCTGCGGTTTGTGATTGTGGCACTCCTTGGACTTTTCTCTTACCATTTTTTATCTTACATGTTCTTAATGGTCATTGTTTACTTACTTAGTAGTCATTGCCAAATGCGTTCCCAAGTGAGCTATCCGACTCGACGGTTTAAAGCTGTGCCACACACATGAATTACGCATTAACTTAAAAAGCGTCATCACGATGGAAAATGGGTTTTATTATCAACTGTCTTAGTCTGTACGTGATTAAAAAATTCTTCCAAGTTTAATGAAAGTGATGATGCTCTGACGATGAGTTTTGTGTCTAATAATCGGTCTGTTTTTTTTTTTTTTTTTTTTTTTTTTTTTTGTTTTTTTTCATAATTCTGACTTGATGACGTTGACACATATCTCATATAATAATTTTAGTTAACTACTTTTATGAAAATAACTCAAACCGTTTATTGTACGGACACGAATTCAATATACAAACATCATAACGGCACAATCCAAAGTACCCTTCAAAAGCTTTAAAGTTATTAAACCGACACGAATTCAATATGGAAATATTATAAATTCTCAATTCACTAAACTGATGTAGAGTTACGTTTCTTGATTGTATATCTACCAGCATGACATGTTTTTCTCTTAGAGAATTTAACCCTCACTAACCCGACTATTACTATATATCAAAGTCGGGTTAGTGGGGTATTGCTTTCTCATATGTTTCTGATGACTGAGACCATAAAACTCTGCCCATTTGCCAATAAAATGATGCTCTGTTATGCAATTAGTTATGTAATACTGATAAGACAGTTAACTAGAAACCTGCACACAAAATTCTTAATTATAAAACACAATGAAGAAGCTCAAAACCGATACCAAAATCTACATCTGCATCAAAAATTAATCAAATTACAAATTTTAAATGGTTTCCTATGTTAAAAAAAAAAGATTTTAAGACTATATTATGCAGTGCAGGGAACCAGTTTATCAGAGATAAGTAGTTCCCCAGGTAAATCTGGTAATACCACCTGTTGTGAACAGACTCATTAGTGTAGGAGAGTTGAGGGCAGTAGCCATAAAACATCTGGTTGAATTATCAGTTGAGCATGAATTTTTTTGCCACTTTTTTTCTAAGAGAAAAACTTGTCATGAGGTTTCATTAAAATACCTTCAGCAGTTTCACAGATAGAGTGCAAACATCAATTCCATAAAAAAAACTTAAAAACGTGTGGAGGAGGTGGGAATTGGAACGTCAGAAATATTTGTTTTACAGCGGAAACATCGGTGACACTATATTAGGCAATACTAGCGAGCGCTCTTTTATTGTAATTACTCAAGACAAGCGTTTACCTTGGAGATATTTCAGAAATAAACTCAGTCCGTACAACAAAAACGTTGCACCCGTTCTTGCATTTCTTTTTTCTTTTGTTGTTTTGGTGGTGTCGAGGTTTATAGAGTGGCACACCAAGACTTACCTCCATACTAACAGATGAAAGCTTATTGTCAATATGAGACCGCAAATAGCCAAAGCGCATCCAATAGCCGAAATGATACTCAATATCCTAGCATGATCCTCGCTCTGAAACGGAAATTCATAATTATGGAAACTGTTATTATGTAAATGTTAACAGGAGAAAAAATAGCCAGTGAGTCGCGTCACGCGGACACGAAACTAAATTCATTAAACTGTGCGAGAATATGAGGAATGATTTATAATCTGAGTTGCGTATGTCATACACACTCGAACACATATGTCTGAAGTATATACTTTTTGCCTTTGTATGAACTCACATATGAAGAAAAAACTTTTTATATTCATTACCAAATCCTACACACAGTTAGTGAATACATTACTTTAAAAAGCGAGCTGCTTAATAGTTTATGTACAAAGATCCTTTTAATTTATCATTTCATCCATTTAGTAGTGAATTTTCCGTATACTTCTCGGAAGGGTTAGAAGTTAGATGTAATACAAAAGGCTCTCCCATAGAGAGCTATGCATCTGCAAGTAAAACGACAAGTTACATTTTAGTTATATTGTGTTTACTTTGAAATCCCATAATTGATCGTTGATTTGAAAATATTCGTAGCCCAAAATTTGAACTTCGGATGTACTGCCCAAGTTCATCTAGCGTAGTTAAAAAATCAACAAACAACAACAACAAAAAACAACAACAAAAAAAGATACTTATTTTGTGAATAACAAGATGAAATGCTTACTGAATTTGATTATTTTACTAGGGAAGAAGTTCAGTGACGTTACTAAATGATTTGCAACGTGTGTAAACGTACCTTCTGACATATGCGCCCAAAGAAGACTCAAATAAGACGATGAATCCGCGCAGTCTGATCAGAGTTTTCGTTGCCAGCATAAAGAAACACTCCATCCTTGACTATCCAAAATGTGACCAGTAAGGATTTTGATCAGGCTGCGAAAATGCGCAAGCTGATCTGTATCTTCGTTGGGCGCACATGTACAAAGGTGCGGTGTCTGACGTTGTGGCTCAAATATTAAGACAAAATTTTATTTTTGGGCGACACCGTTATATCAAGTAACATTACGTAAAATAATTATAGCCAGTATAAACAGCAAGTAAGCTCCATTGTTTCAACATGGTTTTCGTTGTTTGAGCACAGCTTCTGGCGGATTAGCCAAAGGTTTCAAAAAATTATACGGACAGGTATTTTTGCATGCACACGATTTCCTTTCATGACTGCACTTTAATGCCGCCATGGCTGAAAATTCCGTAATTGGTTGGAAACCACTGAACAAAGGCAATAGTTTATTACTCACTGCTGTGCTTATGCTCATCAAAACAGCAAAATTTGTGAGATGTGAACATGCACACACGACCTGGGTTTCCGTTGTATTCTTTAAAGAGCACCCTTTCGTCGTCCACGCCCCTCCTCCATTTGTATCTCTGGAAAAAAGTATCGATTTTTTAAAATATTATCCATACTTACTGCACAGACTTTAATAAACAACATAGAAATTAAACATATAAATACAAGTTAAAAAAGGGCAATGGTAACAGTCGGCATAGAAATCTTTTATTCAATTATTTTAGTGTTGAATCTTCGTTGGGCACACGTGTCAGAAGGTACGGTCTGTGGGGATGGGGGTGGGGGGCGGGTGGGGGGGGCTGCGGTTTGTGATTGTGGCGCTCCCTGGACTTTTCTCTTACCTTGTTTTATTAAGAAGTGGCTTCATTACAAAAACACGCCTATTCAAATGTTTTAAAAAAAATTCACTCCAAAAACTGAAAATTCTCAGGTAAAAACCCCTGATATTTTTCATATTTCTGTTCAAAACATAGATTGTGGTTACTCGTTAGAACGAGTACCACAATCTATGTTTTTGAACCAAAATAAAAAAAAAATAAATAATAATGTTCACCCCTGTGAACTTCAGTTTTACTATATAAGAGTGGGGTTTAAGGGGGTCAAAATTATATAGGTATGTTTTCGTGATATATTTGTTCTTTGTATCTTGACATCACTTACTAGCTGATTTATTCACTGACATTATTGCCGTCTGTATAAGATTGCTTTGCAAACAAGGTCGAAAATATTAGTTACCAAACAGAATATGCAAAGAAACACCCTTAGAATTATTCTTAAATCTTGTTTATTATTTGCCAATATCGACAAATAACTAAACATAACAATCAATAAAGAAACCGGATTTTGATGTTTTGTTTCGGATGAGTTACAGATTATTTCGTTAGCCTAGACAGTGACAAAAATGAAATTATTGCAAAAAGGCAAAACCAATTCAACATACCGTACAGAAAAGTCCCAAGACACACATCTGGGAGAATACAGGTTCGTCTGAAATAGATAAAAACGTAATGTTGCAATGACACTAATACGTATATATTCATTTATGCCTAGGTAAGCACTTGTTGATTTATACTGCATAAAAATCTTCCATTATCTTACTATGGACTATGTTTTACAATTAATCAGCCATACAAATGTTAGCCAACCTGATAATCTGTCTCAGATTTACAAAAAAAAGGGTGTGTGTGTGAGGGGGGAGAATCTAACTTTTTCGGAGCAATTCAGAAAACTAATTAACCGTTATAAAAGAATTGGCTATAGCCTGGATGTTATGCGGCAGACTGCATGCCTAGTTATCAGCACAGTCATTGTTGATGGCTATGCTTCACTCTTTAATTGCACGTCGGCGGTTCGGGCCTCAGACTCAATGACGGCCTCTTTGTAAAAACTTTAACCAATGGGTTGTTGCTTGACGATATATCTTTGGCTTGGCCCGCCGTGGTTCAACTATTGGTTTTCATTTACTCTGGCACACAGTAGAATTAGCCATGAGTACTCGTCTTTGTTTATCTGTATTAAGAGTAGCATCTGGGCCCAGGATGAAGTTGGCTAGTTGTAAAAATGCTCTAAACCCCCAGTGGTTTATTCTACTGACCGTTCTAAGGCGGTGGTCCCGGTGTTAGTCTTACTCTTTGTTGCTCTGTGATTTATTCTACGGGGCGATATTTTTAAATTTTACCCTGTGTTATTTTGTTCTTATGTTTTCAGTCTTTTGAGCATTGCGATTACCTCGCTTAGGGAAGAGAGAGCTAATATTAGTGCTTTTCGTACGTTTGTTTGATTTGCGCTTGTTTGGTTTTGTCTGTTTTCTTTTCCTCTTGGTGTCTGGAAAGGGCCGCAGTTTGTGATTGTGGCACTGCCTGGACTTTTCTCTTACCTATTTTACTCATTATGACAGTTTAAAAATTAAGTTTTGACAAATGTTGACGTATTTAAGATTTTATCATGTTAGAGATATGATGCATACTGTACATGTGCATGTTTCCATTTTCTGGAATGACTGTAAAATCATTCCCTTACACATGGAAATAGTGCATAATAAGAAGGCTTAGCAAAAATAAACAACTCTAGTCTATACACGACGCAAGAATCATCTGCCGTTAAGCCATAACATTAACACGCCGTATTACTATTATTTATTGTTCCATCATGATAGACACGCAGACAAAAGTTAAGCATCGGCTCAAATTTTATCAAGTGGTCAATTGATGAACAAAACCAAAAATAATTGTGCATAAAGTATTCGTTTTTTTTCGATAAATCTCAAAAGCTGGAACCTTTATGCTTTTCAAACAAGTAAAAGCAATTTGCAAATTCCTAAATTAAAGTTTTCGGAACTAAAACAAAAACGTATTTTTTTTTTTTTTTTTTTTTTATTTATTTATTTATTTATTTTTTTTTTTTTTTTTTTGCATTTCGGAAGACTTCAAAAAGTTTCCAGGAATTTCGGCACATTAAAGATATTCATTTAGTGTCTGCAAATTGAGACTGCATGTTCATAAAGACCACAATTTACTAATGTTTCACAAGTTTTGAAGATTCTCATACGGTTGGTCTAGTTCATCAACAAGTGTCCCGATTTGATACTACACATGCTCTGTGTGGTTTACATCGGGGTGATAGAGCTGGCCAAGAGGGCGCGTTGATAGCCTTATCTAGTAGATACTGCTGCACAATTTGAGCATGGTGTGGTCTAGCCTTATGATCCATAAATATCGGACGACTTGAAAGATTGTGGTCATCAAACAGAGACATAATGCATTTCTGGAGGATGTCATTACGGTACTTCGCGCCAATTAACGTTCCATCAAGAAGATGCATCTCAGGTTTGAAGTCATTTGAAAAGCATGCCCAAACAGTTACAGAACAGCCACCAACGCAGTTGTTTCAGTAGTATAGGGAATGGGGATTCTGGCGGAAGCGTGAGAACACCACCTCTGGAAGCCACCATACCACCCGTAGACGCTCCCAGCCCCCTCTTCTGGACCTCTAAAAGCCACCCCTCCGCCAACATAAGAGGCCTTCCAGGAAATGCGGCGGCTCCCAACAGCAACATCTCCTTGCAGAGAAACGGGCGACATCCGATATACACCCCTGGTACACCCCTCCAGCGCACCCCCTTCCGACCAGCTTGGAGCTCCCAGGGCATGCGGCGGCTCCCAACAGCGGCACCCCGCCGGCACATCCCCTCCCGCGCACCCCCTAGGCAGGGCTATGGCACACCTCTCCGGCGAACCCCTCCTCCCACATAGGAGGCCTCCCAGGGCATGCGGCGGCTCCCAACAGCGACACCACCCTCTGGCACACCCCCTCGGCAGGCCTTCCGGCACACCCCTCCTACCCACTCCCTCTGCAGGGCTATGGCGCACCCCTCCGCCCACATAGGAGTCCTCCCAGGGCACGCGGCGGCTACCAACAGCGGCACCCCTCTGGCGCCCCTCCGGCACGCCCCCTCGGCAGGGCTATGGTACATCCCCGGCGCACCCCTCCACCCACATAGGAGGCCTCCTAGGGCATTCGGCGGTTTCCAACAGCGGCACCCCTCCGGCACACCCCCGTCACACCCCCTCCGGCGTTACCCCTCGGCAGGGCTATGGCACACCCCTCCGGCGAACCCTCCGCCCACATAGGAGGCCTCTAGGGCTAGCGGCGACTCCCAACAGCGGCACCACCTCTGGCACACCCCCTCGGCAGGGCTATGGCACACTCCTCCGACACACACCCTCCGGCACACCCCCTAGGCAGGGCTATGGCGCACCCCTTCGCCCACATAGGAGGCCTCCCAGGGCACACGGCGGGCTCCCAACAGCGGCACCCCTCCGGCGCCCCCTCCGGCACGCCCACTCGACAGGGCTATGGCACACCCCCGGCGCTACCTCCGCCCACATAGGAGGCCTCCCAGAGCATGCGGCGGTTTCAAACAGCGGCACACCTCCGGCACATCCCCTGCGTCACACGCCCTCCAGCGCACCCCCTCGGCAGGGCTATGGCACCCCCCGGCGCACCCCTCCGCCCACATAGGCCTGCAGCGGCTCTCCAGCGACACCCTCCGGCGCCCCCTTCCGGCACGTCCCCTCGGCAGGGCTATGGCACACCCCTCCGGCGCACCCGTCCGCCAACAAAGGCGTCGCATGCGGCGGTTTCCAACAACGGCACCGATCCGGCACACCCCTCCGGCACACCCCTCCGTCACACTCCCTCCGGTGTTACCCCTCTGCAGGACTATGACACACCCCTCCGGCTCCCACATAGGAGGCCTTCCATGGCATGCGGGGACTCCCAACAGCGACACCACCCTCTGGCATACCCCCTCGGCAGGGCTATGGCACACCCGTCCGGCACACACCCTCCGCCCACATAGGCCTCCCATGCGGCGGTTTCCAACAGCGGCTACCATCCGGTACACCCCCTCCGTCACACTGCCTCCGGCGTTACCCTCGGCAGGGCTATGGTACACCCCTTCGGCTCCCACATAGGAGGCCTCCCAGGGCATGCGGCGACTCCCAACAGCGACACCACCCTCTGGTACACCCCCTAGGCAGGGCTATGGCGCACCCCTCCGGCCACATAGGAGGCCTCGCAGGGCACGCGGCGGCTCCAAACAGCGGCACACCTCCGGCGCCCCCTCCGGCACGCCTCCTCGGCATGGCTATGGCACACCCCTGGTGCACCCCTCCGCCCACATGGGAGGCCTCCCAGGGCATGCGGCCGTTTCCAACAGGGGCACCCCTTCGGCACACCCCCTCCGTCACACGCCCTCCGGCGCACCCCTCGGCAAGGCTATGGCACACCCCTCCGCCCACATAGGAGGCCTCCCAGGGAATGCAGTGGCTCCCAACAGCGACACCCCTCCTGCGCCCTTCGGCACGCCCCCTCGGCAGGGCTATAGCACACCCCTCCGGCGCACCCCTCCGCCAACATAGGCCTCCCAGGGCATGCGGCGGTTTCACACAGCGGCACCCCTCCGACACACCCTTCCGGCACACCCCCTCCGGCGCACCCCCCTCGGCAGGGCTAGAGTACACCCCTTCGGCGCACCCCTCCGCCCACAGGAGGCCTCCTAGGGCATCCGGCGGCTCCCAACAGCAACACGGGGTGGGGGGGCGCCGGAGGGTTGTCGCTTTTGGAAGCCGCCACATGCCTTGGGAGGCCTCCTATGTGGGCGGAGAGGTGCCCCCGATGGGTGTGCCATAGCCCTGCCGAGGGGGTGCGCCGGAGGGGGTGTGCCGGAGGTGATGTTCCGGAGGGGTACCGCTGTTGGAAACCGCCGCATGTCCTGGGAGGCCTCCTATGTGGGCGGAGGGGTGCGCCGGGGGGTGTGCCATAGCCCTGCCGAGGGGGCGTGCCGGAGGGGGGCGCCGGAGGGGTGCCGCTGTTGGGAGCCGCCGCGTGCCCTGGGGGCCTTCTATGTGGGCGGAGGGGCGCGCCATAGCCCTTACGAGGGGGTGGGCCGGACGGGGGTGTGCCGGAGGGGTGTGCTATAGCCCTGCCGAGGGGGTGTGCCAGAGGGGGTGTCGCTGTTGGGAGCCGCCGCATGCCCTGGGAGGCCTCCTATGTGGGCGGAGGGATGCGCCGGAGGGGTGTGCCATAGTCCTGCCAAGGGGGTGCGCCGGAGGGGCTAGGCCGGAGGGGTGCCGCTGTTGAGAGCCGCCGCATGCCCTGGGATTTCTCCAAGGTGGGCGGAAGGGGATGCGCTGGAGGGGTGTACCGGGGGTGTATATCAGATGTCGCCCATGTCTCTGCAAGGAGGTTTTGCTTTTGGGAGCCGCCGCATGCCCTTGGAGGCCTCCTATGTGGGCGGAGGGGTGTCTTTTAGAGAAGTCCAGAAGAGGGGGCTGCGAGCGTTTACGGGTGGTATGGTGGCTTCCAGAGATGGTGTTCTCACGCTACCGCCAGAACCCCCATTCCCTATACTACTGTTTCAACAATATGGCGTTACTCATAAGCAGTTCCACGAACACGCCACACGCACAGTCTGCCGTAAGCTTGCTTTCATCAGATTAATGAAGTCTCCTCCATCTTTGGATATTCAAGTTTAAGCGCTCACATGACCAGTCCAAACGTGCCTGCTTATGCCGCTGTGTCAGCTTTGGGCGTTAAATAGGCAGCTCTGAGTCTTCGCGTCACTGTTCTGACAGACACGCGGTAAGGGATGTTCCACTCCTCCCTGAGATGTCTCCCAGATTTCAAAGGTGCCATTCGTATTCGACGGGCTTACGCTCTGTCTTGACGTTCTGATGTAATTTGTGGTCTGCCAGAACGCTGACGTTCACTCACATGACTAGTGGCCCGGTATTTCTGTACTTACCGTAATACTACATCCTGACTGACTCGAAACTCGATGGCAATGTACCGACTGCTCTTGCTAAATCTTGGCACCCACAACTTGCCATTTTTCATCTAAAGATAATTTTCTTCTTGCCATTTCGAAACCAATACTCAAAACAACATAAACTTACCTTGTGCAGCACGTGGATAAGGAATAAATGATGTACATGCAAACAGACTAGTGTGACCTTGAAAACTTCGCTGTATTACATACTGACTTACCATATGCATGTGTAGCTATGGCAGCACATAGTAGACGTGTATATATCAATAGCCTCTTTATGACACTTCTAGAATAACGACATCTAGTGTATGGCCTTCCCCAAGCTATACAGATGGCATTTCCTTGAGCTTGTATTATCTTAAATTGTGTTTTTGATAAGCGCTTTAATCTTGTTTTTTTTTTTTTTTACCATAGTTACTGTTAAAATGAAAGCTTGTACACACGCTCAGATGCACACAAATGCAAAAGCTTAAACCAACGTACATGTTTAGAAAAGAAATATAGAAAATCGAATTTCTGTTGGCGCTAACACTGACAACTCTAAACGCTATCACCAGTATATACGATAAAATAATGTTTGTATCAATTTAATTGTGATGACTACTTGCCGAATTGAGTGGAAAATGCAAAATAATTGGCGGTGTTATATTAACAAGATCTCGATCTAATAGTAGTCCAATAACATCAGTAATGAAATATCTTCCACCTTCAAATGCCTCTATTTCCCTAAAAGATAAAATGTGTACAAAGCTGCATTAAGCCTTTTAAACAAACTAATACATTGAACAAAATATTCATAATCTTGCGTAACGGTTACCAATATACTATATTCGAGAAAAAACTGCGATTGTTTATACTATACAACTATAGGTTGGTGACAGATACAATATGGCATAGGCATTCTTACACCAAACCCGTCTGAAGTAGAAATTTTTGGAAACACAGAAAAGATCAAAATAGAAAAAAAAACATCCCTTAGAGCGAGATCAATCCACAGTTTTCAACTCAGAATTCATATTTTTGGAGGATGATTTGGAGCTTGATATTAAAGAAATTATTAGAAACTCTCTGCCTGACCAAGCAATTATCAGACAAAATCAGTTTTATTTAGCGTTGCCATTGATATCACAAATGTTGAAGCGCATGACTACTGAAGTATTAGGCAGATAAGCGTAAAAGCTGTATTTGACTCACAATGTTTCAGCATCACTCATTGAAATATTTTACTCTCTGTCTCTCTGTCTCTCTCTTTCTCTCTCTCTGTCTCTGTCTCTGTCTCTCTCTCTCTCTGTTTCTGTTTTAATATGTATGCTCACATCATCTAGATATTGCATGAGTTGATTAATATTCGGGTTATGACAAACGATCTAGCAGAAGTGTTTCCAGCTAATGTCATATTTGGAAATTAATTCAGCATGATAATGATAAATCCAAGCAAATGTTTCACGCAGTTTATCACATTGATAACGTCTACATTATTCCATTTGTCGTTTGTTTTACAAATAAAATCGAATGTGTACTTCCTCACAAGACATTTATGAACTTCTACAAAATGGTTTGTCAGGATGGCTAATTAAAGGTTGAATATGGCTGAATTCATGTAGTTTCAATACTTGCAGTAGTAGCCACCAGTAGTTTGTCCACCGGCCGTCCAAAGGCAGTTCTTCTGTTGCAGTTCTTCTTTGTCTAAGCGTTCGTGGTTTCATGTGTGGTGTTTTGTTGTCTTTATTGTTACTCATCCCTCCTTCTTTTGCTGCCTCTGGAAGGCTGTCGTTCGTGATTGTGGCATTACCTGGAGCTAGCTGGCATTGATTGAAGTATACTAAAAGCGTGAATTGTATACTTTGGTATCTAACATTTATTATGCTCTCTATGTAAATTCAACGGACAATTAGAAAAGTTATATTTTACCTTTCAAATACTACAAATAAAAAATACCATCCTTCTTTTTTTATATTATGTTTGCTCTCAAACAGTCATCAAATTTTATCATGAAACAGACCAAAAATAATCAAATACACTTACCCATTTTTCACTAGCCATCTAGACAGCAGAGGAGAAATGATTTTATACCGCACACCACCATAGCATATGTCACATGAAACAGACAAAAAATATTCAAATACACTTACCCATTTTTCACTAGTCTTCTAGACAGCAGAGGAGAAATGGTTTTATACCGCACACCACCATAGCATATGTCACTTGTAAAACCTATGTAATAAGATAATGTACATTAGAAATTGACGTTTACCGTTAGCTGTTCTTGCCATCCTACATGGAGACATCGTAGGAGCACGTGATCCTACAAATTCTCTTTGTAGGATTGGAGAATTTTACATGCAAATCTTGTAGGAATGTATGATTTTACGTTCGATGTTTGAAGGAATCTACGTTGTAGGGTTGTAGATTTCGGGGACTTCGATTTTTGAATCTCAGGTGGGGAAGACGCTGAATACGTGTATCTCGCATTTTTTTATTCAATTTTTTTTTATATTAAGTTCGCGTTTTATTAATTTATCACCAATGGATAGGAAAATCATTAAACAACACCTTGGCGCATTTTTTTTAAGAATTTATTAAGCATTTTCTTTAGAGGTTTAGCGATCCGCATCACATTTATCTTTCGTAATTCAATTTCAGTCAAAGTATATTTTCATTTGACACTGTTGGTTGACAGGTACAGCGATCGGAGCGAATGAGCTATATAGGATCAATTTTGTATTTTGTTTATTGTGCAATATTCATTTAAGATGTCCTATGCTACCATTTCCATTCACTTCCAAGTTTTGAACATTGTTTAACCTGTTGATTTTTTTTGTTGAGTTTGCATATATAATCAAAGTGCTAAGAGTACTGGAGTTAAAGTAAATAAAAATATGCAAACTACAGAATAGGTTTAGTCGTCTTTTTCTTTCCTTTTATTAATTAATAATACTTTAGTTGAAGTCAATTTTTTCCCCATTGTATCGCCCTGCCTGCCTGACACAAGAGTAACAAAGAGGTTGACTTGTCCCGGAGTAGCGAAGAGCTGGCCTGTAGTCAGGCGGTAGCAGACCGTAACAATATTTTACCATATTAAGTAATTATTTCGAATACATTTATATTTTACACAGGAAGTCGATGTCTTTCGACAACCTTGGAAAACTCATGGTAAAGAATATCACAATGTTAAAGTACTGCGAGGTACATATGCCGTTTGGACGTTCATACCCTGATTTTGCAGCGCTTCTGCTGCTATAAATATCTCTCGCATTAGTTTGTCTGTGTTATCGGAGGATGCAAAGCTGATGTCGCTATCACTCTCGCCGAATATAATATCTAAAAAAGATAACATATATTTATGAGCCGCAACGTCAGTACACGTACTTTCGATCATGTGCACCCAGCAAAGATTCAGATCAGCCCACATATTCAGTCAGTCTGACCAGAATCTACACTGGGTGCATTTTAAACGGTCAAGCCCGCAATTTCTTCATTTGGACAACGAATACTCTAAACAGACTGTGCGGATGTGACTTGAGTGTTCATTGGGCGCACATATCGGAAGGTATGTCTTTTCAAATTGCGACTCGTATTATGATTAACTTCAAAATTGTCTGAACATTATCCATGCACGCATAATTAATTAAACGAACAAAAATGTGTAAATCTGTCATCTGCATGCTATACTGTGAGATCGCCCTGTAATATGCTTCAAGTTCTCACAATACTTAATTACACATGCATATACGTTATTAAAAGTCGTTTACCATTATCAAGAAAAGTGGCTGGCTCAATGTCCGTGGTCGAGTCCATGGGGTCCTATTTGTGTTTGCTTTTTGTTTTTTTTTGTGTTCTCGCTTCAGATCGCCATTGAGCTATTTGCTTTGTTTCATCACAGTGTTTTTGAATGTTTGTGGTTAACTGTGATGCTTCATTGTTGAGGTAGAAGACCGCTGTGCGAACGTATGTTTAATATTTGAAGCTTCATCAGAATTAAGGATGAAATTTCGCGCTTGTAAACCTGGTTTAAGCACCAAGTATGTTCCTACTGACTGTTATGAAGCGGTTCCTCTGTTGCAATTATTCTTTGTTTGTGCTTCAGCGGTTTCATATTGTTATTATTTGTTCCTCGCATCTCCATTTTTGTACATCGGGAAGGCTGTGCTTAGACGATGCGGCAGGTTCTGGGTAACTTTACTTAATTTTAGAATCTTAACATTTGAGACATACCTAGATTTTTTCGATTTATTTGTAGAGATTCCCCAACTTTTAAACTGGAACACTGCTGTGAACCGACTTTTCTTATTATCCTGTCAACATCTTTCATGATCGTATTGGCACCTTCTATTTTCTGGAATTCAAAGCATATATTATTTGTTCCTCATCTCTCCTTTTTTGTGTCTTCGGAAGGCTGTGCTTAGTTGGTGTGGCATTTCTTTGGCATTTTTACTTAAAGTTTTGATTCCTAGCATTTGAGACATAGCTAGATTGCTTCGAATTATTTGTACAGATTCCCAAATTTTTTAACTGAACAACTGCTGTAATTTGGCTTTTCTATTAATCCTGTCAGCATCTTTCATGATCGTATTCAATTTGGCACTTTGTATTTTTTTTTTTTTTTTTTTTTTTTTTTTTTTTTTTTTTTTTTGTTTTGTTTTTTTTTAAATTCAAAGCATGATTCCGTAAAAACCTCAAATCTTAGTATAAATCACAATATGGCTGTCTCAATTGCTATTTAGAATATAATGCAATGTATTAGTTATAAATTTAAATCTAGATCCTCCCAAACAACGCATAATACACATGTCACCTAAGGTGATATATAGTTCGTCTGTCATTACAGACAATGACCAATCTTAATCATATGCGAGAAATGATACTGTTTGTGTGTACTAAGATGGCTGATTAGAGTTTTGATTCCTAGCATTTGAGACATAGCTAGATTGCTTCGAATTATTTGTACAGATTCCCAAATTTTTTAACTGAACAACTGCTGTAATTTGGCTTTTCTATTAATCCTGTCAGCATCTTTCATGATCGTATTCAATTTGGCACTTTGTAGTTTTTTTTTTTTTTTTTTTTTTTTTTTTTTTTAAATTCAAAGCATGATTCCGTAAAAACCTCAAATCTTAGTATAAATCACAATATGGCTGTCTCAATTGCTATTTAGAATATAATGCAATGTATTAGTTATAAATTTAAATCTAGATCCTCCCAAACAACGCATAATACACATGTCACCTAAGGTATTATATAGTTCGTCTGTCATTACAGACAATGACCAATCTTAATCATATGCGAGAAATGATACTGTTTGTGTGTACTAAGATGGCTGATTAGACCAGTTCTAGCTATAAACTGTCTGTTGCAGATGGGACAACAGAGGTCAGAGCAAAACAACTCTGTTGGTGATGCCTTAGCTCTGGCTTTGCGCTGTGCACGTTTCAGCTGGGCTTCGCTGATTCTTTTTGCCTCATATTCACTAGCACCTCTTCTGATGAAGCCTCGACACTTTGCTCGGTCCTGTGCAGTTTGTTCCCACGGCTCTGTTGGATTGTTGACGTCTTTAATGGAGGCTTTGAGGGTGTCTTTGTATCGCATCTTCTAACTACCATGGGAGCGTTTGCCCATTTCTAGTTCTCCATAGAGGATTTTCCTTGGCAGACGCTCCTCATGCATCCTGGTAACATGGCCTGTCAATCATAACTGTGCAAGTTTCAGAAGAGTACACTCTGCGTCCTCGCCCTTTTCAGGACTTCTGTGCCTGGAATCCTGTCTTGCCACTTAATCTTTAAAAGTTTTCTTGTATGGAAGTGGTTCAGTCTTTTGGCATGCCGTTGGTGAACTGTCCACGTTTCGCATGCATACAATAGTGTTGGCAGCACCACAGCTTTGTAGACTTTCAGCTTTGTGTCAAGCCTGATTCCACTTTGATCCCAAACACCACCACGTAGTTGGCCAAATGCTCCAGGCATTGACTTCATCATCAAAGTGCACGACTATTGACATTGTGCTTTCAAGATAGGTGAACTTATCAACCACTTGCACTGTAATGGTGGGCTTCTTATAAGGCTTGCCAGGTGCTGGTTGATCAACCATCTCGATCTTTTTTATGCTGATTGTGAGGTAATAGCTGGAGTCAGATACTTGATCTACACATTTTTGCATCTTTTCTTCTGTTGGAGCACTTTTGCCATGTCATCAGCAAAGAGGAACTCGTCTAGCACCTCTGTCTGCACCTTGGATTTAGCTTGCAACCTTCTTAGGTTGAAAACTTTCCTTCAAAGCGATACCTAATAGGTATACCATTCTCACCATCCTAGAAAGCATCTGTAAGCATGGCAGAAAGCATCATGCTGAACAGAGTTGGGGTTAGTACACAGCTTTGCTTGACACCATTTGTCACAGGGAACGGATGAGAAAACTCACAATCATTTTGGACATATGCAAGCATACCGTCGTGGAACTGCCTTACCATTGCTATGAACTTGGTCGGACAGCCAAAGACCCTTACGACTGAATGTGTCAAATGCTTTGGTAAGGTCAACAAATGCCAGGTAGAGGTCCATGTTCTGTTCCTGGCATTTCTCTAGAAGCTGCCTCGCTGAAGATCATGGCAATTGTTCCTCTGTCCTTTCTGAATCCACACTGGCTTTCTGGTAGAAGCCTTGACTGTTCAAGTTTTTCATTCAGTCGGTTTAGTAGGTTTAGTAGAACTCTTGCAAGGACCCTCCCAAAAATTGACAATAAAGAGATGCCACAAGGATTATCACACAGTTGACGATTCCTTTTCCGTTTGAATAGGTGGATAATTGACGCATCCTTGAATTCTTGAGGGATGGCTTCTTTTCTCCAAATAATGTGAAATAACTCATCGTCTTTGCAACTGGAGTACCTCCTGCTTTGTAGATCTCAGCAGGTATTGCATCTGATTCTGGAGCCTTGCCAGATGACAGAAGTTGTATTGCTTTCACTGTTTCCGAGACGGTTGGGAAATCGTCGAGCAGCAGATTACATTCCACTTGTGGTAATCTGTTGATAGCGTCATCATTGATAGATGATGGCCGATTAAGAACACTATCAAATTGCTTTTCAAGATAGCTTCTTTGTCAGTCAGAAGACTTCCATCTGCACTGAGCAGAGGGGTGGTTCCTGAGCTCTGGGGAACATAAACTGTCTTTAGCGCATCAAAGAACTTCTTCTCTTCATATCCATTCTTTCTGCAAAGGACTGGATTTCATCAACCTTACTGCTCAGCCAGGAGTCGCATATCTCTGAGCCTAGTCTGGACCGTCTTACATATATTTGTTTTGGATACTGAGCTGGTATCACTAAGGTATGCCTTGTGTTTTTGTTGTTTCTCTTCAAGGAGTCCCTGGAATACTTCGTCATTCTCGTGAAACCAGTCTTGGTGTTTACGAGATACTGGTCCTAGGGAATCCATTGCTGAAGCGTGGACGTTGTCTCTGAATACTGCCCAGTTCTCTTCTGGATCATCTGAACTGAGTTCCACTGCATCTAATGAGCTGAAAATATCATTGATGAAGGCTTGCCTCTTGCTGTCTTGTTTCAGCTTAGAGACATCCAGTCTCTTTGGCACCTCCTTGCCTTGTGGTCGCCGTGCAGGCTGAATGCGCAATTTAAGTTTGCTGACAACAAGTCTGTCCAGCAGTCTGCACTACACATTGTCTTTGTCACTCTGACATCCTGTCTGTCCTTCCTTCGTACTATGACATAATCAATGAGATGCCAGTGTTTGGAGTGAGGATGCATCCATGACGTCTTGTTCCGGGTTGGTGGACGGAACACTGTTTTAGTGATCAGCAGTTCATGCTCTGCACACTTTTTCAAAAGGAGGAGGCCATTGCTGTTGCGCTTTCCTACTCCTTCAGTCCCAATCACTCCTTCCCAGGTCTGGTGGTCTGTGCCCACTCTAGCATTGAAGTCTCCCAGCAGGATGAGGGTGTAGCAGAAATCACAGAATCCAGATCGTCTTTGACCTCATCTCGGTTGGTCATTTACAATAGTTTCATGCCTCTTATCAGATAAAGGAAGTCTCAGCGTCATCAGGCGGTCATTTAAGCCTTTTGGAAGTCCTGAGAGTTTGTGACAAGGTGGGATTTGATGGCGAAACCTACTCCATCTTCACGCCGCTCTTCTGTCTTGCGCTCACTCCAGAGAAAAGTGAAGCCAGCACCAATTTCTTTTAATCTGCAAGGCGAGTCTCACGTTTTCTACCAACAAGAGCTGTTCTTTGCTGTGATCTGTTTGAGCCAGCACTGTCGATTAAGGTGCGCACATTCCATGCGCCAATTTTCAAAAGTATCACCTTTATCTTCTTCTTTCTTGCTCGACCGCTAAATGGGATCCCCGCTAATCGCGATTAACCAGCCAGAGGTTTTGAAGCAGGCAATTGTTTAGAGCACCTTTTCTAGCCCCTTCCCCATGCTAAGGGTGAACAGTGCGATCCTAAAAATTGTCTGCTAAGTCACTCAGTTTGGATGCCGAATTCCCCATACTGCTTCATTCTTGAGGAAAGCGACCATATAGAAACAAGCCGCCTGTGTGCAGGTCCGCAACTATAGCTTCCAGTGTTTCCTCACCTGCTGCTTCGCCGTACGCCCATCGCCACAGGGCTTTTTGTGTGGCTTGCGTATGTGTGCTTGCTGTTGCTGTGTGTATATGATTAAGATGACATGCACTGTAAATTGGATTATAGTGAGATACAGGCGCGCAGAGTCAACCTCACTCTCTCTCGTCCTGACCTAGCTAGATCCAGAGGCAAGACAGTGTCAAGACATCTGGAGCTAAGCCCGGATGCAGTGGATGACCATGACTTCTTTAGTGCCTTGTCATGTTCTCCATGCTCCACAACATGCTTCTACATCGCCATGCTCAGCCATGTTTAGCAAGAAATAATTTGCAATTGTTAGTAATTTGAGATTTATTAGCAGGACAAATTTCATGCTCAGTTGAGTTGAGCATGGAAAAAGTTTTATAACCTTTGGGCCAGACTTATGGAGGCCTTAAAACGTCGTCTCGTACTTCGATATAATGCTGGTATTATAAAATTTTCTGGTCCGCTCATTCATTAGATATGAAAGTCATTACGAAAGCACGCCTATTTTAATATATAGAAAATTTTATCTCTAAAAGCTCGGCGAGGCGGTTCTAACGAGTACCCGCAATCTATGTTTTCGAGCAAAAATGAGAAAAATAATGTATACTCCTGTAAATCCCAGTTTTACTACATTAAAGTGGGGTTTAAGGGGGTCAAAATTATACAGGTATGATTACGTGATAAGAATTCCGTTCAAAGCTTCTTGTAGGCCGTTTGGGATGCTGCATAAATTACCCTTCCTCATTACTAGATTCTGATTGAATAAGATCGAGTCAGCTATTTTCTGATTTTGAATTATTCTGTATTTTCAAATGATCCCTCTTTCGGAATACTTTATAATTAATATAATATTTGGTATTTGGTCTTTCATTTTTCATTTGCTGTTTTTTTGTTGTTTTTTTTTTTGTGCAGAATAGTTTGCTAATACCTCTTCTTTAAGTTGATTCCACTCGGCTTTCGTCGTTTCGTCAATAGCATTGCTAACAAGGTGAAAAATGGTCTGGAAAAAATGAAAAAAAAGACGAAATAATTAATTATTACCGTAGAGAAAATAGAAGTGACTGCAAACAATATCTAATGGTTGTTCTACAGCATTTTAAATCTATAACTTGGCTGTGAGAATATCATTATATGAAGAATGTGATGTGAGTGAGACTTGAATTGATAAATAGTAAGAATTTTTCAGCAAAATGTCTTAACACCCAATCTTATCCTATAGAAATATCGCATAGTAAAAATATTTTAGGAGAATAACACATTCAGAACTCCCAAAGTCGAGATAACAAACACGATCTTTGATACATATTGGTGGTAGATGTAAAGGGATTTAGCACCTTTCTACAGTGGTTTTGTTCATTAAGTGTTGGAAGAAATGATTTCTGTTTCCTTCAAATAAATTATACAATATAAACGAGGCTTTCATGCCAAGATAAGTTGACTCTTGAAAGTTTTCTGCTATTTGTAAAAGACTAACAACTTTATGATTTCATGTTGCATTTTCTGTATACAAAAAGCCTTCTGAAAATGAGGCTATTCGAAATTCTTTTCTTTTATAGTACAGTTGACTCTCGTTTTCTCGAACTCGCTTATCTCGAATGACCGCTTATCTCGAAATGAATATCTGGTCCCTGCCTAAACATGAAAATCTAATAACAGGTAAACAAAATGTGGAAAGAGGAGAAATCGCTAATTTCTCCTCTTTTCCACAATATTTTCAATATATCTCTAACTTCAAGAGTCCAGTTACACATATATGTTAAATGTGGCTGATCGAATTATCGAATTGTTTTTTTTCCTCAATTCTGCAAATCTGATATGTCGAGGTACGGATATCTCGAAGTATTTCAGAGAGTCCCTTGGAATTCGAGATAACGAGAGTCGACTGTAGTTCCATGTTTAGAAGGAAGGCAGAGGTATTTTGACAGAGTTGTTTCCCCTAAAAGTGTATCCATTCCCTGTAATTGTATAAAGATCATCTTCAAACGCCAATTCGGGCATTATATGTGGTCAGAAACAGCTACAAAGATAACATGGTTCCTAAAGATAGCGCTGCTGTGAGCTCAGCTGTGAGTAGGCTAATAATACGCTCTATATGCCAGTACAGGAAATTGATCCCATGTGGCAGTGTATAAATATGAGTGCTCTGTTCCTTACTAACCACTAAGATAATCAGCCCATACCTCTGTGTGTAGATAAAATAAAATCATGCTTTGACTCTAGAATATACTGCTTGAGAAAGTAAAATGAATCTTACGTCCAGTTCCTTTTCTTTGATAGTGGTCTTTCTCACAAAAACATCGGTAGCATCACTAATTAGATTTCTAAAGTCATCCAGTTGTGGTTTGTTGCGTTTGTCACGACTGGGCTCAGTTATTCTAGAGAGATTATCCAACACCTCTTGAAATACTGCATCGTTTACGGTGTCATTCATCAGCGCCAGCATCTAAATTAAACACTTCAGAATATAACGACACATAGCACAGCTCCTAATCAACTGGCTGATCTGGGAAAAGTCACTATGTCATATACTCGGATACGAGTGTATATATATATATATATATATATATATATATATATATATATATATATATATATATATATATATATATATATATATATATATATATATTTATATATATATATATCATCTGAGCCCCTCAACGTCAGGAAAGATACATTTGGACAGGTGCGCCAAATGAAGACTCAAATCAGACTGCGAATCCGTTCAGAGTATTTGCTGTCCGCGTGAAAGAAACCTAAAACTTTTCATCTAGGACTTTCATCACGAAAACACGCCAATATAATGTTGACCCCCTTAAACCCCACTTTAATATAGTAAAACTTGGGTTTATAGGGGTATGTATTATTTTACTTATTTTGCTAAAAAATACATAGATTGTGGGTACTCGTTAGAACCGCCTCACCGAGGCGGTTCTATCGAATAACCACAATCTGTGTTTTGAACAGAAATATGAAAGCTATCAGAATTTTTTATCTGAAAATTTTCATTTTTTGGTAGTAAAATTTTCAGTATATGTGAATAGGCATTTTTTCGTAATGTCATTACTACAATCAGTGAAGCATTCACATAGATCGATCTGAATCTTCGCTGGACGCACATATCCAAAAGTACGTTTTCTGACGTTACGGCTCACTTTGGTATTGTGACGCTCGACTCTTTAGACATCCTTTAGATCGTTTGGGAATAATTTGTTCCGCCCCGTAAATACGTATTTTCAGCTCAGTGCCATGTAGATACAATCACAAGATACAATAAGGATATGTTTCCTAATCGTAGGTACATAAAAGAAGTCGATATTTCGTTCAAACTGTCTTCTTCAGAGACACTTTGACTGAAAATCAATCATTGTTTCTGTAAAAATTAAGATGTCTATTTTAAAATGATGTCTTTTTTTATTTCATATAGTAAGTAGTGCAATTTTAAGCTTTCAACTTTAAGTCTTCTCTAATATACTTGCGCAAAATTAGGATTTGCGCTTTTGCAAAGGGTGACTGAAAAACAAAATATGTTTTTGTTTTGTTTTTGTTTTTTGTTTTTTTGTAGAAATTTCTAAAGTTTCAAACACAAATATAAGATGAAATGTTTTTTTTTTTTTTTTTTTATTATTATTCAGAACTTATGCAAATCCCTCTTCCACCACTTATTTGGTAAAAAAAGGGAAATCATGCAGTCAGAAATTATGAGAGCGTTAACGTGATGTTGAAATGAGGAATTATTTTTTGCCCCTATATTTGTGTCATTGAACACAGTTCATATATGTACGAATCGCTATTACCTGCCGAGCCGACCTTTATAGAAAACCCGCATAGACAGGCCATTATAAATAAAATCATACGAGCGTATGTCTACATCTACTCGAACAATGCGGGCCCCCGTAACCTAGTGGATAGGAGCGTTGACTCTTAATCCATTAGGTTTCTCACCGCTGTGGTTCGAGCCTCGCTCGGGTCACATGCAGGAAAGCCAAGTTCTGCTTCCGGATGGTCAGGTGCTTTTTTCCCCGGGTTCTCCGGTTTTCGCCAACCTTTGATGAACGATCGGTTCGATATAAGTGAAATATTCTTGAAAAGGCCGTAAAACCCTAATAAAAAATCTACTCGAACTGGCTCGTTTACTGTGGCTGATTTGAGTTCATTTTTGAGTCCCTAGGAAATGTTTTCGATAGCTCAAAAAAGTAAATATTTAGGGATATTTTGGATTTTTTTATTTTATGATAAAATGTATGTTGTGTGTACTCCTTTGAATCGCCTCACCGAGGCGATTCTAATGAGTATACTCAAAATACCTTTAGTGGCTCGAACTGCCTGTGACTGGAACTAATTTCCATGGTCCCAAAGACGTTCTCGCCATTGAAGTTCTTCTTTAAGTAGTGATGACATTGCCTTTAATTAACTTACGTCTTCCTGAAGGCCAGCTATATCCAACGAACAATTTTCCATTACTGGTTTCCAGATTCCATCAGTAGAACATAGACGTAACATCATGCCTAAAATGAAGAATATAAGAACACAAGATGAACAATGTAAAATGTTGCTTTTGAAAACAAAGAACACGCAAAAGAACGAAACACGGAGACTCAGTTTTATTGACAGTGTCTGCATATACACCTATGTAGTTTACGAGGGTGTAAACACCCCTAGCACGGGTTTAAGCGGTATAGGCTTTTCAAAGTAACCAGAATGGGCCCAGTGATCCTAAAGGAAATAAAATTATGAAAACATAAACTAGATGTGCAATTTCAGTTAAGCATTACAAGATGGGTCAACGACTGCAAGTGGTAGACAAGTTCATCTACCTTGGAAACACTTTGTCTAGAGTTGTGCACATTGATGATGAAGTCAATGCTAGAATTGCCAAAGCTAGTGTAGCATTTGGCCGGCTACGTGGAAGTATTTGGGACTGAAGTGGAATCAGACTTGACACAAAGCTGAAAGTATATAGATCGGTAGTGCTGCCAACACTATTATACGCATGCGAAACTTGGACAGTTTACCAACAGCATGCCAAAAGACTGAACCACTTCCATACAAGCTGTCTTAGAAAACTTCATAAGATCAAGTGGCAAGACAGGATTCTAGACACATAAGTCCTGAAAAGGGCTGGGATGCAGAGTATACATACTCTTCTGAAATTGGCACAGTTAAGATGGACAGACCATGTTACCAGAATGCCTGATGAACATTTGCCAAAGAAAATCCTCTGTGGAGAACTTCAAGTAGGAAAACGCTCCCATGGTGGTCAGAAGAAGCGATACAAGGACACCCTCAAAGCCTCCCTTAAAGACTTCAACATACCAACAGAGTCATGGAAACAGATTTCACAAAATCGTACAAAGTGGCGAGGCCTCATAAAAAGAGGAGCTGGTGAATACGAAGCAAAAAGAATCAGCGAAGCCAAGCAGAAACGTGCACAGCGGAAAGCCAGAGCTAAGGCATCACCAATAGAGCTTTCTTCCTTAGACCTCTCTTGTTCTATCTGCAACAGGCAGGTTAGAGCTAAGATTGGTCTCATCAGCCATCTTAGAACACACAAATAATCACACATCACACAGTTGATTTGGATTGGTCATTGTTGTCAGTAATGACAGACGAACAAGACAAAATGGGTGAACTCGCCTCGGCTGACTTTGTATTAAACAGAACATGTCAGCGGAAGTCTTTTCACTTACTTGTTGATAATTATCCCCGCGCTTTTTTTAAGCGATGGGGATATTGTTAACGCTTCCATCCGTCCGTCCGTCTGTCCGTCACACTATCTCCTCCTGAACCAGTGGGCGGAATTCTACCAAACTTGCTATATCACTTCTCCTTACGCCAAGGGTGTGCGAGAGCAACATTATTTTTCTGTGCGTCCGTCCGTCTGTAGTCCGTCCATTTGTCTGTCATACTATCTCCTCCTAAACAACTATGCGAAATTCAACCAAAATTGCTACATCACTTTCCCTCATGGTAAGGTTGTGCGAAAGCAACATTATTTTCCATGCGTTCGTCCATCTGTGCGTCCGTCGTCCGTCCATCTGTCCGTCACGCAATCTCCTCGTAAACCACTGGGCAGAATTCAACCAAACTTGCTACATCATTTTCCCTAATGGTAAGGATATGCGAGAGCAATATCATTTCCCCGTGCGTCCGTCGTCCGTCCATCTCTCCGTCACGCTGTCTCCTCCTAAACCACTGGGCGGAATTCAACCAAACTTGCTACATCACTTTCCCTCATGGTTAGGGTATGCGAGAGCAACATTATTTTTCCGTCCGTCCGTCCGGCGTCCGTCCATCTGTCCGCCAGCCTATCTTCTAAACTACTGGCGGTGAGAAAGTGAGTCCGTCCGTTCGTCATGCTATTAGCAACATTAGCAAAGAGCGTAGGGATTTGCGATGGCGCGCCATCGATTGCGATTTCTTGTGTTTATTTCTTTTCATTTATATTTTCTTCCATTTTTCGTTAATTCTTTTACTTATGGATTAAAATGTAAATAGTATATTATGTGTTTGCAACCCTTGTAATGTTACTCGACGATTTGTAAAGAGATGTGCGTCATGAGTTATATATACAATGAGGCGATTTTAATGAGTACACACAAGATAAAATTTCATGATAAAATAAAGTTCCCTAAATATTTGTTTCCTGGAGCTATCGGAAGAATTTCTTAGAATTTCGTAAGGACTCAAAACCGAGTTCAACTTAGCCATGGTAAATGAACCATGGCTGTTTAAGCTATTGAGGTTATATATATTAAAATGTATATATATATCCAGTAAACGCCGAATACCGAAATTTATTAACTTCAACCGTATAAATGCACTTTCAGGGGAGGTAACTCTCTCAAAATATTTATTGTGTCTCTTGGTAGCAATTTGTTATCCTTTTACAGTAGACACTTTTCAGAAGGGTAAAACGAAGTCACAAATTTTGTCTTTAAAAACAGTGAAACAAGTCTATTATGTTCCCTAAAAATATTACATTGGTAAATTTGTGCCTCATGTTTGTACCGTAACATCTACAGTCGAACTTCAGTGTCTTGAACACCTTTAGGATCATAGAAATTTGCTCTAGACACGGTAGCTCCAGCCACGAAGGGTTAATGATAGCGCCTGGTCATTAGGAAAATGAGGATAATTCAGGTATGTCTTTTTGTTCTTCTATCAGATTGTATTCATTAGAATCGTCTTGATAACGTGATTCGATTAGTATACACAACACACATTAGCATGATAGAATAAGAAAAGTTCCCTAGAATATTCCAAAATATTTCTTGAGCTATTCGAAGAATTTCATAGAAACTCACAAAACAATTCGAGTAAGAACTGTAATTGAGCTACTGGTGTTCGAGTCAATGAAGTTTTACTGTATATTGACAGGGGAAAGATTGCTACGAAGTTATATATACGATAGGGAAGACTTCCCTGATAGATCAAATTTCAATAGTCTCATTCCTCTGTATCGCATATAGCGTTTATCCATCGCAATTAATTTTCTAACCTGTTGCGAGTATCAAGAGTGCATTGACAGAGGAAAGCTGATTTTCGGTTTCCAAATTGTTGTCACAAAGTCGAAACTAGTGTCAACGCTTGAAAAAGTTCTATGGACGACATCATGATCTCGTCGAATCTTAAAATGTGGCTATCTATTTCCATTTATTTTTGAAGAATTTGCAATCCAGCTGTATGTGTATATACAGTATATCGCATACAAATGATGTAAAAATAAACATATTTTCGACCTCTCCGACTAAGAGAGTCTATACCATAGGTAGTTAATACCATAGGCAGGATGGGCAGCCTATGCTACGCTACTGACATGTACAGTGTAGACTATGTGCACGAGGTCTGAACACACTGGACATATCATGACATGTATAGTGCAGTCAAACATAATGAATCAATAACCTTGCAAACTCCGACATATCAATTTCTAGCGTTACCTTTATATTCCGATGGACAGTCTTTAAACACTGTCGTTTCCTGTAATGTTGTTTGATAGTGTAACGTTATATCCACATCACCAATCTGTATAGACGTTTCTTCCGCATCACACGTCGCCATTATTATCCCTGCAAGAAATAAAAATGTTTGCCTCAGAGCAAATACAAAATGACTTCGGAAACATACATAAACTGTATGTTTCACATGAATAATCCAGTTTGGTTCCTTGCTTTGCATACGCTGAATACTCGAATATTAATGACACTGACTGCTTGAAGAATAGTTGCATATTCGCAACTGACCTACGCCATCTAACATATACTTTCCATTTTAGGTCTCATAAAGGTAAAGCTAACTTCAGGTTGCAGTTCGAACCTCTGTTTTGTTTAATTTTGTGTTTTGTTATTGTGCTTCGCTGGTGGGAAGGGGCATCTATGCGATCCAAACGCGTGTTTGTGGTTTTATTCTGCCTCAGGGTTGAGGCCAAGGGGCTTATTTGAGCCCTGGTTGTCTTTCTGTTCGCAGTTCCGGAGTGGTTGCTCTGTAGCAGTTCGTTTTGGTTTGTACCTCGGTAATTGCAAATGTGTTGTTGTGGTCTGTTATTATCTGCGACACAGCTCTTCTTCTTTCAGTGCACTGGGAAGGATGTTCTTCGTACTTGGAGCTCTCCCGAGTAACGTCTCTTCCTCTTTCAGTGCACTGGGAAGGATGTTCTTCGTACTTGGGGCTCTCCCGAGTAACTTCATTATAGGGATCAAACATGGCTTTTCATGCATTAAAATTCGCCAGGTCTCGAGGGAGATGATGAAAACCGAGGCCGGATGCATTGGAAAACCATGTCCGATCGCTTTTATTGCATAAAAACTGAAAACATTTGCTATATTTCGCGTTATTTCTTGCACTATTTTGTTTCGCCTTTTCACCGATGTCACACGAACGCAATTTCCACGGACAATGCTCGTTCTAGGGCCGGGCAGTACACAACTCGTAACGGCAGCAAATCTGTGGCCCCGGTACGAGCATATTGAAAGTTGCGTAGCCGTGCATTAACAACGCGTGTATTGCCTTGTTAATACACGGTTTTTCGCCGGTAAATGCACGGCTATTAATAACGTGCGACACTGCTTTTTATGCACTAATATATGTTCGAGTGTTATAGCAGAAGACATACTTTTGTGCAAAGAGAGAATAATCAAATCACAGTTTAATAGACAAGCTAGTTATATCCATGGTGGCTTGACATTTAGGCAAAAAATGTAATCAACAAAACGTACGTTTACTCACGTGTGTTGTATGATATTTGAAACTGAAACACTATTTCTTCTAAGTGTGTAGAACATATATACTTGATCTTGGTTATGGACTTCTAAACGAAAGCTGTAAATCTTATGCTTGTAAAATTTGACATGCTCATTTTAATTATCAAAAGACTAATGATGTACAGTCAATTATATAATAAAGTCACAGTCATTGGATCATCTGAATGCGTGTGATAGCAACGAAAATTTAGATCAGTCAAAAGCAGCCACAGACTTCGTAAGGGATGAGCAGACTTCGCAGAACCTTGGCTACAGAAAGATCTCGGCCTATTATGTGTGTGTATATGTTAAGCACTCTTTTGATTGACATGGCCCAAATTTTTATGTTATTTTCGACTGTTCTTTAATGATGGTTAAATGATGCATGTCATTATTTGCGGAGGAAACTGCACAGGTTTTAGGATAAAATGTTCGCAACTTACGTTTCCAATAATTTAGACAGAAACAGTAAAACATTCAATGAAACCTACAACGGTCACCTGATTATGTTATCCACACCGTAGATCCATATACCAACTTGTTTAATTTCATTTGTTTTTTTTTATAAGAAATCAATATGAAGATACCCACGAAGATCAACAATGACAATATGCCGCAATGTGACAAAATATACCTTATGATAGGCGCGCCCAGTGAAGTCTCTGATCAGTCTTATTCATAGGAAAGGTCTAAACAGTTCCGTTTCTGTTAGCTAATGATCTCTAAATCGTTGGTTATCAAAAAGAGCACCTTGTATAAACTCTGGTCTGTTTTCACACGTTGCATATTCCGGAAGGCATGACTCGTGAACGGTTTGATCTTTCGTCTTATTTTTATCTTCTCTTTTTTAAAGGTTGATTTGTTTCAGTATATTTAGTTATTTATTTCAGTTTTATAAGGAAATACCAAATAATATAAATTATTTTTATTCTTGTCAGGGGACATGAAACATATTCCTTGCCTGAGAATTATGTTTTCCTGAGCCGTTAGCTCAACGAAATTGTTATTCTGGAAGCTTTATTATAGTTTGATAAGTTGTTTGTCACAGCATTATCAAAGCGCTGATTGAAAGTGACATTAAACATCACATGGTGTCATTAAAAATCTTTTAATATCACGTCACAACAACGATAACGTCATGTTTTCAACGCTTCTACTACTGTTAGTATAGAAGACACTGGTTCAAATCCCGAAATATAATCACTTTTGGAAAGGCACTTTAAGCTTTATTCTGTACCACAAATAGATCGATAAGTTGTATAAGTTAAATTAAATAAAACTTTAATGAAATAAGAGACGCAACGTGAATATTTGCTTTGGATATCCACTGATGCGTTGAAAAATAATAATAATAATAATAATAATAATATATCGGCTAGCGAAATTTCAGAAAGGAGACATGCACATTAAATATCTATAGGGCTAGTTAGCCAATCAAATGTCTGGAAATTGCTTTGCAGCATAAGGAAGGCTATCTACATTTAAACATATGACTAAGAATTTTTAATACTGACCTTCAGATATGTGTCTAAGGTATGTAGCCGGGATTATACGTTTCAACTGAAGTGTGTAATATTATACATTGATCCATTTGAAGAAAATAATGTACAACACGAAAATATCTTACACCAATATAATTACTGATTCAATCAGGGCTGGGAGATTAGACGATTACACGTTTATCTTAAAGTTGTTTTACACTTTATACGAAATGTTGCTTACCTGTTGATGACGCCGTTTGAGACTGAGAAGTACTGGGAGAAGTGACAGTGGTAGAAGATGTTATTGTTGTTGAACTCAAGGCTGCAGTCGTAGATAACGTTGAAGAGGAACTAGGTGTTGAAGTCGAATATTGTGATGTTGTTGAATATGACACTGTTGTTAAAGTTCTTGTAGCAATCGAAGATGTTAGAGTTGTTAAAGCAGATGTGATCGGTGAACTAGTTGTTGTAGTCAAACTTGCTGTTGATGATGGCATTGTTGTTGAAGAAGTTGTTGTAATCGAAGGTGGTATAGTTGTTACATCTGGTGTTATTGTGTCTGATAAGGCAACAGTGTACATATCAACTGCGCTTTGTTTTGGATTATTTGGTTAATCATTACAGAATGGACAAATGTAAGTATTTCGGTTCATTGATGCGTCTCTTGCTTCCAAAGCATCCCTTCAAAAAGCGAATTAATGATTACAATGCTGAGATATAAATTGAAAGGCGAAGCAGGCTCCTTTTGATTTTATGACATCGGTACATTAAGTAATGACCATAACTCATAGCTCAATTTTAAACAATGGGCAACAGCGGGGAATACATCTGTCGATAAAGACAGCCTGGATACACTGAACATCAGAGCTGCCGCTACTCGTAAATGACACAAAATATATTTCTCCCAAGTCTGGCGTTTCATATTGACTTACATGCGCAAATGCCGACGTTTTGGGGTATGTATAATAAACTCATTTTGCTATTAATCACTAAATCTAAATTTCCAAATTACAGTGGCGTTGATTGGGAGGTCGACAGACATGGGACTGGAAATGTTAAAGTCCCTACTAATTTATATGCTTCTCTACTAATGTATATGCTATAATAGGGATCTGTTCGTATACTGCTGCCCATAATTTTCGAATATAAACATACTAGTGTCTTCTGTAAATAGTAATAGATCTCAGCACAGCGGACAGGTAGACATTTAGCAAAAAAAAAAAGCATAAAGGAGAAATTTAACTTCTCTTAAGATTTGTAAGGTATTGATACATTTCAATTTTAGAAAGAAGAATGTTCACATATTCAAATCTTGAAAATATGGTCATTCATACACTTGTTAATGTGAAAAAGCATTTGGGCCCTCGTCTGCATTTTGCCATTTATTACATACCTCCAAATATTGAATGATTAAAAATGTGCGATACAATCTCAGAAAAAAATTCGTGCAGATATCATCCGATATCGGCATGATTTTTTCATATCGCACGCTAACTTGGATACCTTCAGTGCATGCTTTAAATTTTTGATAACAAAAATGCCTATTTTCAGACTACAAACAATTGAAAATAATGCAAAATATTTATAGCTATATAATATAAAATGAAGTTTGCACTGATATTGGTGAATATTGCCCCGCATTCGGATATCAAAGGCCGCTTGCAGACTCGTGTCCTCTGATATTCAAACCCGGAACAATATTCATCATTATCAATAACCATATAATATCGGAAGATACATGTACTTCTAGGCCAGATCCAAATATCTAATGTTCTCTCTCATTATACGCCTTATACGTAAAAACGGAGAGCGAGCGGATGCTTTATTCTGTTAACTGGTTTTAACTGACTATATTCCAATGATGTAGGAGCAAAAATAGCTTATGTTATAAAAAAATATAAGTCAAGATACCCAGGAAATGCCACAATCACGAAGCACAGCCTCCCGATGTACCACAAGAAGGAGAGATGAGGAACAAATAAGGACAAAACAAATGCCAGATATGAAATCACAGACGCTAAAAGACGAAGTGCAGCAGAGGAACCGCCTTGGAACGATCAGTTGGAAAACTAGGTGAGGTGGGGTAGGGATAGTTGTGGGAGGGAAGCTGGGTTTAAATCAGTTTTACTAGTGCGAAACCTCGCTCTTAATTAGGCTACAACTCCAAATAACAAATATATGTTTGGTCCGCATAGGGGTCCACTACTGCATCTGTGAAACATCGCAGGGAAACAGATATAATCACAAACAATGTGATGAAACAAAGCAAAGAACGTAACAGCGGCCTGAACACAAGATAACCAGACAACACAGGACGACGATGGGTCCGACCACAGACATTAATAGTCAGGCGTTAATATTCTGAAACAGATTGAGGAGAGAGCCGCCATTTATTCTAAGGAAATCACAGTTGTGTCCTAATAGCCAAATCTAGTAATTGTATCAATTCACCATAAATACTTACTATCAAAGTTGCACCTTAGAAATCCAAACATGCTGAGAATAAAGTCCTTAACAGGCGACCCACAACTAGTTTCTAAACATGGTCCTGTCTCAGCGGTGTAGCTGAAAAGAGAAACAATGTTGTCTGTGAAATTAATGCTTTTTGTAGTATAAACGAAAACCTTATGAGTCCGGTCACAGCATTACCTACGTGATTGCATGTCCGCCCAGTAAAGACTCCGGGTGTGTTATATTTTGTATTTTTGTGTAACAAAGTTAGAATGAATGTTCTGAATCTCAAATTTGCACGATGCAATCTCGAATACTAATTGTGAAAGAAAAATGCATGCTTATCTTTAAATTGTGACTAATTTGCATACTCATTGTGAAAGAAATATGCATGCTGTTCATAAAGATTAGCATGCATATTTCTTTCACAGTGAGTATGCAAAATATTTAAAACATCAATGCGAGCATCGTGAAATTTTGAAATTCAGATCACTCATTCTAAGTTTGTTTACGGAATACAATTATCAAAACAATAGTCGGGAAAAAATTGCAATAAAAGTGACAATCCTATGATTTTTGTTACATCTAAAGTAGCTCAGTATCACCTTTAAAGTCACTTTATTAATACTATGATACAATATTAAGCAGGGGAGAAAACACTTATGATATAACCATTGAAGCTTCGGTCATTTTTTTAACATTTAAAGTAGCTCAGGTATCAACTTTTAACGTCACGTTATCAAACCTAAGGTACAATATTATACAGCGGAGACAACACTTTTAATATACATGTGAGAGGAACGAGAGAAAATGTACCTTTTGACATATGCGAATACTCAAATCCTGCGAATACTCAAATCTTGATCAGAGTCTTCGTATTCCCCATGAAGGCATGTTGCCATTACGAAAACACGCCTATTCAAATTCATGGAAGATTTCACCTACAAAAACTAAAAAAAAATAGATAAAAACCCTGATAATTTTTCATAATTCTCCTCAAAACATGGATTATGGGTACTCGTTAGAACCGCCTCAGCGAGGCGGTTCTAACGAGTACCAACAATCTATGTTTTCGAGTAAAAAAATAAGCAAAATAATGTCTACCCCTTTAAACCCTAGTTTTGCTATATAAATGTGGGGTTTAAGGGGGTCAAAAATATATAGGCATGTTTTCGTGATGATCCTTGGCTATCCAAAGTGCGCAAGATAATTTATCACCTGATTTGATAAACATGAGCTGGGGCACAACGTTTCCTACAATATTGTATATACTCCAAGGTAAAACTCAGTTCAGCCTGCACATCTGCATAGGCTAATCAGAGTCTTCGCTATGTACCTAAAGGCGCTTTGGATCTTTGGCTGTCAACTGAGTGTCCTGCCATCACGAAAACAGGCCGATATAAGTTTGACCCCCTGAAACCCCATTTATATAATCAAACTTGGGTTTACAGGGGAATACATTATTTTTCTTATTTTTGCTCGAGGCGGTTCTAACGAGTACCACAATCTATGTTTGGAGCAGAAATATGAAAAATATTAGAATTTTTATCTGAAAATTTTCATTTTTGGTGGTAAAATTTTCAGTATATTTGAATAGGCGTGTTTGCGTAATGGAAAACTGATCAGACTGTACGAATGCGCATATCTATCTTAACCTTCGCAGGGCGGATATGACCGAAGGTACGTTTTCTGGCGTTGTGACTTATTAATGCGTTTACACTTGTACATATATCAATGCTTACTCGCACTGTAAAATGTTCCGACCAAAGTTTATTTCGGGATTTGTAGAACACCCACTGGCGTTGTTTCTCAGACATTCAGCAATGACACCATAAGATTCATCTAAATAAAGGAAAACAGCAAAATTTAACATTTACCACCTTCTGGGCTAATTCACCGGACAACTTGTTGACGTTTTAAAATTAGGCTGATATCTCCCGAGGAGACAAATTTGCGTGAAACTTAAAGCCTTTTTTTTCTGGGATAATAAGAAAAAAAATATTTCAAATTATGTCGTCTGCTGAATTGTTTTTCAGCATGCTAAGCATTAATTGACAACGAGACATGTATATAAAGTTTACAGAACACATTCAATCCATTACAATCCGAGTGCCACATCGTATTAATAAACATTACGAAAATAAACCTATTCAAATATACTGAATATTTCACAACCAAAATATTGAAAATTTTCAGACAAAAATTCTGATATTTTTTTCTTATTTCTGCTCAAAAACATAGATTGTAGAGTGCCGAGGCGGTTCTAACGAGTACCATAACCTTTGTTTTGAGCAGAAATAAGAAAAATAATGTATACCCCTGTACACGCCACTTTTACTATATAAAAGTGGGGTTTAAGGGAGTCAACATTATATAGGCATGTTTTCGTGATGGGTAAGAGAAATGTCCAGAGAGTGCCACAATCACAAGCCGCAGCCCTTCCCAAGACACCAAGGGAAGATAAAAAAGACAAAACCAAACAAGCGCAAATCGAACAAACGTACGAAAAGCACTAAGATTAGCTCACTCTTCCCCAAGCTAAGTAATTGCAATGCTAAAAGGACTGAAAAACACAAGAACAAAATAACACAAGGCAAGACTTAAAATAAATCGCCTCGTAGAATAAACCACAAAACAACAAAGAGTAAGGCTAACACCGGGACCACCGACGGTCATTAGAATAAACCACCGGGGGACGGGGGTGGAGTGGGGGTTAAAGCACTTTTACAGCCGACCAACTTCACCCCGGGTCCCGATGCTACTCTTAATACAGAAATAAATAAAAATTCGGTTCGCATAAAGGCTCCCAACTCAGTCAATGCATCAAAGCGAAAAAATAAAAATCAAATTAATCACTATGATAAACACAATTCAGGAGACAACAAATTGGTATTTGTTTTCTAATTTTACCCAGAAAATAGACATTGACTGTTTTGCAAAATGTCTCATTAGTAGACAATCTACATGAAATGTAAACGCCTATTTTCTGGACAAAATGAGAAAAAATACTTCAAAGGCCGTCTGCTGAAATTTGTATCCAGCATGCTATCAGGAACCATTGACATATGACATCAAATAGGTATTCAGAAACTAATGACATCAAATTGATATTTAGATACCAATGGCATAAAACTGGGCTGCGTTTAGAAGTGCAAATTACTCGCGAGTGATCCCTGCTCCTGTTGGCGCTCTTCTTCAGGTACAGGGAGCCAGGGCAAAACGTTCGCTATTACTTTGCACTTCTGAACATAGCCCTGATGTTCAGAGACCAATGACATCAAACTGATGTTCAGAGGCCAATAACATCAAACAGATGTTCAGAGACCAATGACATCAATTGATGTTCTTACGTCGTTGTTCTAAATGAATACAAATGAAATATGAGCCATAACAGTGATAAAACTACTGTTTTCTTCAGTAACTATTTGTATTGGAATTCACTTAGAGCAGCAACTTCACTGTTATATGGACTATATGTCTTTTGAAAAACCGGGCTGATGAAATGCACTGGCTATTCAGACACTTCGACAGCCTATGTTTACATTCAGTAGATTTCTAATTTAAGGATTGTTGGTCAACATAACTACAATAATTAGAAAGTTTATAGTGATTGTATTTTTGATGGTAGATAGTACTAAAATGTACATGGTTGTGCACAAAATCATTCTACGATGCATTCCCTACTCTTTATGAGTTCGGAATTATTTGTTTCTGTTGAGGTTTACGGCCCAGTCAACCCATTGGGGTCATGTTGAGCGCGGTCGGTTTACTTAACCACACGTTTACTGAGCAGGCTTAGTTCTCTAAGCGGTTAACCGGTATAGTGCATATTCTTTCGCCAGAAACTTACAACTGCCCTTCTTGAATCAGAGGAAGGGAGAGAATGTCTATAGAAAATATTTTATGATCAGTCTCTACAAAATAATGTTGCCGACCCGGCGGGGGTCGAACCCGCAGCCTCCTGATCAGCAGTCGGAGGCGCATCCAACTGAGCCACTGAGGTCGGAATGAACAACTAATACAGTCACCGCTATGTGTATATCACAATCCTGATGACCCGTGTTGTTGTTCTTGATATACATCGGTGTATGTTCGCTTATCTTCAATAAACGAAGAGCAACTATATTTACCTTTGGAAGCGTTACATTCTAAACCTGCTTTGTCTTCTATAACTTTAAAAGATAGAGCTTCTCCACTGCCGGGATACACAATGATTTCAATATTTCGTAGATGATCTAGAGTTGATGGACATTGTTGTTCAACGGGTAAGAAGCAGTTATGAATATATGTTATACCGTATTCACTGCTGCAAAGGAAGAAAAATTTATATTCTATATCATACAACTCTCTCTCTCTCTCTCTCTCTAATTAAAGATTTAGTTACATAGATTCTAAAATGAATGACCCTTGAGAGCAATAAATTTACTCATTATGTATTATGATTTCTGTAAAAAGGTTATCTAGTTTCGACCAATGAGACCTCATCAATGACCCTCGACATATATATTTTTGCAAATCTCGGAATTGGCTAAGTGATCACCAAGAATCCGAAAATATGAACTACCTAATAGTGAATTACTGGGTTTCATCTTACAAACAGTTAGCGGAAACTGTTGTTTAAGTAAACGCACTGGTCATCTGAAAACTGTTTTTATATTGTATTACACTTGTTCGTCTGTCATTACTGACAATGACCAATCCTAATCAACTGTGTGATGTGTTATTATTTGTGTGTTCTAAGATGGCTGATGAGACCAATCTTAGCCCTAAACTGCCTGTTGCAGATAGGACAAGAGAGGTCTGAGGAACAAAGCTCTGTTGGTGATGCCTTAGCTCTGGCTTTCCGCTATGCACGATTCTGCTCGGCTTCGCTGATTCTTTTTTGCTTCGTATTCACCAGCTCCCCTTTTTATGAGGCCTCGCCACTTTGTACGATCTTGTGCAATCTGTTCCCATGACTCTGTTGGTATGTTGAAGTCTTTAAGGGAGGCTTTGAGGGTGTCCTGGTATCGCTTCTTCTGACCACCATGGGAGCGTTTTCCTACTTGAAGTTCTCCATAGAAGATTTTCTTTGGCAAACGTTCATCAGGCATTCTGGTAACATGGACTGTCAATCTTAACTGTGCCGATTTCAGAAGACTATGTATTCTCTGCATCCCTGCTCTTTTCAGGACTTCTGTGTCTGGAATCCTGCCTTGCCACTTGATCTTTAGAAGTTTTCTAAGATAGCTTGTATGGAAGTGGTTTAGTCTTTTGGCATGCCGTTTGTAAACTGTCCAAGTTTCGCATGCGTATAATAGTGTTGGCAGCACTACCGATCTATATACTTTCAGCTTTGTGTCAAGTCTGATTCCACTTCGGTCCCAAATACTTCCACGTAGCCGGCCAAATGCTGCACTAACTTTGGCAATTCTAGCATTGACTTCATCATCAATGTGCACAACTCTAGACAATGTGCTTTCTAGGAAGGTGAACTTGTCTACCACTTGCAGTCGTTGACCTTTCACTGTGATGGTAGGCTCCTTGTAAGGCTTTCCAGGTGCTGGCTGATATACTACCTCAGTTTTTTGATGCTGATTGTGAGGTCATAGCTATCACATGAATCAGATACTTGATCCACACCTTTTTGCATTTTCTCTTCTGTTGGAGCACCCTTTGCCATGTCATCAGCAAAGAGGAACTCGTCTAGCACCTCTGTCTACACATTAGATTTAGCTTGCAACCTTCTTAGGTTGAAAAGTTTCCAATCAAAGCGATACCTAATAGGTATACCATTGTCACCATCCTGGAAAGCATCTATAAGCATGACAGAAAACATCATGCTGAACAGTGTTGAAGCTAGTACACAGCCTTGCTTCTCCATTTGTCACAGGAAATGGAGGAGAAAACTCGCCATCATTTTGGACCCTTGCAAGCATACCATCATGGAACTGCCGCACCAATGCTATGAATTTGGCAGGACAACCAAACTTTGCCATAATTTTCCAAAGTCCCTCACGACTGACTGTGTCAAATGCTTTGGTAAGGTCGACAAAGGTCATGTAGAGGTCCACATTCTGTTCCTTGCATTTTTCTTGAAGCCGTCGTGCTGTGAAGATCATGTCTATTGTTCCTCTGTTTTTCCTGAATCCACACTGGCTTTCTTGTAGAAGCCCTGACCGTTCCAGGTGTTCATTCAATCGGTTCAGTAGGACCCTAGCAAGAATCTTCCCAGCAATTGACAATAAAGAGATGCCTCGATGATTGTCATTCTGGTAACATGGCCTGATTCTCCTTTTGAATAGGTGGATAATTGTCGCCTCATTGAATCCTTGAGGGATGGCTTCTTTTCTCCACATAATGTGAAATAACTCTGTCAGTTTCTCTGCAACTGGGCGACCTCCTGCTTTGTAGATCTCTGCAGGTATTGCATCTGATCCTGGAGCCTTGCCAGATGACAGGAGTTTTATTGCTTTCACTGTTTCAGAGACGGTTGGGAGCTCATCAAGTAGCAGATTACATTCCACCTGTGGTAGTCTGTTGATAGCTTCATCATTGATAGATGATGGCAGATTAAGGACATCATCAAAGTGTTCAGCCCATCTTTTCAAGATAGCTTCTTTGCCAGTCAGAAGACTAGTTCCATCTGCACTAAGGAGTGGGGTGGTTCCTGAGCTCTGGGGACCATATACTGTCTTAAGTGCATCACAGAACTTTTTCATGTCCTTTCTGTCTGCAAAGGACTTGATTTAATCACCCTTTTTTCTCAGCCAGGAGTCTTGCATGTCTCTGAGCCTCGTCTGAACTGTCTTGCATATGTTTGAATAGGCAGTCTTGCTAGATACTGAGCTGGTATTTCTGAGGTAAGCCTTGTGTTTTTGGTGTTTCTCTTCGAGGAGTCGATACTGGTCCTAGGGAATCCATTGCTGAAGAATGAACGGTGTCTCTGAAGACTGTCCAGCTCTTATCTACAGCTTCTGAGCTGTGTTCCAGTGCATCTAAACGGCTGCACAGATCGTTGACGAATACTTGCCTCTTGCTGTCTTTTTTCAGCTTGCAGACATCTAATTTCTTTGGCACCTTCTTGCCCTGTGGTCGTCGTACAGGCTGAATGCGCTCAGGTCTGTCAGAACTAGAACTGTCCATTAGGGTGCGCACATTCCAAGCGCCGATGGTTAAAGGTATCACCTTCATCTTCTTTTTTCTTGTTTGACTGCTAAGTGGGATTCCCGCTGATCGCATTTAACCAGCCAGGAGTTTTGAAGCAGGCAATTGTTTAGGGCACCTTTTCTAGCCCCGTCCCCATGCTACCGGGGTGAGCAGTGCGATCCTAAAAAGGTCTGCTCAGTCGCTCAGTTCGGCTGCCGAATTCCCCATACTGCTTCGCTCTTAAGGAAAGCGACCATATAGAACCAAGCCGCCTGTGTGCAGGTCCGCAACTACAGCTTCCAGTGTTTCATCACCTGCTGCTTTGCCGCTCGCCCATCGCCACAGGGCTTTTGTATGATTTGCATATATGTGCTTGCTGTGAATGTGTGCTGCTGATTAAGAGGACATGCGCTGTGAATTGGATTATAGTGAGGGAGAGGGCGCAGAGTCAACGTCACTCTCTCATCCTGACCTAGCTGGATCCAGAGGCAAGACAGTGTCCGGACATTTGGAGCTAAGCCCGGATGCAGTGGATGACCATGTATATTGTATTACGGGGAAATGAGAACACATGGCATAGACTTCTTAACGTAACGGTTGGACTAGATACATGATTAGTCCAATGTGTTTTTCACTGCGATCAAAAGGTAAGCATTGTCGAACAATAGCTCTACTCACCCGCAAAACCAGGCATAGCACTCAGCCAAACCAACGTAGGAGTCATTAGTAGGCGTCTTAAACACTGAATCGAAACAGTTCCAAGCTACCTTGCATGCTGGCACTTAAACAAAACAAATATCAAAATGTGTTATATACTACATACAGGTTTAAGATAAAACTATTTACAAACTTTTTTGTATGAAGTATTGTTTTCTTATGTTATTTTATGCAATTAAACCCCTTGCCAATATCTTGGGAGGGCTGAGTTAAGTGAATGTGCCCTTTTCTGAGTATCTTTATAGTTTTCAGTGTCATAGCATTACGAAAACATGACTATTCAAATATACTGAAATTTTTTCCACCAAAAAATGAAAAAAATTCAGGTGAAAAATTCTGGTAGTTTTCATATTTCTGCTCAAACCACAAATTGCTGGTACTCGTTAGAACCGCCTGGCCAATGCGGTTCTAACGAGTACCCACAATTTATGTTTTGAGCTAAAATAAGAAAATGAATGTATACCCCTGTAAACCCCAGTTTTACTGTATAAAAGTGGGGTTTAAGGGGGTCAAAACTATATAGGCGTGTTTTCGTGATGGCCAGAATGGATTTATTTTGTGTGCACACCTGGGAAAAATCTAGAAAATAACTCTCCCACGTATCGCATCTCAAATAGGGGGACTATCCTTAAGAAAAAAGAAATGCTAAATTGTTGTTGTTTTGTATAATTATAATATTTTATCAAAAGGAAAGACAGAGTTAAAATATTTCATTATAAGGTAATGCACGTTTTAAGGATATTTTTTTAATGTTATTACATGTATTATCAAAAAAATAATTATACATTTGAACCGTACGATGGTAAAAACTGTATTTGAGGCACCTTAAATAATTAAAATACACAGAAACCAGGGGAGAAACAATCGGATACGATTTTTTTGTTATACATAGATACCTTCTGCAACACAAAAATAATTCTGTAAACGGACAGCAAAGACCATGTGTCTGATTTTGATCTTCGCTGTCCACATATGTTCTGAAAATACGTGGTCACATGCCGCTGTTCAATTTACTTACATAGTTGGAGCTCACAGTTGATAGCGTAATACTCGTCAAACTGTGGCAAAGATGATATAAACTCTTGTTTGACGCTAAGATTGCCAAGGTACGTCTCCGTCCAAAGATGGGGACATTGATCGGTTGTGTTTTGTAAGCATTGCACCACTTGTATACCAGATTCGCTGAAATGTAATAGTAATTTAACCATTAATACTTGGTGTTGTATACCACCTTCACTGAAATGTAATTGTACTTTAACTATTAATATCTGATATTGTATACCAGCTTCACTGAATTGTAATTGTTATTTATCTGTTGATACTTGGTGTTGTATACCAGCTTCACTGAAATGTAATTGTACTTTACCTATCAATATCTGATGTTGTGAACTACCTTCACTGAAATGTAATTATAGTTTACCTATTAATATATGTTGTTGTATACCAGCTCCACTGAATAGTGTAGTTTACATATTAATATCATTCTGATGTTGTGTACCAGCTTCACTGAAACGTAACTGTAGTTTACCTATCAATATATAATGTTGTGTACCAGTTTCACTGAAAAGTAATTGTAGTTTACCTAACTGTATCTGATGTTGTATACCAGCTTCACTGAAATGTTATTGTAGTTTACCTTTCAATATCTGATGTTGTGTACCAGCCTCACAGAAATGCGATTGTAGTTTACCTGTTAATGCTTGTTGTTGTACACCAGCTTTACTGAAATGTAATTGTAGTCTACCTATTAATATTTCATATTATGTACCAGCTTCAGTGAAATATAATTGTAGTTTACCTATTAATATCTGATGTTATGTACAAGCTTCACTTAAATGTAACTGTGATTTACCTATTAATATCAGATGATGTGTACCAGCTTCACTGAAATGTAATTGTTATTTACCTGTAAATACCAGATACTATATACTAGCTTCGCTGAAATTAAATTAAGCATTTTATATAAACTTGAACTTCATATTCTCGGGGGCGTGGGGAGGGGAGGGGGAGGCTCTGTATTCTAGCGCTATTTGCCAATTTCCTTACCATAAATATTCCAAGATCGATGCTCATAAGTTTAGCAAATCTCCAGACAAGGCACTTTGCATGAAATGATAAATTCTGTTTTCCGGAAAAATAAGAAAACTGTAAGAAATGCCGTCTGCTGAACTTGCCCATAGAGTGGAACTGATTAATAAGAGGTATATATTTGCCAATATAGAAAACTTTAAATAGCTTAATAACAGCGGTCGCGCATGCGTGTATTCTTTTGTGTGCGTGCAAGTGCGTATGTGTGTGTGTGAAAAAGAGAGTCTGTGTGTGTAAAGGTGATTAGATGGGTGAACCAATATAAGCAAAGGTACCGAGCAAGTGCCACAATCATGAAGGACTGGCTTTCCTGAGACTCCGAAAGATGAAGAACTGAGAAACGTATAAGGACAAAACAAACGCGACATACGAAATCACCGACACACGAACTCAGTAGAATTGCAACAGAGGAACCGCCTTGGAACGGTCAGTAGAAAAACAACTGGGGCTTAAACCAGTTTAAAGTCCAATTCATGTGCTCGGTACTTAATTTGAATCTCAGTCTGTGACACAAATATTATTCCATGAAAATATAGCAGCTATCTTTAATTGGGTGTTGACTGCTTTTAATATAGTTAACCATTTGTTATGAGCTATTTAGAAAAAAATATATAGGTGTAATTTTAGAGGAACAAGAAGCTAAATGTAAAGCCATTAATCCATGTAGCGAAAGTTTGCTGTCTTCTGAAATTATTTTTATAGCCGTCTGTCAGCTTTATGCACTATTATTATTATTATTATTATTAGTGGTGGTAGTTGTAGCAAGTTGAGGAGGAGGAGGAGCAGCAGCAGCAGGAACAGCAAGAGGAGAAGGGGAATTAGGAGGATGAGGAGGAGGAACACATTTATTCTTCTTATTATTATTTATAGTGTTATTTTTTATTATTGTTATCCACCACTTCTTATCAAGAATTGTGTTTACACCCCACCAGTAACTGTGCTGTACATCGTTGCAGAGTGGATTGTGCTTTGTGACTGTGTCAATTTCTGTTTAACCACATCAATTTCTGTGTCTACTAGATATGATTTGACTGCACTGTCCAGAACAGCGAATTCTTACCTACATATGGTCTCCGAAAAAGTGTTACTGTTTTCCATTTGAGCCAACTGTTGGTAACAAGCCACGAACATTTGCTCTTGCTCCAAACATGTGTTTGCTTCATGCCACAATAGTGCTGAAATAGATAATCATTGTGTATGTAAGGGAAACCGATACATTCTCATGGGAGGCAACTCTTTCAAGACTTTTGTCCCCTTCTGAAATGAAGTCTACTCTGAAAGAAAATAGTTTGCTCCCCATGGGAGCAAATTCTTATCTTCTAAAGTAGACCTTATCTTTTAAAGTAGACCTTTTCAGAAGAAGCTTTAAAGTACGATCGTTTCTGTGGCTTTCAGGGCTTGGCGTGCAGGAATGCAAAGAGGATGCCACAAAAGTTATTTTCTTTGTAAAAACTGGAGGAATAGCTACCAAATATCAAATCCGCTTGATATAATAAGTATTGCATGAAAAGGAACATACTTTATGACAGACGCAAACTGAAGGCTCGTGATTTATGATCACAGTAATAAATTCTGAGAAAGGATTCTCTGAAACCAGAAAACATACTTAGTCTAATAAAAGCGAAAATAGCCACCCGCTCTCATTGCCTCTGTTCATATTTTATCATAGTGCCGCGTTTATAAGGATATATCGTTGGTGTGAAGGGTAGATAGAAAATCCGTCCCAAGGATCACTGTCTGGCATCACGAGGCTTGCTGAGTGATGCCATACAGTGATCGCGAGGAACAAATTTTTCTCTCTACCCCTCACACCTATGATAGATTCTGATTCTTGCGCACCTTTCATTTCTGAACGTAGATTTTAAATAATGCAGTCACTTCGATTGCTGACGTCCGCCATATTGTGATGACATAATTGTGGCGTTTGATTACGTCATTACGTCCAGTGACGTAAACCTTAACGATGACGCATGTGACGTCCATTACAACCAGTGCATATCAAACGCGTGAGAATTCTCGATCTTTATCTGACCCTAGGTAGGATAACCTGGGTGGGATAAGAATTTCTATCCAAGGGTTAAATCTAGGATTTCCTTATCTGGTGTGCAAGAATATTTTTGTTTTCATTTTCCTTGCGATCACTGAGTCAATTCTGATATCTTGGAAAATTGAGTTCCGCTTAAAACACAGCTCCTGCTATAAAAGGAGAAGCTCCGCTTCCAAACTGATAATGGTGGTAAATTCAACCATTCACCACTTCCAGATACAAATTCTCTAATTCTGCCTTCAAGCATCAATTTTCTCCAGGAAAAGAATACACCAATGTTTAAAATTAGCCTTCACAAACCTAGGTAAACAAAGTGTAGAATTATGCCGCAGGAACTCTGAATTAACTAATCTATTTTGAAGTTTTTCATACATTCTACTGATAACTGACAGCTGAATATGAAATTTCACTTATGATTTCCGTCACATGATCAAATTATTATATAAATAGAACAGCACATGGTGACATGCAGTCATACATAGATATCTAAAAATGCTGTAGATACCAAGAATAAAACATGTCGAGGTCCATATAGTACCATGATTTATTTTTCGGTTCTAGGAAGAATAAATTTTAAATTAATGGTGTTATGAGTTGCTGGATAAGTTGAATGAATCAGCTGATTCACTGCTGCCACTTGAAGAGTCTCAATTAAACCGAGTCTCCGAGTTTCGTTTTTTCTTGCGTTTGATGTTTTCAAGAGCAACTGAAGGTATGAGGGGCCTTTTCGCACCTGTGAAACTAGTCCATTGCTATATTTAGTTTCAATAATCCCCCGTATTTATTTATCATAACCTTATATTATAGCATGTTATAAATTTGTTCTTTTATTTGATGAGGTAGAACTAGACATTTTATGTATTTGTTAATAAGAGACAATTGATATAAAGTATCATCCCCTACTTTCTCGGTAAATTAGAACCATTTTAATTCATCGTCTGCTACTGTTAATATTTATCGCTTTAATGGATAACTGTGTGCGTTATTAAAATGATACAGTCCCCACAAAACGGATTTTGTTTAATAACCTCAAATAAATTTTGTAGATTGAATTTTATTCAAAGTTAACTTGACAGACATTGCATGCTGAGGCAACAGTGGAAAATGATTTGTTCAAAACATTATAGCATTAAGTAGAATTTAAATGTTTTAGGAGATGCAACTCTGAGAAAATTGTTTTGTCTCCCTCTGAAAAAGGGGACTGCTCTAAAAGGAAAGAATTTGCTCTGCATGGGAGCAAATTCTGTCCTTTTAGAGTAGTCTATCTTTTCAGAGGAAGAGGGTAGGGTGGCAAGCAGAAATGAGTAAAAAGGCAAACCAGAAATCACTAAAATTGTCTTACTGAATTTATCCATCCATTGCGATTGCGGATGTTGCGCAGCATCCATTGACAGGGTTGGCTGATTTAAGTATCAACACAAACAGTTATCTTTTATTTTATGTTTAGGTTGGTTTGTTTTATTATCATAAGTATTCCGACAACTAAAACTTTACCACTCTCTTGGCCAAATAAGCTGATGAAAAATGGATGACATTTTTTTTTCTTTTAGAAAACAGGATTTTTGGCATTTCATGCAATTTGTCTCCTTAGCAGGCGGATCACTTACAAACTGAATAAACAGAAGGTCTTTATGTAAAGTTTGTAATTTGCACATCCATAAAAGCCACAAATCCACAAAAATAAAGCTCATTTTTCATAATTCAAGCTCTGTAGTGTTTACATCAAAATATGTTAAAAAGCTTATTTCAGAGTTTCTACGCAAAAAAACAAAATAGTTCCAAGATTCATACTTACTGAATTTATTGAAGTATGAATGCCAATTTGAATTTGCTCTCGACCAATCAAATATCACTGAGTTAGTTGAGAGGGTGGACGGGGGGGGGGGGCGGGGATACGGGGATAAAGGGGCGGGGACGGGGGTAAAGGGGGCAGGGGACGGGGAAGAAGGGCGGGGGACGGGGGAAGAGGGGGCGGGGGACGGGGAAAGAGGGAGCGGGGAAGGGAAATTTTGGGGGCGGGGGTTATACCAAAATTTGTTGTAGTTTACTAATTTTACTCTATTTATATTTACTTCAATGCAAGACTGGGTATCAAAAGTATCTAATAGACGAATTGAAGTAAATTCAGGTATATTTACAATGAATCCGGCGTTGATTTCACTTCGCCGACAAGGAGTGTTCTGCCAACCGTGGTTTACGTTGACTTCGTTACGTCCGATTTCGGTTAATCTCTAGATTACTTCCCTTTGATTCCGAAAGTTCACAAAATAGCCGTTGTTTCGGTGGCAATCCACGCCTTTAGAAATAATCATCTGTCTGTCGTAGACAATCATTTTAATTGCTCATTGTTGGATAAGGACTTTTGCATTGTTCAAAAAAAAAAAAAAAAAAAAAAAAAAAAAATCAAAGAAACTTCAAGATCCAACATTAAATTTTCTGATATGTGTTCCAAACACGGGATACACGCGTTGCCCGGTAGGGTGGTTGGGTGAGACAAAGGTGTCGTGTATCTTACGTCACCGGGGCGTCCAACTGATATTTGCTTACAGCTGGGCAAGGCCTGGTATCCTTGCATCAAGTAAAGGTAGAGGGGGATGTTTTTATTTCTTCTATTTCAACATTTTCATTCATTTTTCTTTCTCTCCTGTCCATCTTTTTCATCTCCTCTACTATCTCCTATCTCTCTTCTCTTTTCTCTGGGAGACGACACAAAATGACCAACAAGGGTTACCGTGTCGCTAAACCCCAACTCAGTCAAGTCAGTCGCACTTTGCCAGGTGACAAAACACGGACCATTCACGGACTTACGGGCCAATAAAAATTCCGTGTCCGTGGTCCGTGAATAGTCTGTATTAATTGCAAAATATAGTTAACTTAACCGCTAATTGGTCCGTGAGTAGTCCGTGGGGCGTGAATAGTCCGTAATTAGTCCGTAATTGGTGCATCGTACATCGGTCCGTTATAGCAATCAGATCGTCTGTGAAAAGTCATTGGTCCGTGAATGGTCATTTATGGTCCAAAAATTGGTCCGTAAATTGTCGTAGCAGCGATAACATGGTCAGTTAATTGAAAACTACAAAATAATTAAATAATAAATCATAATTTTAATTGATTGTCTCTTATGACCTGTAATGACCTGTAATCTAAACACTTGACTTTTTTTTTTTTTTTTTTTTTTTTTTTGATAATTTGACTTGTCGTACTGAATGTGTGATAGTTTGTCACCTTGGATGACACCATTTTTTGCATTCTGAACATGTGAACATAAAACCGAATCCGGCATGCGGCAGATACAAAACAGTGGAATTCCGGTCACTTTAAGCAAAGTGAATAAGTGAACTCAGGAACTGATACAGTCAGATCCATATCTAACCCCAACACCAAAGGTAAAGACAGAAAAATACAATTAAGCAGCCACAAAATGAAGAGATGGCAAGCAGAGCTGGCAACTTTTTTCCCAAAGTGGTGGCAACTCTGTTACCCAAACTTATAAAATGAATTATCTTAAACATACATAATTGTTAAAAGTAAAACACTAGAAAGTGAAACACTACATAACATTTAACAAAAAAAACAAACAAAATGATAGTACCGCCTCGGAACGGTCAGTAAGGAATTATTCGTAGGGGGGGGGGGGGGGGGGTGCTGAGGGCGGGGGCACTTGAGAAATGAAAGTACCAGCTGCACTATCATATAAGTTGACACCATCATCGTCGCCATTGAATTAATTTCGAGGAACAAACCCAGTGCAGACCTAAATCATTAGATAGAGTTTATTTGGTTGTTTTGATCGATTACGGAGAAATAATTCACTAGTGTTCTAAGGCTTGCGCGTAAATACGAGTGAGCGAAGCGAACGAGTTTTTGTTACAAGCAAACCTTAGAACACGAGTGAATTATTTCTCCGTAATCGATCAAAACAACCAAATAAATTGTTTATTACATTTTCATCCATGTTTTACCATTGAATTTTTACATTCAGCCGTTATGATTTCCTACCAAAATAGTTCCAGTCAGTGCATGAATTTCAAGAGGCGTGGTTTAGTTTGAAAATCAGTCGCCATCTTGTTTTCACTTTAATGCAAAAATCATCCAGTGCTTGAAATACAGACACAAAAATGTCACGAAAGTTGAACTAGATTATCAAGAAAATCATACTTTATATTTGTGTTGCAGGTCTTACCTCAAAAACGCCAAATTGACGTGAAAATTTCAGTCTGATTTCCATGAGTTTATCAAATTTTCCGCGAAACGTCAGCTATTGTTATTGTTGTTACCAACTACGTCAGCAACGTCTCGTAGCAATGATGACGTCAAAACGTTCGAAATGAAATAATTCACTCGGTGAATTATAGATTATAATTCACTAATAAGTCTCCGTAAATCACTGCTGAAAATGTAATAATTGTCATAGATACCTACATGTAGTTATCCAATTATACCCATTTTATTACATTTTCAGCAGTGATTTGCTGAAATTTCTCAGTGAATTATAATCGATAATTCACCGAGTGAATGATTTCATTTCGAACGTTTTGACGTCATAATTGCTAGGCGACGTTGCTGACGTTGTTGGTAACAACAGTTGACGTTTCGCGGAAAATTTGATAAAATCATGGCGATCAGACAGCAATTTTCACGTCCAGTTAGCGTTTTTTGAGGAAAGATCTGCAACGCAAATATAAAGTATGATTTTCTTGATAACCCAGTTCAACTTTTGTGACATTGTTGTGTCTGTATTTCAAGCACAGGATGATTTTTGCATTAAAGACAAGAAGATGGCGACTGATTTTCAAACTAAACCACGACTCCTGAAATTCATGCACTGACTGGAACTATTTTGGTAGGAAATCATAACGGCTACATGTGAAAATTCAAAGGTAAAACATGAATGAAAATGTAATAAACAGTTTATTTGGTTGTTTTGATGGATTACGAAGAAATAATTCACGCGTGTTCTAAGGCTTTCGTGTAAAATGCTTCGCTCACTCGTTTTTAATGCGCAAGTCTTAGAACACTAGTGAATTATTTCTCCGTAATCGATCAAAACAAGCAAATAAACTCTATGTAATGTCACTTTATCCTTAAGGTCACGTTATTCCGATTTTGATATTACTCCTAGTTTTTCATATATCATAAGTGGCGTTCGTAATTTAAATAAAGGTCCGGGCTTTGTCAAGTCAGTGAATAATAGGTCCGTGGTTTGTCAAGTCCGTGAATTGTAGGTCCGTGGTTGGTCAAGAGATCCGTGAATAATCTGACCGTATTTTGTTATGCAGTCCATGTATTGTCAACAGGTCCATGAGCCCGTGTCCGTAAGTGGTCCGTGTTTTGTCAACCACCACACACGTTCGAATTTAACTCTCAATTTTTGAGAAAACCACGAAAAAGATGATTGTTCTCACGGACCCCCAAGTGTGGTACCATGCTTGTAAAAAAGAAATTGCAGATCATGTATTACATGGTATTCTTGAATTTTGATATCAGTAATTAATACGACTGTTTTTGTGCCAATGTGGATTAGTTAAGGTCCGGACCTAGGCCCACACATTCTTTTTCTTGACCAGTTTAGGACCGGATCAAGGCCCACCACCTTGTGATACCTGTTTTCCATATGGCTCATATCCAGGCCCTTACGCAGACTTTTGAAATGGAGGGTGCAAATCTTTAGGTATTTGTAAAGGGGGTGCAAATGCTAAGGAAATACCGATTTTGGGGCAAAAATTAAGGGTGTAGTTTGGGGTCAAAATCTGCATGAATGTATATTAAATAGTCATGTTTGAATTTAATTATAGCGTTGGGGATATTAGAAACTCTGATTTAGGGGAGGAAATAGTTTGCTTGGGGGAGAGAAGTGGGGGTAAGAGGGGAGGGAAGTGGGGAAAGGGGGAGGGACGTTGGGGAAAAGGGGGAGGGAAGTTGGGATAAGGGGGGAGGGAAGTGGGGAATGCCTACCCCCCTGTCCACCCCCTCTTAGTTGAGTCGGAACTTTGAAGATTCAGTTTCTCCTGTACGGTGCATGTAAACATGTTGAGGTTTTATGGCCCACTTCCTAACCACACTTTTTCCAGACAGGCTTAGTCCTCTAATAGGCTAATCTATACTTTTGCACTTGCGTTCGGCAGAAAATGACAACTACCCTCCTTTACTCAGCAGAAGGAAGAGAATGACCGAGGAAAATATTTCATTATTTAATGATTAATCTCCGTGAAAGAGAGAGTGTATGTGTATGTGCGTGTGCTTGTGTACGTGTGCGTGTGCGCGTTCTGTGTGTGTAGACTGATCATAAACAAAACATTGTTTCTTGGCGATTGAATTACGTGTTAACGTCCTTTCAAACTGTACAGTTTTTGGGAAGTATTCTGTTTGCAGCATGTCCGTGATTCTGTGATTGTGATAGTGTGATTTCGTCAAAACTTATGGTTTGAGCTCTATATCTTCACCAGCGTTTGTCCTAGTTTGTTCAAAATTTCACCACACCTTGATCATCAAACAATGCGCATTTGCAAGGGAAAAGGGGTAGGAGGGTCAGTATTACAAGAGTTCTGCTTCTTTGAAATAATTTTCATTCCGTCAAAAATTAAGGGTTTTGCTCTATAGCTTCACTAGCCTTTGTTCGTATTGTTTAAATTTTCACCACACCTTGACCATCAAACAATGCACATGTGATAAGAAAATATAGGCAGAAGAGTCAGTATTACAATAGTTATTGCTCTTAGTAATTCTTGTCATTCCGTGAACACTTAAGTTTTTTGTTCTATAACTTTACTAGCCTTTGTCCGACTTTGTTCAAATTTTCACCCCTCCTTGACCATCAGATAATGAAAACATTACGAAAACGCGCCTATTCAAATATATTGAAAATTTCATCGACAAAAACTGAAAGTTTTCAGGTAAAAATTCTGATATTTTTCATATTTCTGCTCAAGACATAGATTGTTGGTACTCGTTAGAACCGCCTAGACGAGGCGGTTCTAACGGGTACCCACAATCTATGTTTTTGAGCAGAAATAAGGAAAATAATGTATACCCCTGTAAACCCCAGTTTTACTATATAAAAGTGGGGTTTAAGGGGGGTCAAAATTATATAGGTCTGTTTTCGTGATGTGTAGTAGGACAAAAGGGGCAGAAGCATAAGTATTACAAGAGTTTTGTCTCTCTGTAATTATTTAAATAAGTTGTTTCTTTATTACCGATAATGCATATTTTGTGAAATCAACTCCTCTAACATCTTTCCTTGGATCTTTTGAACATTTTGCAAATATATTACAGTCATAATGAAAATGTGCATGTGGGAGTTTGGTACTGAGCAAATACTTTTTACATGGAAGATGAGCATGTGCAAGTTTGATGCTAAAAATTCTTTTGTTTGACAAAATAATTATAACACATTTAAACAATACTCTCGTAAACACATTTAAAACAACACACTTTTAAACACAATCAAAAGCAATACACTCGTTAACGCACTCAAAAACAATACACTCATACAAGTTAACGCACTCTAAAACAAATACACTCGTAAACGCATTCACAAATAAAATATTCGCGGACACATTCAAAAACAATACTTTTATTAACGCACTCAAAAACAATACATCTATACATGTAAACGCACTCTAAAACACTACACTCATAGACGCAATCAAACACACTACACTCATTCAAAAGAAATACACTAATCTTATAAACGCACACAAAAACAATACACTTATAAACGCCTACGCACAATGTGGCAAAGGTTATTGCTGTCGCTAGGCAACAAAAGACTGTGGTATAGTACCGATTTGCTAGAGGTTTGTTTTTTTTTAATCTTGTATTCATTTTTAAAATCGATAGAAAATTAGCATGAAATATAGTTGTGGGTCCACCCTTTTAAATGACGCATTTTACCTGTATATCATTATCCTATCCCAAGTATTTGTTTGTGTTGAGGTTTTACGGCCCAGTCAACCCAATGGGGTCATGTTGAGCATACATAACTTCAGTTTGTGAATCCTCTTCTAAAATGCGTCACGGTAGGCTGATTTGGGTATACCTCTGAGACATTGACTGACGGCTGAGCCAAGAGCTTGCATGGAGCTATATCAACATCCAGATAAGAACGTTTTTTTTTTAGTTTTAGTAAAAAAGGAAAATGTCGCAGAGGACTTGATCTGGGTGTGGCAAGACGGTTAAATTCTCCGACTTAGAATTGGCTTTACACTTTCAGATGTATGTGCTGAAGCATTATCATTCAGTAGACAAACATGTTGAAATGCTATCACTGGATGTCTTTGTGGCAAGACGGTTAAATTCTCCGACTTAGAAATGGCTTTAAAATTTCAGACCAGTTTACCAAACCACACGTTTAGTGGGCAGGCTTAGTCCTCTAAGCGGTTAATCAGTATTGTGTATACATTCTTTCGCCAGAAACTGACAACTGTCCTTCTTGAATTAGCGGAAGGGAGAGAATGACTGTAGAAAATATTTCATGATCAATCTCCACGAAAGACTGTTGCCGACCTCAGCCCTATCCCAAGTAGTAACGAGGGTTATATTGTGAGCTTCCTTCTTGAATTAGCGGAAGGGAGAGAATGACCGTAGAAAATATTTCATGATCAATCTCCACGAAAGACTGTCGCCGACCTCGGCCCTATCCCAAGTAGTAACGAGGGTTATAGTGTGAGCTTCTCCGTCCGTCCATCAGGCTATCTCCTCCTTAACCGCTTGGAGGAATTTAATCAAACCTGCTACATAACTTCCCCGCGTGGTATGCGTATGCCAGAGCAACATTATTTTTTCTTCCATCCGTCCATCTGTCAGGCTGTCCGTCCATCTGTCCATCACGCTATTTCTCACTTACCCACTAAGATTTTAACTTCCCCACGTGGTAAGGGTGTACAAAAAGCAACATTATTTTTTTCCGTTCGTCCGTCCGTCACGCTATTAGCAACTTTAGCACCGATCGTGTGAAAATTGAGATTTGTTATTTTAAAGGTCGTTTGTTGAAATTTTTACCCAGCGTACTATCCCTTTGTGTTTACTTACCGAATGATATTATCCAGATTATTATATAATGGACAGCCATCTGAACTAATCAAACATTTTAATTTCCTTAAGAAAGTGTTTACATGAACGTGTTCATGTTTTTCTTATACCGTATACGATGCACAGTGGGTGATTAATAATATGCAGGGTTTCGTCAAAATTATGGCTATAATAACATAATACATAAGACAGCGTGTATTGAGTAGGCTATTTTAAATTTTATTTCCACCCAGCCATCCATGACTAGACTTTAAAGTGAAAGGCCCACTAAATGCAGTGCATGACCCACATTACGAAAACACGCCTACATGTATTCAAATATATAGAAAATTTCACCTTCAAAAACTGAAATTTTTCACATAAAAACTGATATGTTTTCATATTTCAGCTCAAATCATAGATTGTGGTACTCACCGAGGCGGTTCTAATGAGTATCCATAGTCTGTGTTTTTAGCAAAAATAAGAACAATAATGTATACCCCTGTAAACCCAAATTCTTTGTTTCCAAAGGCAATCATTTTTTACTTTTATTTTACTATATATAATAGTGGGGCTTAAGAGGGTCAAAATTATATAGGCATGTTTTCGTGATGAAATGCTCAGCTTTAGAAAGCAACCATTTTGGCGCACGCTTACTCTAAATTTGTTATAAAAAAAGCTATTGAAATTCCAGTTTTATATAATGGAGACCATGGACGCCGCCATTTTGAATATTTAATTAGGTGTTTTATTTTTGTGAGATACAAAGAAAAGCTGCCTGTTGACCGGAACATACTATTGATGACAGCAAGTTGATTGTTTACATGCAAATGGACATATGTACAGGTACACAGGAACAAAATATTATTTCATGTCTAATTCAGTTATATTTTGTATATTTAATTAGGTAGTTATGTCGTCACTTACAACATGTCAGCTTCCATAACCACATTTTTAAGTATTTCAAAGCCAATATTTTGTTCTCATTTCCAAACCAATTGTCATATGTTTTCACTAACTACTCAGCTTAACCCTTAAACTGCCAATCAAAACAACTGTCGTCTGCTTTGTCATCTACTTTGTCATCTACTTGTAATTTTAAATCATTTTAGCAAACGGTGTGGGCCCAGATCAGACTGCTCCTCTAGAAGCAGTCTGATCGGGATTCATACTGTTTACCTGTGTGCAAAAGTAGGTTTGAAAAGTTTACAAGAATATTGAGTAGACGACATCAACAGACGACATTTTCAGATGCAGTTTTCTTGGCATTTTAAGGGTTAACACGCTCTCTAGTCTCTCATATGTTTGTTATTTGATGTGATGCTGTTATTTCTTTCTTTAAGTAGAATGGATAGAATCCCAGGGATGGCAACTTACAATTGCCTTGCTTCTCTTTTGAAAAATGGAGAGCAGTGGTACATTTACAGTGGTAAAGCGTCGGGTGCAAGATCGAGAGTTAGCAGCTTCTTCGAGCAAGACACTTCATCCACATTGCTTAGTATTGGTTTTTACCCAGGAATACCTGCGCGTACTCATCATGAAAACATGCCGATATAATTTTGACCCCCTACATATAGAGGTGATAAATAATCAGACATCGTGCAAGGAAATTGTTTTAAATATTTCAAGAAACATATGTTTTGGATATTTGTTACAGTCGCCTCTGTGTTAAACATCACAAGCAAACGTTCTACGAGGAAAAACAACAACAAAACAACAACAACAACAACAACAAAAAAAACAACAACAACAATATCTTTCTTACATATCATTCTGATCATTATGAATTCTTAACAACAGCAGAGTCATTTTACTGGCAACGTCTTTGTGAATAAATGCTGTCGTTGTAACGAGGGTTCACTGCACTTGTGCGGTTAATAGCATGAATATTGACCCCCACCCATGATCTCTTAAAACAGATAGTGGGAGCAGAGGTCTACATTTTAAGAAACTTCTTTTAGAATCTTCGCCTTCTTTTGTTAAGCCTGATTTCAAATTAACTTTACATCCCTTCAAAGTATTCTCCGCGAATGGAAACATACATAACTTCAGTCTGTGAATCCTCTTCTGAAATGCGTCACGGTAGGCTGATTTGGGTATACCTCTGAGACATTGACTGACGGCTGAGCCAAGAGCTTGCCTGGAGCTATATCAACATCCAGATAAGAATTTTTTTTTTTTAGTTTTAGAAAAAAAGGAAAATGTCGCAGAGGACTTGATCTGGGTGTGGCAAGACGGTTAAATTCTCCGACTTAGAAATGGCTTTACAATTTCAGATGTATGTGCTGAAGCATTATCATTCAGTAGACAAACATGTTGAAATGCTATCACTGGATGTCTTTGTGGCAAGACGGTTAAATTCTCCGACTTAGAAATGGCTTGACAATTTCAGATGTATGTGCTGAAGCATTATCATTCAGTAGACAAACATGTTGAAATGCTATCACTGGACGTCTTTTCAGATACCATTTCTTGAGCTTTTTAGTAAAACATCACGGTAATACCGACCAGTAACACTTGTGCCCTTGAGCATGTATGGCTATATCGTCAACATGAGGAGAATAAAGCATAGACGGCCTTCTTTGTGCTCATTGACCTTTTGGCAAATACAGACCGTCTACCGTGTTTTGATAGCTATATCTTGTTTTCAATGTCCTAACTGGTTCGAAAGAATGCACCCATGTCTCATCACCAGTAACAATGTTTGCAAATTACCTTTGGTTAAACTTTGGAAACGTTTAGAGCAATTTTTTAGGCGTTTGTACGCATACCTTGTTTTGTTAATCTGTCACCTGGCAGAAATCGTTCGAACCTTCAAAATACACTTCAAAATGAAATATAATCTCAATAGTGATATGCCAGCAGCTTTTGCAATATCGCGAATCGTATATCTGCCATCACTTTCAATTATTTTTCTAACTTTAGAGACATTGGCCTCGCCTGTTGCATTTACAAGTCGTCCTGATTTTGTAGCACCTTTAACAGACGCTGTGCCAGTATGAAATTTCTTTCTCCACCTACGAACTATTTCATAATATACGTTATAGGACCCATAAACTTCCCTCAATTCAGTAAAAATCTTCTTTACCCAATGAACGAGTTTTGTGCAAACTTTTATGTTAGCGCTTCTTCAATATTCTCAACACGTTGCCCAACCATTTTTACATCTGTGGCTAACGACTGGCTCTATTGAGATGAAGATTATTTTTAAACTGTGTTGAACTAACGGTTCATGTATATACCATTGTAAACGTATTGAATGGAGTTATCCATGTGTATCAGTATCGCTGAAATCGTGCACACTTTTATCGCACTGTAGTACAATACACATCACAAATCGAAAACCCTCGTATTTGTTATTAGGAGCGAGAGGGGTTTAGCGCGAGTAAAACTGGTTTAAACCCCGCAGTAGTTTTCCTACTGACCGTTCCAAGGATGTTCCTCTGTTGTAGTTCTTCTTTGATGAGGCGTCGGTGGTTTTATATGTGGCGTTTTTTAAATAATTATTATTTAAGCCAGCGCATGACAAAACCAACAAAGTGGCATGTGCGCCCAGCAAAGACTCAGATCAGTCTGGGCATCCGCCCAGTCTGATCAGAGTCTTCGTTGTCGCATGAAGAAAGCTTTGGTTCTTAGCTACCAACTGAACGCACAGCGAAGACTCTGTTCAGACTGAGTGGATGCCCAGGCTGATCTTCGCTGGTCGCATATGCCATTTTATTGGTTTTGTCATGCGCTCGCTTATTTGTTCCTTATCTCTCCTTGTTTTGGTACCTCGGGAAAATTGTGCGTCGTGGTTGTGGCATTTCCTGGATATCCTCACTTATGTTTCCTATTATTTTGCTTTATTTCCAAATATCCGTCTATTCTCCGTTTACATGTATTATCGTGGAAATGTCACAGTCAACACTGCTCTATATAAATGGAATGTCCTGATAAATACTTGTTTTTATTTTTTTCGTAAATCTGTATCTCTTATTAATGTTTCACTAATATATATATATATATATATATATATATATATATATATATATATATATATATATATATATATATATATATATATATATATATATATATATATATATATATATATATATATATATACTTTTTCGTAAATCTATATGTCGTAAAACTTAACCAGTGGGTTGGGGCTTGACGATATGTCTTTGGCTTGTTCAACTATTGATTTTCATTTACTCTGGCACAGAGTAGAATAAGTATTCGTCTTTGTTTATCATAGTGACTAATACAATTTTTATGTTTTCGCTTTGATGCATTGACTGAGTTTGGAGCTTTTATGCGAACTGATTTTTTTTAAATGTATTTCTGTATTAAGAGTAGCATTAATAGTGGGACCCAGGGTGAAGTTGACCGGATGTAAAAGTGCTTAAAACCCCCAGTAGTTTATTATACTGTTCGTTCTGAGACGGTTGTCCTGGTGTGGCTCTTACTCTTTGTAGCTCCTTGTAGCTTTGTGTTTCCCGCATTGCATTCTGTTTCTTCTATATTTGTTGTGATGCTAGCATTGTGGTCACCGTCCTCCATTGCTGCCTACTTTGCTTTCTGTTTTACTAGATGTGTTGTGATGCTTTTCATTTTGGTCACTTTCAACAGCTGCCCATTTTGCTTACTTTTTTACTAGTTGTGATTAAGAGTGGCATCAGGACCCAGGGTAAAGTAAGTCGGCTGTAAAAGTGCTTTAAACCCCTCGGTGGTTTCTTCTGCTGACCGTTCTAACGTGGTGGTCCCGGTGTTAGTCATACTCTTTGTTGCTTTGTGGTTTATTCTACCAGGCGATTTTTTTTTAAGTCTTGCATTGTGTTATTTTGTTCTTGTATTTTTCAGTCCTTTGTGCATGGCGATTACCTCGCTTGGGGGAGAGATAACTAATCCTAATGCTTTTCGTACGTTTATTCGATTTGCGCTTGTTTGGTTTTGTCTGTTTCCTCTTCCTCTTGGTGTCTGGGAAAGGCTGCGGCTTGTGATTGTAGCACTCCCCCTAGGCTTTTCTCTCACCTTTTTTTTTTTACTAAGGCTTCAGTAATACATTGTTTACGTAAATCGATATGTTTGATTAAGGCTTCACTAATATATATCACGAGCCGGTCTCGGCGGCACAGCTGAATGCGCGTCAGACTGGTGATCAGGAGGTTACGGGTTCGATCCCCGCTGAGTCGACAACATTCTTTTGTAGAGATTTGATCACGAAATACGAGTATTTTTTACGGTCATTCCCTCCCTTCTGCTGATTTAAGAGGGGTTTCCAGTTAAGCCTGCCCAATAAAAGTGTGGTTAAGTAAACTGACCGCGCTTGACATGACCCCACTGGGTGACTGGGCCATAAAACTTCAACACAAACAAATATCACGATTTTTGGTGTGACGGGAGTTCGATGTTCGTTTATAGAGTACTTGTGAACATAAAATTACGTTCCAAAAACATAGACAACACTTCCATCATCTATGCAGCAAAATATAGTTGTGGCAGTATTAAAACATAGTCGAAATATCTGAATACAACGTGCGATTTAGGACCTCTTATTTTCCAAAATTCAAGGTAAAAACATAGATAAATAAATTGTCTACGTAACACGCCAAAATGAATAAGGCGAAATTGTCATTTTTTATCCTTTTATTCTGAAAAATATTATTCCAAAACTAAGTATCAGTTCAAGAGATAAAAGTATAGGTAAAGACGTTTGCAGAGACAAACGCCTTAAAATTCCTTAAAATTAAGACATTGAGATGTTACATATGTTACCATTGATAAATTATTAAGCAAAGTCTTGTGAGGTTCTGACATACAATTCATCTGTAGATATTTTATGTAGACATAAAGAAATTGTAAGCATTTGCCAAACATTGAAAACTTCAGGATACTTTTCAGTATTTTATGCAAAATTGGCCTAGAATTAGTACTCGTCTTTGTTTATTATAGTGATTAATTTGATTTTTATGTTTTCGATTTGATGTATTGACTGAGTTGGAAGCCATTTTGCGAACCGAATTTTTATGTATTTCTGTATAGTATCGGGACCCAGTGTGAAGTTGGCTAGCTGTAAAAGTGCTTTAAACCACCCGGTGGTTTATTCTTCTGACCGTTCTAAGGCGGTGGTCCCGGTGTTAGTCTTACTCTTTGTTGCTTTGTTCTTGTGTTTTTCAGTCCTTTTAGCATTGCGATTACCTCGCTTGGGGAAGAGGGAGCTAATCTTAGTGCTTTTCGTACGTTTGTTTGATTTGCGCTTGTTTGGTGTAGTCTGTTACCTCTTCCTCTTGGTGTCCGGGAAGGGCTGCGGTTTGTGATTGTGGCCCTCCCTGGACTTTTGTCTTACCTTTTCGTGATGCAGGTAGCAACTTTACTTTAACTGTATTGAATGTATATAGCTGACAAAGAATAAAGGCATTTAATCTGCAGTTTTGGAAATGCTTAAACAAATTTTAAATGATACAAAACAGATACACTAAATACTGATGCAGAATACCATACAGAAAACCACCAAAGGCCACTGTATTTAGCTACTTAGGTGTTACCTACGTAAGTATGGGCAGAATGATATGATAGAGACAGGTTTCAATAATACAAAAATATAAATATTATGTGAAAATGATTTTTTTGTCAATATTACATTTCATAGTGGGGTGACTTTGCTTAATACCTAATAACTGGCGAAGTGTAAAAATATAATGCTACAATTAGAATTCACTTAATTTGTATACTTCCAAGGCTGCAGTTGACGTGATATTATATATATAAAAAAATGTTTTCAATAGTGCATTTCACAGTCGGATGACTTTGCTTAACACCCAATGACTGACGAAACTTTAAAAAAAAAAAAAAAAAAAAAAAAAAAAAAAAATCTAGAAAGATAATGATTGCAGCTTTAGAAAGTATATATTTATATACCTTACCACAAGTCATCTGGACAATGCACAATCTAAGAAAAGTGAATTATTTAAGCTAAAATACTCATTTCGAAAGCTACTATAACATGCGTAATGCCAGGTATGGCCAAAACGTGTTTTCAAACCTCATTTTGTAGCTAGTGGACTGTTCTGTCACTTCATGTATTTAGCTGGAACATATAATTACTTTTGTTCCAATTCTTATAGGTTTAATAGTTTTCTATGGTATTATACGTTTGGTAGGGGTAACGAATATAACAGGCTGTTACTAGGTAACGCTCCCATTGCCAGATTGCTAACATGCTGCTAAATACTCGCCAGATAATAGGCTTAAAAACAATATATCTATAAAATTCCTCGGGGAGGGGGATGAGGTAAATCATGGCTGGCCAGCGGCCTAGTACTTTGCTATTTGCTATTTCACAGATTCTAAAATCAACTATGTGGAAAAGGTATCGTTGTTATGGCATACTCTGTAAGGGATAATATATCCTAAACTTTTGTTTCAGAAACTTTTTTTAAATATATATGGATGCTCACGTCTATCAATCGTGCCAGGTCTCTACAGCTGGTGGTAACACGCTGCCGCTCTCCTTGGCAGTCAGTCGTAATACCGATCTCTCTACCCTTAACTCACACATTGCTCCATTTAGTCAGTAAAAATCATCCAAATTTATTTGTTCGTTCGCCATACATTTTTATTTGAGTTTTACGGCCCTTTGAAGAATTTCACTTACATCGAGCCCTACTTTCGTCAAAGATGGGCGAAAACCCGAGAACCCGGGGAAAAACCACCTGACCATCCGTAAGTAGAACGTAGCTTTCCCACATGTAACCCGAGAGAGGCTCGAACCACAGCAGTGAGATACCCAATGGATTAAAAGTCAACTCTCCTATCCACTAGGCTACGGGGGCCCGCCTCATTAGACATCTCAGAGATTATTAAATAAAATATAAAATGTTTGCTTATTCATAGATTACAAAACAAAGTGTTATTTTTTTTCAAAACTCAACTCCTCTGACCTTTTGGATCATACAAACCGTACTTCGAACAGACAGCTTTTCTGTCCTATCAGCCAGAATCAGTAAATTACGCAGCAGATTAACGTTTACTACCAAGCAAGTGAGTGAAGTATCACTTTTTAGACATTATCTCAAATTAATATATATATATATATATATATATATATATATATATATATATATATATATATATATATATATATATATATATATATATATATATATATGATAAAGGTTTTAATTTTCTAAATTTGCCAAAAGCTAACGGAGTGAACTGGTATGATTTTGTCACAAAAGCATATGCGTACTCTGAGGACCATCTCAGTACATTCCCGTATCATATCCAAAGAACTTGTATAGAAAAAAATCCCATACCAATTTTAAGCATCATCTGTTGCAAACTTTGAATAGTATATTATATTATGTAACTATTTTCTATTGACTTAATGTGTACGAGAGACGGTCGGAAAATAGCCGGACTTTTTGCTTTTTCTCAAAAACCGTCATTGTTTTTTTAAGTTTTTTCTCTCTCTTTTTTTAAATAGTCTTTTTTATCCTTTTTCAACGTATATTACACCTACGTCTATATACTTTTGCCATCTTCCGATGGGAGCGTTTGTGTTCCTTCTGCAAACCATGAAGTAGGCCTACTGCTGAGGTACCGATTAACAGCTGAAATCAATGCCGCACTGGTCTCATATTTGTTTCCAGCGAGCCTTGTCTTAGCTCTTGAAACAAACAGAAGTCGCAGGTGACAAGGTTTGGGCTCTATGGAGGGCGGGACATAACTTGCCACTTGCAGGATATGCAGGTTTTAACAAAATAAACTGCAATCTTTGGAAAATGTGGCAAGATCTTTTATCCTCTAATTCAGGAATTTTATTACAGTTTCTGTTCCTCTAGCTTAAAGTCTGTGGTAGCCCAAAACCACCTACCTTGTTTAAGGACTAGCTGTCAGCCATTTTGGATAGAAAAGCAAATGTGTGGGGTAAGGTACCATAAAATTGACCGGACTAATGAGTAACTGACACATATATTGATTCTGCAACGTAAACGGGCCTTAAATATTTATATTAAAAATATTTTTGTTCTCAAAAACAAGTACGACATTTTTTCCTTCTCTTTCATGAAGGTAAACTTCATTACCGTAAATGTCTGTCCTACAATATTCCGCCTAAAAAATAACAATACCTTAAGTAAAGTATTATCTTCCGACATGAACCAAGGGATATCCCTTTTTCACAGACAATTATTTCAAAAAAGTACTTTAAAGTCAAAGAAACACACTCTATAGTTTTTACACTATAAGCAATGACCTGATATACAAAAGGCACTACATAAAAGCAGTACCTTCGACACATAAACTATCTCAGTCTGGTGGTACAAATTTACCATCATCTTAGAACGAAGAGTAGAGTAAAACACCGGGAATTTAAAGCACTTTTACCGCCAGCCAACTTCACCCTGGATCCCGATGCTACTCTTAATAAAGAAATACATAAAATTTCGGTTTGCATAAAGGCTTCCAACTTAGTCAATGCATCAAAGCGAAAACATAAAATTCAAAGTAATCACTGTGTTTAACAAAGACGAGTACTGATGGCAATTCTACTCTGTGCCAGAGTAAATAAAAACCAAAAGTTTAACTGTGGCGGGCCAAACCAAAGACAACTCGTCAAGCCCCAACCCACTGGTTAAAGTTTTACGAACTTTCTGCAAATCATTTTTGAGAGGTAGTTGCTAAAAAAGAAGTAAAAAATACTATGTCTGTAACTAATCTTAAACAGATATTTTAAAACAAAACAAAAAAAAAAAAAAAAACAAAAAAAAAAAAAAAAAAAAAGGATGACAACTACTGAAAGATACTTGCTATAGATGAAATAAAAAAAAATGTTTTCTTTATCTTTTTGGAAGTTTCAGTAGTTCATGTTCGTTTAAGTGTTTCTGGTCGCTTTGGTAAGTCTAGATACCCCTTATGACATGCAGCTAGCAAAAATACATATCAGTTTGAACATCTGTGGAGTGTTATCAGAGGCACTCTTTTCATCTGGGCACAACTATACTCCAAGGGGAACATTCGATATTGCTGAAAACTTTCGTTCAATCCACATAATAATTCTGTATATTTGCGATTATGTTTACAGGGTTAAGTCACAGTTTTATTGGCCAAACAACTTTTAAAATAAAAAAAAAAATGTCAGTATCACATTTAACTCACTACGCAGATGAAACAAAACTATTTATCTATAACAATTTAGATTTAGAAACGTTTCAAGTCGGTCGCAAGAGCTCATCCACTGTACAAAACTTTTTTTTCATACATGGGCGAACAAAGTATAAACAGATCCCTGTGTAAAGAAAAATATTCCGTTTCTTAACTTTATGGTTCATGGATCATGTCTGAAAACAGTGGTCGCATACTTGAAGTTTGTATAAATCAATTAGTAAAGCAAAGAATTCACATGATCGGCGTGTACACTTGAAAAATTCTTGTAGCAACTTCTTCTCCAGCCGCATGGAAATGACCTTACAGCATTAACACAATGAATTATTCGAGAAAAGAAAAGTAATTCAATAATATAAAAAAATGATTATTTTATCTTCATTGGTGCTTTCGAACAGTTTCATGCAATCAATTTTCAACTATTCAGTTAAACAAAAATTCAGAATTAAGGGGGGAAAATGTAAAAGAAAAGTCCAGGGAGTGCCACAATCACAAACCGCAGCCCTTCAAAGACTGTGGAAAGCCATAACTGTCTTAAGGTAAATATGTATATTATAATTGGTTCACAAGACACAATATGGGATATGGATTATATAATAATAAGATATTTTGGTAATGTAGAAGGTTACTTTTACATAATACTAGGTATGTGCAACACAACGCTTGGTATAATCAATAAAGTATTGAGTGCTTTTGCCAAATCACTTGGTTGCTTTCATATAGTAGTCTGTGCATTTTAAAATTTAAACTCTGTGATATAAATCAATCAAGGCATAACATATTATCATTAATTTTGGTAAGTGTGCTAAGTATTCATTAGAAGGTATCACCACGATGAACCAAAGCTTTTTTGACCCTGTGAGGCAGTGATCAAGACAGCTCCGACGAACCTTGGGTATTTTCGGGTCAATAGACCTTCAGCAGCATCCAATTTCAATAAGCCAGTGTACATGATTGGGTACAAATTACGTACACCAACTATAGAAACGGTTTATTAAAATTTCTTCCTGGATTGTTGTTGAAGTCCATTATATTTCCTTTAGTAAGGGATATATGTGATACCTCACCTGTACCTGAAACATGTCTGGTTAGGACAGCGTACATATATGTTCCATAAAAGGGTTATCCTTTCGAGGTAAGGAGTACACCAATAAACTGAAAACTGTCTTGTTTATAAGTTTTCTGGGCCTCATCAGTAACTAAAATCTAAATTTCAGAACGTGTGTTTGTTATGTCTTGTCTTTTTATGTTGTTGTTGTTGTTGTTTTGTGTGTGTGTGTGTGTGTGTGTGTGTGTGTGTGTGTGTGTGTGTAAGACAACCAGCCCCTCTTCCGATTCTAAGATAGTATGGCAATGTTGGCCCAACGTTGCCATTGAGTTTTATCTCGGCTGATGGTTATCCGCTGGCTGTCCAATACTGGCCCAACCTTGGGCCAACCATAATATCAATCTAAGTAATTATTTTAAAGTCAGTAAAATAATGTCATAATTGGAACTATAATGGGCCAAAGTTGTGCAAAATACTGGAAATAAAAAGTTTATTTGATATGTGGTATAAGGTTGGCCCAACGTTGGCCTAACGTTACCAAAAGTATGCAAATCATGCACTCCTTTGTATAATATTGCGCTAACGTTGGGCCAACGTCAGCAATTAGTTTATTGCTGATTCAGCTAAAGTTACAAAATGTTGCCAAAAAGTGATTTCATAATGCATAATTCTGATTTGCCTGTTTTAAATCCAATTTAAGTCGGTAATGTGGATCAATAACTAAGGCTGTAAATCTAAAGAGATAGACGTTGGATCAATGTTGTGCCAGTTTGGCCCAGCATACCCCGAATATATAGAGGATCTTATATGAGTGCTCATGTATTATTGAATTTACTAAATCTATTGGTGAAAAAGATAAGATGTATAAATTTGCATCATGAAATATTTATATATATATAGAGAGAGGATCTTACATGAGTGGTCATTTAATATGAAATTTATGAAACGAGTTTGGGTAATTTGGGTATTTTGCGAGCCTTGGCGAGCAAAATACCGAAATTACCCAACGAGTTTCATACATTTCATATTAAATGATCACGAATGTAAGATTCTGTTTATCACATGGCTCCTTCCAATGCCAAAAAATGCAGAAAATATATTTTTAAAGGTAACGGCTTTCCATAGCTAAGCGGCACAGCGGAACAACTCACTTACAAGGATTCAGTAGTACTATACAACAAAAATAGTTCGCATATTTTTGGTAAGTACCGAAAATAATTAGAAACAAGATAAATTTACCATTTATTACTTCGATAAACTGTAGGAAATAATGATGATTTTAATTTGAGCTAATAAATATTTCATTTGAATAAATCAATTCAAAACTAAATACTCTATTGAACAACGTCATTCAGCGGGTCAATACGTCACTGAGAATCAGTAGGGAAATCCCCCACAGTCAGCTGTCGTATTTAAAGGTCACTGACCTTGATCAATACAGTTTATATGGTGGTTGACACACTCAAGTAAATGACAGATTTCAAGACTATGAACCATTTTACTGCTGTTTGGATTTTAACTTGATACATTTATTGACTGTCTGAGTCATGTCATCGTCCAATGTTTTTTGGAGGAGGCGAATTCGGTTTGACGATATCGATATTGAAAGTGCTTCCAAATATTTGCCTTTAACCACCATGAATATTTCTGGTAGCCGTTTTATTCACATTGTGATTGTTTGGTGTCTTCCCCCTCCATCTGTCTGACATGTCGTTCATCTCAAAATCATCTCAAAATTGAAGGCAGGATCTTTTCTAAATGTAAAAGTTGTATCGGCAAAGGCGGACACCATTTTGATTCCTATCAATAAGCGGAGTAATACGAATATTAATGAAGGTAATAAGGCTACCAATGGGAAGCATTGCAGGTGTTATTACACGTGTGGTTATATGATTTTTATAACATGGGTTATTTCACTGAATAACTTGACGGTCATGCGATAAAAGAATTTATCAAACAAATTGCAGGTCAGTGAATACAAGATACCAATGTAATCAGCATCTTAATGTACCATATGCTGTTGCATAAAGCACAAGCAAAGCATGAAGTAATCGCTTCTTGTCCAGCGCCAAGGTGACCAGTAAAACTTGTTATATTAATTAGTAATCCAATACCTTGAAGCAATCTTGTTCACTACTGTTACCATCTACCAAAGGTTTTATAACACTTAAGACTACCCATAAAGGTAGCTTTTATAGCATTTGAGTTCTGACTCTCTGACTGAATGCATCAATTAAGGTCTCAAGATGTGATTTAAAGAAGAATTAATAATTAAGATTTTTAAACATGTGAGTATAATTATAGTACGAGGCCCTCGTATGTATTTGTTTTAATTTAGGCAAAAATAATGAACTGCATGCGGCGGATATGAAAGCCTCTTATCAAACTGTGCAGGCTGATCTGAGTCTTTTTTCGATGTTGATGTGACATTGTAGATTTTGCTGTGCTCTAGCTCATTTGTGATTTTGACATTCTAATAGCACAAACCTTATTTTACTACAGTACTGGGTCCAAAACAGGCTCACGGAAAACAGTGTAGATCCTAATCAGATTCCTCCTAGAGGACTCAGGAGAGAAATAAAGCTATGTCAGTGTATGAAAAAAATATTTTATTGTAAAACCACTGTTTTTTAGTGAAATACTGTTTTACATTCATAAACTATAGCACTGTGCTATAAGAATGCTAAATCACAAATGAGCCAGAGCATATAAAAATATACATTACGAAAACACGCCTATTCAAATATATAGAAAAATTCACGTGCAAAAACTGAAAATTTTCAGCTAAAAAAACTCATATTTCTGTTCAAAACATAGATTGTTGGTAGTCGTTAGAACCGCCTCGCCAAGGCGGTTCTAACGAGTACCCACAATCTATGTTTTGAGCCGAAATAAGAAAAATAATGTATACCCCTGTAAACCCCAGTTTTACTATATAAAAGTGGGTTTTGAGGGGGTCAAAATTATATAGGTATGTTTTCCTGATGTAATACTCTGCTGTAAGAATGTCAAACTCACAAGTGAGCCAGAGCACTGCAAAACCTACAATGTACGTGCACTCAGCAAAGACTCTGATCAACATAATTGCACAGTGATAAGAGGTTTTCATATCCGCCTCATTTTATTATTGCTGCCTTTGTAACGAATAAATAATTATACTCACATAATAATTTGCTGTCGGAACAGCCCCTTTCCACTGGCAAAAAATCGGTTGGCATCATACATAATTTCTACATTTGCCCAACGTTAAACTTGTGCAGGGCTAACGTTGGCCCAACGTTGTAATTAACGTTGATATACGTTGGCCCAACGTAAAGCCTACACGTTGGCCCAACGAGCAGACATGTTTGGCCAACGTTGAATGTCTACGTTGGGCCAACGAAATGGACAACCATTATTCAACATTGGCTCAACGTTAGCATGCCGTCTGGGTTATTCTCCCAGTTGTTTATCCAGACTTTTTATTTACTCTCCAGATTCGAAGGCTACAGGAAAGCTTTTGGGATGGACATTGCTTCGCCATCTATTACTCATATCCCATTGACTTAGTTGTCACCGTGACTTGACTTAGTTAACGTGTGGAATAATTGAATAATGACACGTATTGGTCTGCTAATATTGGGTAAAACCTTTACCGAAATATTGCTCTCTACCAGTCTAATAATTATAATTATAATTTTTCATACCCTCTGCTTATTTTGGTTGGTTGCCTTGACAAACAGGAGCCGTAAAATGGAAACAAATATTTAAAAAATAATAAAAAAATTAAAAAAAAAAATAAAATAAAAAATAAAATAAAAAATAAAATCCATACGAAAAAGAAGGCCACTATTTGAAGGTCTAGGTGGGGTTTATTGACTACTGGTTAATGGCTTTTTTTTGACTACTAATCTGCTAATTTTTTGGCCTAAAGTTTTGGTGACTTCTGATTTTTGTGATATAGAATTAAATAATTACGTAAGCCCAAAAATCCAAAAGTATACTAATTTTGTGAAAATAGCTTCATGGATTACTGATTAAAGGGATAAAAGTTTTTTTAATAAGTGACTTTTGGTACCCCGCAGCCAGACCCTCATATTTTGTAAAATATATTCTGGTATGTTTGTTGTTGGTATTGCTTTTGATGTCTGTTGCCATGGCAACTTAAAGTCTCGATAGATTTACAGTGGGAAAATTAAAATAAATCCATTTATCGTTGCACTTTGTTTGTAGATACCTGTATTTTTGACAAATCTTATACAGAAATATTCTTTGAATAGTCCTGTATAGGTCATACGATTTTGATGACCACAACTTATTTTGACTGGTTGTCATGGCAAACAAAAGCCGTAAAATGAAAGAAAAATAATCTCCCCAAAGGTAAAGAAACTGAGGCTGGAAATTTGCTAAAATTCATAGAAGTTTTGTGCTTTTGTTGCTATTGCTTTAGAACTCTGATTGATATAACAGCTTAGTTGCCTTAGCCATATTATGGGACACTTGAAAAAAAGTGTTTATGTTTTATGCTTTTTTTTTTTACCGGTTCCCTTGATAAAATTGTTGCAGAAACGTTCCTAGCACAGTCCTCTACCAGTCGTACATATTTTCACCGCCTTTTTTGATTGATTGCCATGGCAAATAAAAGACAGAAAAAATGTACTTTAATCATCTACTAAGAGGCCAAGGGAAATATAAGGCAGAATAATTTTTATACTAGCCTCCACATATATTGCGTTATTTTGCTGCTTTTGGTTTAATACTTTGGCTGCCATTGCAACTTAAAGATACCATAGACATGCAATGAGAAAACTGAAAACTTGCATTTACTGTTGAGAAGTGAAGTGCATGGCCTAATGGATGTGTATGACTCTCACGCCAGTGATTTCGAATCTCCGTCGAGCCAGATATGTTTTCAAGTCTGTTCGATTATATTCTGCACACATGGGATGACATAACGCGCATGCGAGTGGTTGTGGTGTGACCCAAGTGTCACTTCACTCCAGTGTGCCTCAGTTCACCTACCTGTAAATGCCGATTGGAGATTGCTTTGGGGAAAGCTAAAAAGACAAAAGGATAGGCTCCGCCTTTCATATGCTTGCCATAGACACGGTTGGTGAAAACCTTTTTGCCCCTTCGGCGCTATGGGAACCTTAACCATTACTGTATTCACTCAATAAGTATTCGGACACCTTAACCATTAAAGCGCCAATCACATTTATTGTGATTTTAAAAGTCATTTTTGCAAACCGTGTGGACGCAGATTAGACTGATCTGGGTCCACACGGTTTGCCTGTATGCAAAAATAGGTTTGAAAAGTTTGCAAGAATATTCAGCAGACGACATAAACAGACGACATTTTCAGATGCAGTTTTTCTTGGCGCTTTAAGGTTAACACCTTTCCGTACTCGTCCTAAACTTTGAAACAAAGTCTTATTTACTACCTGTAGATCTATATAAATTATTGCTGGATGAGTAGCAAGCAATGTAGACACTCTGGGTCTACACTGTTTGCTCAGGTCTGTATGTCTCAATATTTAAGGTTATTACGGTAACCTCTTTATTGTTGTGCCAGTTTAGATATTTTGTCAAAACTTAACTTGATTTGCGGTTGTTGGTTTATGTCTCTTACCTCTTCCTCTTGGTGTCAGAGATTGGCTGCCACTTGTGATTATGGCAATTCCTGGACTTTTCTTTTTACCTTTTTACACTACAACTTCTTCACTACGACTGATGTTAAGGGAGTGTGTGGCGGCCCTTCATCATAGTGTAGATTATATTTGCTAGTCTTTTGGGATCATTGATTCCATTGTGGAACTTTGAAACTATTTGCAGATCGCTGCTGAGTCCCAACTGGTCGAAACGAGCTAGTCTATCCAAGAAAACGAGTACACTCGGCAGTTTTCAGTCATTTGGTGTATTCTTTGCTTTCAAAAGGCAACTATAACACAACTCTGTTTATTCAGACGTCCTCCACCAGTTATTTGAATTTATTATGCTTACGCCACATTTGATTGCCATGGTAATTTAATGGCTTGAAGTGGAAAAATCATCAAACAGCCTAGGTTACATTTAAAATTATTTCTGTTTGCCCTCTCCCCACTCTATCGGATATCTTTGGGTAGGTAGGTGTTTTTTTTTTTTTTGTTTGTTTTTGTTTTATCTTTAGAAAATTTCTATTAAAGAATCTACCAGAATTATCTTTATCAAAATACATGTTTAAAGTGAAAATTAACAAATCAGATTTTTATAAAAATCTGATATACTCGTACATCAGTCTATAGTAATATTTGAAAAGCAAAGTGCCATAATTTAATGAAGAGCATTTCAAATTTGTTGAATATGACTTTATTCAGAGGTTCTTTACTATATAAATGGCACTCTAGAATGCCAAAAATGTTTTTCGAGTAGGCAGGATTTCTTTGAGTAGATAGGGAGAGGACAAACAAACTATTTTTTTTTAATTTTGACCCTAAGGAATAGTTGCCAGTGACTGACAGTGATGATACTGAAAGACTACAGTTATCGTGATGCTTTTGCAATTATTTTGAAAGCTTTTACGGACATTTTCCTAAAGTAGTCAGCCACAGGTCATCTAATGCGCAACGTCGATAAAAGACCGTTATGTCATACGCGAACAGTGAAAGTCCAGATCAGCAGATGAGCAGTCTGATCTGGACATTCTCTTATCGTCGATATATACTAAAGCATCCATTGATTCTGTAGTCGTGCAACAAAGGCCGAGGTCTGTTTGCGTTGTCCTCAAATTTCATAAGGGTCATTTTCGAGCGTTTCGCATCACATGGTGCCATTTTGACTGGCTGTTATCGCTTGAACACTGTGGTGAGCGAATCAGGACCTTATTGCCTTCTCATTTTTTCTCTTCAATCAATCTTACAGTCTTACAGACTTCTCAACATGTAAGAACTTGAACTTTTCAACTTTGCAAACTCCTTTAGAGTGACCAAATGTACTGTGGGGAAAATACCAAGCAGCTTTTCATTAGCTCATCACCTGAGCACTGTGCTCAATGTGAGCTGATGTGATCGGTCAATGTCTGTCGTCTGGCGTCAACAATTTGCTTTAAAAGCCTGCTACTCCTACATCCCTGGGCCAATTGACTCGAAACTTGGTAGGAAGCATTGGGGTGACTTGTAGATAAAAAAAAAGCTAAAATCCTCCCGATCCGAAATCCAAGTAGGACACCATCTTGAAAATATATTTTGTGCTTCTTCTCCTGAACCGAAAAGCCAATTGACTCGAAACTTGGTAGGAAGCATCAGGGTGACTTGTACATCAAAAACTTTGAAATTGTTCCGAATGGAAATCCAAGATGGTGACCATTTTCATCATGAAAACATGCCTATATAATTCTGATCCCCTTAAACCCCACTTTATATAGTAAAACTGGGGTTTACAGGGGTATACATTATTTTTCTTATTTCTGCTTAAAAACATAGATTGTGGGTACTTGTTAGAACTGCCTTATTGAGATGGTTCTAACGAGTACCCACAATCTATGTTTTTGGAGCAGAAATATGAAAACATATCAGAATTTGTATCTGAAAATTTTCAGTTTTTGGTGGTAAAGTTTCAGTATATTTGAATAGGCATGTTTTCGTAATGGAGTCTGTTTTGCGTTTCTTCTTTATCGAAAGGCCAATTGACTCGAAACTTGGTAGGAAGCATCGGGTGACTTGTAGATGAAAAATGGCTGAAATAGAAATACAAGAAGGCCGCCATCGTGAAAATCAATTTTGCACTTCTTCTCCTGAACACAAAAACCAATTGACTCGAAGCTTAGTAGAAAGCATCTGGGTAACTTGTAGATCAACAATAGCTGAACCTGTTCCGATCGAAAATCAAAGATGGCCGCCATCTTGAAAACTATTTTGCGCTTCTTCACCCGAACCGAAATGCCAATCGTCTCGAAACTCGGTATGAAGCATCGGGGCAACTTGCAGATTAAATGAGGTTAACATCTTTCCGATCGGAAAATCTATTTTGAAGTACTTCTTGTTTATGTAAGGGCCAATGGACTCAAAATATGATAGGAAGTATTGGGATGACTAATAGATCACAAACAACTGAAATAGTTCCGATTGAAAATCCAAGATGGCCGCCCTGGTTGCCATCCTTAAAGTCTATTTCGAACACCTTTACCTGAACCGAAAGGCCAAGTGACTAAAAACTTATTTTGGAAATATCAAGTAAACTGGTTTAAATAACAGCCCTGAAGTAAAAAGAAAAATTGGCCCCACCAAGTGGTCACATTTCTGGTACTCAGGTTAGCGATACAGGGCCGTATTGGTCTTCTTATAGTTTATCTTCTTTTCCTTTTTACCATGAATGTGTTGTCAAACATAGCGAATTTTCTGTTAAAGTTGGCCTTTTCTGGGCATCTGTTTATATTAATTTACTCAGGAAATACTGCACACTGAATCTTGACATATTGTACTAATTTAATATGACTAAAATGTGGGAAAAATAAAAGCTTCTGCATTTTTTTTACCTTTATTAGCTCAACTGTAGTTTCGCTTCAGGTCAGCTTATGCCGTGGCCTGTTGTCCGTCGTACTTCCGTCGTTAACTTTTAACATTTTCGACATTTCCTCCAGAATGGTAAGTAGGAATGAGCTGAAACTCAGTGGGATGCATTGGGGCTACATGGAGATTCAGAATTGCTAAAATCGGTCCGTTCCGATGTCCAAGATGGCTGCCATGGCGGCCATTTTGAAAATCTTTAAACGACATCAGCTCCCGAACGGTAAGTCGGATTCAGCCGAAACTTGATTGGGGGCATTGGGAAGACATGGAGAGTCAGAACTGCTAAAATCGTTTCGTTCCGATATCCAAGATGGCCGCTACGGCGGACATCTTTAAATTCTTGAAACGACATCTCCTCCCAAACAATAAGTTGGATTGACCCAAGACTTGTTGTAGGTGGTATCAGACTGACATAGAGATTCTGAATTGCTAATATCGTTCCGTTCCGATATGTAAGATGGCCGTCTTCCGAAGACATCTGCTCCCGAACGGTAAGTCGGATTAAGCTGAAACGGCGAGAGGCATTGGGGAGATATGGAGATTCCGATTTGCTAAAATCGTTCCGTTCCGATATCCAAGATGGACGCCATGGCCATCTTGAAATTCTTTAAACAACATCTCCTTCCAAACCATAAGCTGAAACTTGATGTGTGTGTGTGTGTGTGGGGGGGGGGGGGGGGCGGTAGGAGGGGGTGGGGGGGAGAGGGTTGCAATAGAGCCAAATAGAGATTCAGAAGTCCTAAAATCATTCCGTCTCGATATCCAAGATAGCCATCACAGCGGCCATCTTGAAAAGCTTCAAACTATATATGCTCCTGAATGGTACGTCGAATTCAGCCGAAACTTGTTGGGAGGACTGGGGCGACATGGAAATTCAAAACTGGTGGCCATCTTGAAAATCTTCAAGTCACATCTATTCCAGAACTGAAAGTCGGATAGAGCTGAAAGTTGGTTGGAGATATTGGGGTGACATGGAGATTCAGAATTGCTAAAATCGTTTAGTTCCGATATCCAAAGTGGGTGTCATGCAGCCATCTTGAAATTCTTCAAACCACACCTGCCAAATCGTAAATGGAATAGAGATGAAAATTGATGGTAGGCATTGGAGTGTTATTGAGATTTAGAATTGTTATAATCGTTCTGTTCCAAGATAGCTGAAACCACGTCTCCTCCCAAACCTTGTCGGATGAGCCGAAGCATGATGGTGAGGGAGGTAGGGCGGGGGGGGGGGGTGGAGCGGAGGGGCGCGTAGAGAGGGGGGCATCGGTTACAATTTCTTCATTTCCATTATCGAAGATTGCGGCAAACTTAAAAGTATTTTAAATCACATCTGCTCCTGAACAGTAAATTGAATTGAGCCGAAACTTGATGGGAGGCATCGGGGCTACGTGGAGATTTAGAATTGCTAAAATTGTTCCGTTCCGATATCTATGATGGCCACCATGGCGGCCATCTTAAAACTTCAAACAACATCAGATTCAGGATTAATAAAGGCAATCGGATCTAATAGCCAAGATGGCCACCATGGCATAATATAGTAAATCATGATCAGCCTTATCCAGGTGAGCGATTTCTGCCCACTTGGGCCTCTAGTTCATTCATTTCTTCCTCAAGAATTTTGACCTTCAGATTTTGCATACACCTTCAGAGTGATGAAGTGTTTTATGCTGCGACCTTATTCTTAGGTAACAACAAATTCGATAGGCCAATTGCCCCGGGGTGGGGGTGGAGGGGGTGCAGAGGAAGAGGTCATCTGGGTACCAATGCGTGAACAAAAAAAAAAACAAAAAAACATTAAAATGGACATTTTTTTCCAACCTTTGCAGTGCGCAGCGCTGTCGGTATATTGGTATTTTAGTAGGAAAAGAGTATGTTTTTACGAGTCTGCTAGAAACGCTTTGGTTAGTGGGTTAAATAAAATCTGGTGACCATTTTTATACTGTGAGGAGCATTTCCCCGGAACAACCTCAGTTAGTACCCAGCGGGCACATGACGTTAATACAACGTCGCCTCAACGTCGATGCAACGTCATATGACGTTGCATCGACGTTGAGCCGACGTTGTATAAACGTCATGTGCCTGCTGGGTAGTTTTATCTTTTCCCCTTATTTTTATGAATTTAGATACACCTTTGATTAGTTTCCCGCTTTTAAACCCCAGAAGCTGAAGTATGTAAGCAAAGCATTTTCTGTGTAATACCTGCCTGAGGTTACTTGCTTTAAAAATCCAGTGTACACAGAATAGCATATGCTCTTTAATCACTACATCTTTGTTTATTTGTGTTGAGGTTTTACGGCCCAATCAACCCAGTGGGGTCATGTCGAGCGCGGTCAGTTTACCTAACCACACGTTTACTGGGTAGGTTTAGTCCTCTTAGCGGTTAACCAGTATTGTGCACATTCTTTCGCCAGAAACTGACAACTGTCCTTCTTGAATCAGCGGAAGGGAGAGAATGACCGTAGAAAATATTTCATGATCAATCTCCACAAAAGAATGTTGCCGACCTCGGCGGGGGTTGAACCTGCGACCTCCTGGTCGCCAGTCGGACAGCGCATCCAACTGAGCCACCAAGGCCGGCCTACATCTTTGTAGAAAGGTTCGTTTGCGCCCTCCGCAGGTCACAATTGTCCATTTATTTATACCACCTCAAACAGTGTTTGTGGTGTATAACCTTTTCACACTGTCCTTCATTCCGTCCGTCCTTCTGTCTGACATTTTGACAAGTTTGCAGTGACATTGTATAAATCAAGCGTTTCACCAGTCATTTTTTTTAAATGTTTGTCATGTAAAGGGGTACTTTTTTCTAATTACACAGTGAAAATTGTTACTTTTTTTAATGAGAACACATTGAAAAGGGAATCAGTTTTTAATATTTCGAGCACATTGTTAAGGGTACGTTTTGCAATGCTTTGTTCAAGCATCGGTACCAAGCTGACTAGCAAGCGCCCTCTGCAGGTCAGTTGCCCATGTATTTATACCAGCCGCAAATAGTGTTTGTGGGGTATACCATTTTCATTGTCTGGCCTTCCCTCTGTTCTTCTGCCTGACATTTTTTGGTTCCTTCTCAATACCCAAGTACTTTTTGACAAATTAGTTGAAGTGCGTATTGTAGTTGACCACAAAGTACCGATTGAGGTCTAAAGGGGAGATATCACGTCACTTATGACATGTTATGTCCCCTGATAGACTAAACATATGGCACATTTTGGTTTTTGCTCAATACCTCAAGTACTTTTTTACAGATTTCTTTGAAATTTATATGGTAGTCGACCATCATCAAAAAGCAGGTTGAGTTCGAAAGGGGAGACAACACGTCAATTCTGACAGAAGTTAGGCCTCTGATAGGTTCAAAATATGGCACATTTTAGTGTCTTCTCAGTAACTTTAGTATTTGTCAAGGAATCGTTTTGAAAATGCTGGTAGTTGACCATCAACACAGGTGGCGTTCAAAAGGCGTGGTTACTAAACCCGTCCGTTCTGACAGGAATCATGGCCCCTGATACTCTCAAAATAGGCAAATGTTTTGGTTCCACTCAATAACTTAAGTGCATGTACTGCTGAATCGATTTCTTTTAAATTTGAATGATACTTGACCACCAACAAAACACAGGTTGAGTTCAAAAGGGGAGTTTACACATCTATACAGACAGAGTTATGGCCACTGAGTGACTCAAAATATCACAATTTTTTTTCTTTTTCTCTGAATACTTTATGCATTCTTGAAATAATGTGGTAGTTGACCTACACTAAAATTAAAATTCAAGTCAAAGTTTAAAAGAGCAATAAGACATCAATTTTGGTTGGAGTTATGGTTCCTGTTATGCTCAAAGTAGGCTATGTTTTGGAGTACTGAAAATTTTACCACCAAAAAAGGAGAATTTTCATATTAAAAAAATCTGATGTTTTTTATATTTCTGCTCAAAACATAGATTGCGGGTGCTCGTTTGGCGGTTCTAACGAGTACCTACAATTTATGTTTTTGAGCAAAATAAGAAAAATAATGTATACCCCTGTAAACCCCAGTTTTACTATACAAAAGTGGGGTTTAAGGGGGTCAAAATTATATAGTCATGTTTTCGTGATGCAGAGGACCGATAATCCAACACCGCTCACCTTAGTGTTGAGTGTTTTTCTAAATGAATTTGAAGGTCATTATAGAAGACTGTTCCATGGACCGTTAATATGCTTATTGGAAGCCAGACTCATGTTATGGGGCTTTATGCCTCTCCTTAGGATCATGAACACAGGGGTCTGTACAATGAGTTTATTTGCTGATTATGTTAAGTTCTGTGCTAAAGGTCGAAGGTCAAGGAGTGACCTAGACCTTTGTTACTCATGTAGCTTCATTTACTCATTTAGTTCATTGCAAATACAAATTTAATTTCACAGGCAACAATAGTTCCCTCCAAAAAATAAAATAAATAAATAAAAATATATATAAAAATTAGGATCATGAACACAGGGGTCTGTTACAATGAGTTTATTTGCTGATTATGTTAAGTTCTGTGCTAAAGGTCGAAGGTCAAGGAGTGACCTAGACCTTTGTTACTCATGTAGCTTCATTTACTCATTTAGTTCATTGCAAATACAAATTTAATTTCACAGGCAACAATAGTTCCCTCCAAAAAATAAAATAAATAAATAAAAATATATATAAAAATTAAAAAAAAAAAAAAAAAAAAAAAAAAAAAAAAAAAAAAAAACAGAAAAATAATAATAATAATAATAAAAAATAACAATTTCCACTTTTTCCCATACAAAAGCATATGCGACCAAATTTGACCTTGATATAAATTGGGTCAAGGTCAAGCCAGTCATCATTTGAATAAACTACGATGGGCCCGAGACACCAATACTACATAACAAGTTTCAAGGCAATCAATCCATTGGTTCCGGAGAAGAAGGCTTTTTTTTTTTTTAAATAAGTTTACCATATATGGGCATGGCAGCCATTTCATATGAAATCTGGTTACAAATGGCCTAGTAGTTCCTGAGAAAAACAATACCTTTTGCAGTATCCTATGAGTCTGTTACAGACCAATGAGTCTGTTAGCAGATAGTAAAGACCCCGATCAGATAGTGCATCCGCGCAGTCTGATCTGGGCCTTCGCTGTCCACATATGTCTGAAGACACGGTTTCGTATGGCGTGGCAGATATATGGTTGATTCTTCTAATTGTTTAGTTTAAGAAGTTGATTTTTGAATATACATTGTGACGGTTTTTACATGTATATACTTTATGTTGTTTTGTGTGTGTGTGTGTGTGTGTGTGTGTGTGTGTGTGTGTGTGTGTGTGTGAGAGAGAGAGAGAGAGAGAGAGAGAGAGAGAGAGAGAGAGGGAGAGAGAGAGAGAGAGATTTTATTACATTGAATTGATTACTTATTCATGGAATAAAACTGTGCAAGTATAAAACATTTCTCTATTTGCCCTCTTTCGTTATCTGCCAAACTAAAACTAATCTGACGGTGCAAAGGCATAGCGTGAAAAGAGTTAACCCTTAGCACTCTGGATAAAAATTTTTGCAGATGACAATTTAAAATACTTTCCCGATAATGGTTTTGACCATTTAATGGGTTTTTTTGTCTCCAATGCTGACACTAAGCTGGAAAAGTCAAATGTTTTTTGTTTTTTTCTTTTGCTGTTGTCAGCTGCTGAATTACATCAAAGAGTGGTAATGGTAAAATAAACAGCTGTGTAATAATGACCTGTATTAGTATTCAGACCCACCAGACAGGAAAACATTTTTATAAAACACTCAAATGAGGTTATCTATTGTATGCTAAAATCAATTTTATTTATCAACATCCAGCAGATGACATTTTAAATATTTTTCCCAGACAACAGTTTTGACATTTCATGCATTGTATCTTGACATTTCATGCTTGATATCGTCTCCAATGGAGACAGTTTGCAGGAAAAATCAAATATTTATTTCTGGAAAAAATATGAAAAAATGTTTTGCTGTGTTCCGTAGTTCTGCTTACCCGTCACAGAGCTAAACTACGAAGGAAGTAACTCCGTATATGAAAATTGTAAAAAAGCTAATAAAATCGTTATTATTCCGAAATATTCTTCCAAACTTGGACACATTATTTGTTTATATATTATTTAGTAGTGTATATGTGTTAACTCGTACTCATTTTGGTCAACTCATACTCATTTTGGTCATCTCGTACTCATGGTTATGGTCAATTCGTTCTCATTTCGGGACCTCTGCTTCAGAAACTATGTATATTGAACGCAAACGCAAAACAAACGGATACAATATATAACAAGTAATGTCTGTAAAAAAAAACAGATACACGACGTAGGAACGAAAGTATATTAACATACTTATAACAATGAAAAAAGGGAACGGGACAGATTCATAAAAAAAAAAAAAAAAAAATCCTGGTTTTCGAACCCCAACCTTCCGCGTGGTAGGCGAACCTACTCCCGATTGAGCTATGGGGGCTGTTTCGGTGCGGCCCGAAAACTAAATATATTTTGCTAAGCAGCTACATTTTTCTACAGCTAAACACAAACATAACTCACTAATGTTCGTATGGAAGGACAAAGAGTACAGTATCGTTCGAAAAGAATTATAAGTATCCTGTTTTTATTTTTTAGTATTTTCCTGTTTAGGTTTGTCCTAACCCCGCAGTTTTACCGTGATCTTGAAACACTTTTCAAAGCATAATGTACAATGACTAAGATGGCGTGCCCTTTTACGGTAATAACAGAAGAGGTCGTTGTGCAGATTCTTTTCGATTGTATGGCATATTCGTGATTTCATATAGCTGCTCAAAACGATGAGCTTAAACGACTACGTCGAAAAACTTTGGGCATATACCATGAAAACGCAAGATTTAAAGTGTTTATATATATATATATATATATATATATATATATATATATATATATATATATATATATATATATATATATATATATATATATATATATATTTATATATATATATATATATATATATATATATAGAAACTGGCCATGATATGAGGTGCTGGAATTTAAACCTAGTTATGTGGCGGAAAAATTTAACCGAGATATGAGGCATATATATTATATATATATAAAACCTCACAATGGTATTATATATGTCGCCCCACAAACATAATGTTCATGAAAATACAAATTCTTTGTTTTTATGTGCTTTCTCTAGTTCAATACGCATGCAAACTTCGTAAACTTCGACGTCTCTACACTTATTAAGTGGCGAATAAGTAACTCGGAGTATGTGTAGAATTGTGAGCCACAACTAATGCAGGTTAATACTAATTCTTCGTTGTTTTTTTTGTGTGTGTGTGTGTTTTTTTTTTTTTTTTTTGTTTTTTTTTCAGTAATGTGTGATTTGAATCATATACTTTTCTTTTATTTGTTTCTCATTTGTTCGTTCCAAACATCTTAGAAACGCTTATTAGGGCTAATTATACTTTGCGGAACGGAATGGAACGGAACAACTTCAGGGGCACACAATGGGGAATACATATAAAATTATAATATTTGTTCTTGACCACTGTTTTGGAGAATATTTTGGCTAATTATCGATTACAAGTTTATCGTCTTGAACATCAAACTATTTTGAATTGTTTTTAAATAATAATAGTTCGTGATTTGCCATTTATGGACTTTGTTCCGTTCCGTTCCGCAAAGTATAATAATTATATTTAACGGAACGGAACAAGAATAACCAGAACTGCTTTCAGCTTCCAGTAAGTTAGAAAAACAAATTTTGTGGGGGATTTGGTGGGTTAGACGAATCCTCTTTTGACCCAATATTTCATTTTCATGGGAAATTTTGGATACATTTTAAATTTTTGATAAGTTTGGGATGTCATATTGACCCTAAATTTTCACACACCTTATTCTTTATATTATATTCCTTTAACAAGTCCATTTTACTACCTGCGAAATGTGTGCAAAATTGTTGGGTGAGTGGCAACAGTGTTGACCCTGATCAGACGCCGCATTCTGTGGCGTCTTATCTGGGTCTAAATTGCCCAGGCCTGTCCGAATACCTAGAGTAAGGACGGATATTTGATCAAATCGAACCTCTTCGAAGTCATACAGGATCCGCCCCTGATTCATAAAAATGCAGTTCCCCATCCCATTTCGCAGGGGTCCGAGTCGTAAAATTGAATTATCAAGGCATATGCAGTTAGCTCCCTTTAAAGAGTACACATAGAGTGAGGGCCTTACCCCGCATTTACCAGGGTGCATATAAATATTAGTTCTGTTATTCTTTTCCATTATATATAATTAATGAAAACATTATAATTATTGACTTACAGAGTAAGAACTTATGTTGTTGTTTTTTTTATGTAAAGTATTTTGTCTTTATCTTTAGCATTCATTATGCAAAAACCAAAACCATAATTGATTCAACGAGTTAAAAAAAAAACAACAACAAAAAAAAAAAAAAACAAAAAAAAACGCATATATATCAGGATATCGGAATCGGTTTTGTTTAATGTCCTCGCGGATATTCTAGGAAGGGTCTTCCCGGATAGAAACCAATACTAAGTTATGTGGATAAAGTGTCTCAAGGACATGACATTTGGTGCTAGCGGGTATCGAATCCGCTACTTCTCGATTTCGAGTCCGATACCTTACTACTACAGCACAAACCTACAAGCATCAAAGTATTTACAGCCAGCGGAAACCTGGACAAACACGTTATACCGTACATTGTATGTGAGCAACGATCTTCAGTGTTCAGTGAAATCTTTTAAAATGCTAACCTGGCCTTAAGCAACCTTTTCTTTATTGTCATTTTTCTCAGAAAAGAGGGGGTCACATACACAGATACTTGGGGTCAGTAGGGCAGTGCAGGCCCAAAAACATATCTTGTAAATATTTTTTCTCTGGTTATTTTAGTACAACTGAAACACTGCTGATAAAATATAATCATATTCTGTGACTTCTGAAAAGGTTCTAAAAAAACATCATATTTCTCGCAAATGGTAATATATGGTTCTAAAAAACATCATATTTCTCGCAAATGGTAATATTACCATTTGCGAGAAATATGATGTTTTTTAGAACCTTTTCAGAAGTCACAGAATATGATTATACTTTATCAGTAGTGTTTCTGTTGTACTAAAATACAAAAATAACTAGAGAAAAATATTTACAAGATATTTTTTTTGGGCTTGCACTGCCCTACTGACCCCAAGTATCTGTGGTCACATATGGTAGATTAGCCATAGCGCCTTTAACTAAATGTATTTACCCTCTTCATATTAATAAATAAATAAAAATACAAGAAAGCAGTCTGCCCATCAAAACGGCTACTCATTTTTCTAAATACTGTGAAACGTATTTAGTCATCCCTCTGTAGATGCTCATGGGTCTGCCCAGACACGCCACCGGGCGACGACACGCAATTCCGGGACGTTCGCATTTCCAGTACATTATAAGTGAAGATACCCAGAAAATGTAAGTCACAAAGTAACATTTCCCTTGCCCCGCATGAAGAAACCACGTGCTCGTAACGGCGGGAAATCGCCTAGAGAGATAAAAAAGAAAAACCAAACTTATGTTCGTTAAATTATAGCGCCTTTTCTCGTCAGAAATGCATACGAAACTGACACGTTACAAAAAATAGAACCTAACTATTGGGACAGATAGGCCTATGCAAACAATGTAGACCCAGATCAGACGCCGCTACGAACAAGGGAATGAAACTTGGGAGAACAGCGAACAACTTGGGGGAAATTTGGAAAATACTTTTAGAAAAAAAATACCTGTGCGACCGGTGAAGACTCAAGATTAGTCTCGCTGTTCGCTTGGGCTTTTAGGCCCTATGGGCTTTTCAAGATCGTCCTCCAAGTGTATACGTTTACTCGGATTAACTGGGAGAGTTTTTTTGGAAAGTCTGCGAAACGCCGAGATCCGGAGTAAAAAGGGTTTTTTTTTTGTTCTTTTACCTGAGCCGTACAGTATCTACCCAAATTAGGACGGTACAAAAATGTTGTTCATAAAGTATAACCTGGATGAACATACGCATTTGGTCCATATGCAGACAAGTGAACATGTAGTTACAGTATACCTTCACCTGTACCGTGGATATCATGGAGACCAGCCAGTAGTTCTGGATAGTCATGTCCGTTCCGTTGAATATAATTATCTGTGTGGATAATTATATTTTGCGGAACGGAACGGAACAAAGTTAATAAATGCCAAGACATATCCATTTTTACTTAAAAAAAAAACAAAAAAACAAACAACTAAATAACATGTACCTGTTCAAGAGGATAAACATACATACATACATACATACATACATACATATGTGAAGTCACAAAGGAAGACAGATAGACACACACAGAGATAAACATACATTCGAAGCGGAGCCATACATACATACATACATACATACATCAGGGGACGTTTGACTCCCTTACACTTTGTTTTTTAACTTGCTTCTGGAAGCTGAAAGCAGTTCTAGATATTCTTGTTCCGTTCCGTTCCGTTAAATATAATTATTAGTGTGGACAATTATACTTTGTGGAACGGAACGGAACGGAACAAAGTTTAGTAATGACAAAACTAGCCCCCGCCATTGGCATGTTCCATATAGTGCTCGGGTCGTACATAAGTACGTACTTCCGTCCCTCCGTCTGTCTGTCCGTACGCGATTCTATTACACTCAGTTTCACATTTTTGTAACAAGGGTTCTGCATATTTTTCCTTCCATACATTCCTGTAGTGCAATGAAATCTTTAAATTTTGATCTTTTGAGTACCGTTGTCTCGTCTTATTTTACTTTGTTTGGTTGCTTAGGATGGCTGTGGTCTTTTTTTTTTTTTTTTTTTTTTTTTTTTTGGTTTGGATATTTCCTGAGCAACTCTTTCTTTCATGTACAGTCTTAAGTATATCTGCATGCTGCAAGATTTTTTTTTTTTTTTTTTTTTTTTTTTTTTTTCTGACTTGCTGGAAGCTGAAAGCAGGTCTGGATATTCTTGTTCCGTTCTGTTCCGTTAAATATAATTACCGGTGTGGATAATTATACTTTGCGGAACGGAACGGAACAAAGTTTAGTAATGGCAAAACAAACCCCCACCATTTGCATGATACCTGTTTCATATAGTGCTCGGGTCGTACGTAAGTATGTACTTCCGTCTCTTCGTCCGTCCCTCCGTCTGTCTGTCCTTACGCGATTCTATTACTCAGTCGAACTAGACAGTGTCGAATTCGACAAGAATTGACCATGCTGATAATGTGACATTCAAGTCACGTGTCAACACGTAGCAAACTATCGAAGCAATGTTTTTCATCTATCCAGTTTGGAAAAATGTCCTAGAACCTGTCCATACGATCAATCCTGTCCCATTGGAAACGTAAAGGAAAAAATACACCCCGAACCCCGCAAAACAAAAAAAAAAAAAAAAAAAAAAAAAACGATTTTTACAAGATTGTGAGCTTGCAGATATGACCTGAATATGCCTATATATGATTCTAATGTGAAATGGAAAAAAAAAAAAAAAAAAAAAAAAAACATCCACGGAAAAGTATAATTTAAAGCTGGATGAAGAAACACTGGAAAAAAATCTCGTCTTTTTTTTTTATATTTTAGCAACCGGATCCATCTTGGAATTTGCATACTAACCATAAAAAATGTCCAAATGAATAAAACACGTTCCTATAAAAAGAAAAAAAAAAAAAAAAAAAAAAAAAAAAAAAAAAAATGAAAATAAAACAAAAGAGGAATGCGTCTTTGTATATCTCGCCATTGTATATATACACTGGCCAAGTTACGAGGTGCTGATATAAAACCTGGTAAATTTTAACCGAAATATGAGGCATATATATTATATATATAAAGCCTCACAATATCATTTATATACGGCGCCCAACGACATTACAATAACACACCCACCCTTTCCAATCTCCAAAATGGTTATATTTCTCATAAAAATGTGTGATACTTTCTTATTCATACTCCAAACATGTTGTGGATTCTCGCTTGAACCGTCTCAATAAGGCTGTTCTAAAGAGTATCCACAACCTATGTCTTGGAGCAGAAATAAGAATAATATACCTGTAAACCCAAGTTTTCTATATATAATGTGGTGTTTAGAGGGGTGCTCATCACACGGACTTGTTAATATGATAATCGAGCTTTTGGTTCATGAAAAAACAATTTCTTCGTTTTCTATGTGCTAAGTTCCATACAAATGCTAATTTAGTTAAGACCTATGTCGCCGAACTTACATCTGCTGAAGGCTGTGTGGAATTGTGACCGACAACGTATGCAATATATATATATATATACGTGTATATACTTCTTCTTCTTTTATTAATGTATTACTTTCTGACACAAATTTCAAGAATAACGATAATAGAATCGCCGCCGTGAGGTAGAACTAAAATTCGTCTGTCCTTGCATACAGGCTAACTAAATTGACATTTTGTGGTGAAAAACATTGGCCTTTCTTTCGTCTGTCTCAAACATAGTTTGCTTGTTTTTCTTTTGTTCGTTCAAAACATAGATTACTGGCATCTTAGAAACGCTTGTTAGGCAAAATTAATGAAAAACCGTAAACAACACTTTTGTGCAGAAATAGTAAGGAAAGATAATGGTATAATGGAAGGTATTTTATCTGTCACTTAATTCCGAGTAGTATACGGTCAATAGAAGTAACATAGGGCGAACAAAAATAATAAATGCTCAGGTGAGCTAATTACCAATGCAATATTCAGCTTTCATGTAGAGCTTTGTACTGGCCCAGTCGCAAAACAAGGTGTGTCAGGTATATTCTTTTCATGGTAAATTTTAAAGGAATTCCTGTACTTAAACCAAACTGGAAGACGTTGATCAGACGCTAAACTCGGAGTCTTCGCTATTTGCAAATGACTGTTTGGGACCCTACGCATTCAGAGAATCTTGGATGCCTCGAACACCGATGGCTCGTTTGCAATGACTAATTCGAACTATTATTAGAGAATTCTTCCAACAGCTCAAGAAGTATAATTGGGGAGATATTACTAACATGGCTAAAATGACTTAAACTAACTATTAGTTTCATTCACCAATGAAACACTGATTTTTTTATTCTTTATTTCTGCTGCAGAAAAAGATTGTGGGTGCTAATTAGAACTGCTTTTATTAAGCCCTCTTCACAAGATCAGTCTTTCCAATTCAAAACTCTTGAACAAAACAAATTTGCATGGCACACACTTGTGACATAGTGAATACTTCGTACCTCGAAAAACTTGAAAGGTGTTTTTTATGAAAACGTGATATTTGCATCATTCCTGCTATTAAGGCGGTTCCCAAGAATATCCACAATCCATGTATTGATTAAAAAAAAAAGGGAAGTGAATGCAATGAGCAGGAATCTATACTATAACCTTACACCTACCATCCAAGACACCAAAGGGAAAGAAAACTAACACTACATTTTTCTCTGTATAAAGTGGTGTTAACAAAGGCGTTCGTTGCACGGACATGTTATCGTGCTTAATTGTTCAAATGAGATTGTTTCGAGCAATATCGTACTTTTCTATCTGTTCAATTTCGGCAAAATTTGTCTTCCTGTATCTCAGGCTTTTATTAATCTCTCGGATTATGGGGCAATTCTCGGATCCTTGGACCACTATTTACACTTGTCGAACAAACACGTCCTCAAGATCAATCTTCTTGATCTAGACAGTGTCGAATTCGGCAAGAACTGACCATGCCTAAACTGTGAAATTCAACACATATCAAACTATCGAATCCAAGTTTTTCATCTATCGAATATGGACAAAACGTCCGAGAACCTGTCCATACGATCAGTCCTGTCCAACTGGAAATATAAAGAAAAAAATAATCTCCGAAAAAAAAAAATAATAAATAAATAATAATAATGAAAAAAAAAAAAAAAAAAAAAAAAAAAGCACGATTTTTTCCAAGATTGTGAGTTTGCATTTATGATCTGAGCATCATGAAAACATGCCTATATAATTCTGACCCCCTTAAACGCCATTTTTATATAGTAAAATTGGCGCTTACAGGGGTATACATTCTTTTTTTTATTTCTGCCCAAAACATAGATTATAGGTACTCATTAGAATCGCCTAACTATATAGTACCCACAATCTACGTTTTTAGCAGAAATATGAAAATTTTCATTTTTTTTTATCTGAAAATTTTCGTTTTTTGGTGATAAAATTTTCAGTATATTTGAATAGGCATGTCTTCGTAATGATATGCCTATATATGATTCTAATATTTATTTTAAAAAAAATCCACGGAAAAGTATACATAAAAGTAAATGAAGACACAATGGAATAAAATTCGTACTTTTTATATTAAGCAGCGGGTTCCATCTTAGAATTTGCAAGCTCACCATCAAAAATGCCAAAATGAATTAAACCCGTCCCTATAAAATGATAACAGGGGAATGCGTCATTGTTTATATATATATAACCTGGGCAAGTTATGAGGTGCTGATATAAAACCTAGTTAAGTGGTGGTAAATTTTAACCGAGATATGATGCATATATATATTATATATATAAAGCCCCGCAAAATCATTTATACATTTGTATACGGTGCCCAACGTCATTACGACAACACATCCGTTTGATATAGTACATTATTTCCAATCTCCAAAGTGGTTATATTTCTCATGAAAATTTGTGATATTTTTATTATTCATACTCCAAACATATGTTGTGGGTGCTCATCTGAACCGCCTCAATGAGAATTCCTCCAACAGCTCCAGGTATTAAACAGTGAAGTATAATTAGGGAAATACTACAAAAATGACTGAAATGACTTAGCTTACAAATATTTTCATTCACCAATGAAATACTGACTTTTATTCTTTATTTCTGCTGCTGTTGCTGCTTCAAAAATAGAAAAAAAAATAGTGGATGCTCATTAGAACTGCCTTTATTAAGCCCTGTTCACAAGATCAGTCTTTCCAATTCAAAATTCTTGAACAAAACACATATAAATGGTACACTCGTGTGACATAGTGAATACTTTCATATATACAAAATTGAAAGGTGTGTTTATGAAAACGTGATATTTGCACCATTATTGCGATTAAGGCAGTTCTCAAGAATATCCACTATCCATGCTTTGAATAAAAGAAAAAGAAAAAGGAAGTGAAGGCAATGAGCAGGAATCTATACTATTACCTAAATACCTCCCATCCAAGACACCAAAGGGAAAGAACACTAACACTACATTTTTTTCTCTCTATAAAGTGGAATTTAACAAAGGTATTCGTTGCACGGGCATGGTATCGTGCTGAATTGTTCAAAATAAGATTGTTTCGAGCTATTGAACTTTTCAATCTGTTCAATTTCGGCTAATTTGTTTTCCAGCACCACAGGCTTTTAATAATCTCTGGGATTATGGGGCATATCTCGGATACTTGGACCATTATTTACACTTGTCGAACAAACATGTCCTCTTGTCGAACTAGACAGTGTCGAATTCGATAAGAATTGACCATGCCGAAACTGTGAAATTCAAGTCACGTGTCAACACGTATCAAACTATCAAATCCAAGTTTTTCATCTATCACGTCCGAGAGCCTGTTTATACGATCAGTCCTGTCCAATTAGAAACATAAAGAAAAAATTACACTCCTAAGAAAAAAATAAATAAATAAAAACAACACGATTTTTTTTCAAGATTGTGAGTTTGCATTTATGACCTGAATATGCCTATATATGATTCTAATATTTATTGAAAAATAAAAAAAATCCACAAAAAAAGTATACTTTAAAGTGAATGAAGACTCACTGGAATAAAATTCGCCTTTTTATTATTTTGGAACGGGTTCCATACTGGAATTTGCAAGCTTACCGTCAAAAATGCCAAAGTGAACTAAACCCATCCCTATAAAATAAATTAAAAGAAAAGAAAAATGATAAAAGAGGAATGTATGAAACGCCATTGCTGTCTTATGCGTCATTGTTTATATATAAATATATATATATATATATATATACTGGCCAAGTTACGAGGTGCTGATATAAAACCTAGTTATTAACCAAGATATGATGCATATATATATAATATGAATTTAATAGGTGCTACCTATATCCGTGCGTCCAAATTATTATCACTTCCTTCAGAGGTGAGGTAGCCAAGCTCAATCACAAACAAAAGTTCCTTTTTTTCAATAGCCAAAAATCTACAATATTCTCGTATGCATCCCCTCCAATCTCCAAATGAATGCTGTCCTCTCAAACTTTTCAAACTTTGTGTCAAAATGATAATTGACTTACAATGATTAGAGAAACTATAGACATTCTAAAAAAATCTGCTGTTTGATACACAAACATGACATTATGACATTGCCTTTTACTAATACCGCATTCTAAAAAAAAACTAGAAATTATTTTTAGAAAACAAAAACAAAAGTCCCCCGAATCCCACCAGAATTGTCATTCTTGTACGCAACACATCATCTCGTCCTGTTCTACATTTGTACGAAGCAACATCAAAATATTCCACAGGGTATTCGTGTTACAGAGCAGAGACAAGAAATCAAATTCAAAGACAAGAAGAGGAGATAACTCCTAAAGTAAAAAAAGCCGAAGTTGTCATTCTTGTATGTGACATGTCATCTGGTCCTGTTCTTCAATACAACCAAGTATCATCAAAATATTCCAACGAGTGTTTGACTTACATAGCGGACACTAAATCAATGCATAATCAGTGTCAAATATAACAAAGGGAGAAAACAGTAAAATAAGGAAGGCAGAGTTGTCATCCTTGTAAGAGACACGTTGTCTTGTTCTATTCTACAGTTCTACCAGGTACCATCCAAATATCCTGAAGGGTATTCCAGTTACAGAGCAGACGAGAAATCTATTTCAAACAAAACAAAGGGAGATAACTCCAAAAGTAAGAAAGGCAGAGTTGCCATTCTTGGAATGCGACATGTCATCTGATCCTGTTCTACATTTCTACCAAGTATCATAAAAATATTCCAAAGGGTCTTTGACTTATAGAGCGGACATGAAATCAGTGGATAACCACTGTCAGACATAACAAAGTACGATAACGCCAAAAGTACCGGTAAGAAAGGCAGAGTTGTCATTCTTGTACGCGACACATCCTCTGGTCCTGTTCTACATTTCTACCAAGAATCATAAAAATATTCCAAAGGGTCTTTGACTTACAGAGTGGACATGAAATCAATGGCTAATCACTGTCAGACATAATATAACTGCAAGCCAATGCACCATGTCCTGCGACACAGGGACATAGTCCCTATGCACTTCTGTAGTATAAGGGCTGAAAACAAACTAAGTTGAACATGAAGAGAAGCAATAAACAGTTATTTCATAACTCATAAAAAAAAAAAAAAAAAAAAAAAAAAAAAAAAAAAAAAACACCAAAAAGTCTAAGTTAAAAAATGCAATAAAAAGTGATAAAAAATAATTTCAGGATTCTGAAAAAAAAACAATATGCATATCTTCAGACCATCCTAAAAGCATGTGTGAAGTTTCAAAAGGATCGGCCTGAAAATGTAGGAGGAGTTGCGCGTACAAGGTACATACTCCCTATACATTTTTGTAGTATTAGGGCACGAAAAAAGTCTAAGTTAAAAATGCAAAAAATGTAATAAAAAATAGTTTCAGGATTCTGAAAAAACAATATGCATATCTTCAGACCATCCTTAAAGAGCCTGAAAAGTTTCAAAAGGATTAGCCTAAAACAGTAGGAGGAGTTGCAGGCAGAAGGTACATACTCCCTATACATTTCTGTAGTATTAGGGCTCGAAAAAAGTCTTAGTTAAAAATAAAAAAAATGTGATAAAAAATAATTTCATATTCTGAAAAAACAATATGCATTATCTTCAGACCATCCTAAAAATGCCTGTAAAGTTTGAAAAGGATTGGCCTAAACCTGCAGGAGGAATTGGGGGCAGAAGGTACATCCTCCCTATACATTTCTGTAGTATTAGGGCTCAAAAAAAGTCTAAGTTAAAAATGGAAAAAAGTAATAAAAAATAATTTCAGGATTCTGAAAAAACAATGTGTATATCTTCAGACAATCCTAAAAGTGCCTGTAAAGTTTCAAAAGGATTGGCCTAAAACTGTAGGAGGAGTTGCGGGCAGAAGGTACATACTCCCTATACATTTCTGTAGTATTAGGGCTCGAAAAAAGTCTGTTAAAAATGAAAAAAAAAAAAAAAAAAAAAAAAAAAGAAATGTGATAAAAAATAATTTCAGGTTTCTGAAAAAACAATATGCATATCTTCAGACCGTCCTAAAAGCGCCTGTAAAGTTTGAAAAGGATTGGCCTTAACTGTAGGAGGAGTTGCGGGCAGACGGATGGTGGGGGCGCTGACGGATGGACAGACGGACAGACGGATGGACGGGCACTAAAAATTTCAGAGGGTATAACATAATACCCCGCCACTTTTTTGGTGGCGGGGCATAACAAAGGGAGATAACGCCAAAAGTAAGAAAGGCAGAGTTGTCATTCTTGTACTCGACACGTTGTCTGGTCCTGTTCTACATTTCTACCAAGTATCATGAAAATATTCCAAAGGGTCTTCGACTTACAGAGCGGACACAAAATCAATTGATTATCACTTTCAAATATAAAAATACGAGGGTCGTGCAAAAAGTTTTGTCACTAATAGGCTTCCTTGGTTTTATCCCAGGTATATTCTAAAATGCTTCACTGCACTTGACTGGTGTGTTGAATAGCTTACGATACCCATTTATTTCGTGCAAATTGCTTTCCAACTGACAGAGTTATCTCAAATTGAAATAGATGCAGTCATATACCCTGACCAATTTACTTGTTACATTGGAACATGGACCAGAAGACTGAAATTCGTAGCTATATTAAATGCCGCATTAGGCTTAATATAGATTCAAAGCAGATATTTAATCAGAAGGCAGTGTGCAAACAATTCTGAAAAAGCATTTGGACCTGAGAAATGTTTGCACTAGGTGGGTACCTCATTTGCTCACTGAGGAGCAAAAGACACAACCCCTTAAATGTGCCCAGGAACTTTTGAAAACATACAAAGGCTGTAATAGTCGGGTTAACAGCTAACAGGTGATGAAACCTGGGTGCACATGTTTGAGCCACAAAGAAAGGCTGATAATAAGCAATGGAAGCGAAAAGATCAAAAACGCCCATGTATTGCCAAGAGAACCATATGTTCCAAAAAGATGTTGTACGCAATTTTCTTTAATTCAAGTGGGCCAGTCGTTCAAGTGCCTTGTACATCTTGTCATACAGTCACTGGCCGATTCTACAAGAAATCTGTACTGAAGAAAGTGAAAGTTTTACAATAAGAAACGACCAAGCAAATGATGGTCAGGAGTCCACCTTTTACAGGACAACGCCTCCTCTCATAAGTGTGAGGTTTTAAGTCTTTTTTGGCTTCTGAAAAGGTGAAAGTTTTAAACCATCCACCTTATTCACCTGACCTGAGTCCCTGTGACTTCTTTTTATTTCCAAGGCTTAAGGAAATGCTTCTGAAAATAAGTATACGTCTAGAAGTTCTCTTGGCAGCGCTATTTATCAGTGTCTCCAACAGATACCAAAAGAAGGCTATTTATCTGCTTTTCGCGACTGGGTAAAAAGGTTACAAAAATATGTTTCAGTAAAGGGGGAATACTTTGAATGTTTGTAATAAAGATATGTTTGATAAAATGTAGCACTGAAGTAATCCGAACCCAGTGACAAAACTTTTTGCAGGACCCTCGTAGCCATCAGAAGAGATGGCAAATCCCCCCGACCAAACCGCCATTTCTAAATTTAGTGTATTTCAACCGATATTATGTATATATTGAACAAGAGCAAAGTAAAAAGATGCAATGATAGTATGAAATGTGACCAAAATAATAAGTGAAAACAAAACTAGGTGTACTGTGAATGATTTAATTTTTGAGTGTTCTTTTATTTTTTTATTTATTTTTTTTATTTTTGTCAAAATCATCTCATAACTACTTCTGATGTGATAACAGAATACACAGTATTTGTAAATACTTTGAACTTGTGAGTGTACATACAGGTATTCAGAAATAATAGTAAAAAAAAAATATGCCTTGTAAAGGTAAAGGAACTTGCTGTATGTTTATTTGGATAAAAACTCAACAGAGTAAAAGTTGTCCTTCTTGCATGCTACACACCTTCTTGACCTGGTATATGCCCCTACCAAAAATTATCAAGTTAACTCAAATAGTGTGGGAGCCTGCACAAGATTTTTGCAACAGAGGAGATAATAATGGAGAAAGTGAGAGTACTCTTGAACACGACATGCCTACTAATCCTTATCTATGCCTCTACCAAATATTATTAAAATATTTCAAACCACATACTCAAGGATTTAGCTTAGAAATTCATTCAGGGGAGATAACTAGAAAACAACCACAGCAGAGGTTGTCTCTCTTGCATGTAACACACCTACTATTCAATACCAATGCTTCTACCAAATATTATCAAAATATGTCTAAGGGTATCAAAGTTATGGAATGCAAGATTTTGGCTTCAAGGGAGATACCTACATAATGGAGAAGAAAGTGAGAGTTGTCTCTCTTGCATGAGGCATACCTAATGGTCCTCCTCTTCATCTCTACCAAATATTATCATATTATCTCAAATAGTATGGGAGTTATGGCCTGCACAAGATTTCGGCTTCAGGGGAGATAACTATATCAGGAAGAAAGTGAGAGTTGTCTCTCTTGCATGGTACATGCTTCTTCATTTCTACCAAACATTATCAAAATATGTCTAAGAGTATCAAAGTTATGGAGCACACAAGATTTTGGTTTCAGGGGAGGTAACTAAAGAAAGTGAGAGTTGTCTCTCTTGCATGTTACATGCCTACTGGTCCTCCTCTTCATTTCTACAAAACATTATCAAAATATGTCTTAGGATATCAAAGTTATGGAGTGCACAAGATTCTGGCTTCAGGGGAGATAACTACATAATGAAGAAGAAAGTGAGTTGTCTCTCTGGCATGTGACATGCCTACTGGTCCTCCTCTTAATCTCTACCAAATAGTATCATATTATCTCAAACAGTACCGGGGTTATGGCCAGTACAAGATTTCTGCTTCAGAGGAGACAACTACATAATGAAGAAAGTGAGAGTTGTCTCTCTTGCACGTGACACGCCTGTTGGTCCTCCTCTTTATCAAATATTATCAAATTATCTCAAACAGTATGGGAGTTTTGGCCTGCACAAGATTTCGGATTCAGGGGAGATAACTATATAACAAAGAATGTGAGAGTTGTCACTCTTGATCGCAACATACCTCTTCATTTCTACATACATTATCAAAATATGTCTAAGGGTATCAAAGTTTCGGAACGCACAAGATTACCGCTTCAGGGGAGATATCTATACAACGAATAAAGTAAGAGTTGTCTCTCTTACACACAACACCCCTATTGGTCCTCCTCTTCATCCCTACCAAATATTATCAAATTATCTCAAACATTATGGGAGTTATGGCCTGCACAAGATTTCGGCTTTAGGGGAGATAACTATATAAGGAAGACAGTGAGAGTTGTCTCTCTTGCACGCTACACATCTTCTGGTCCTCCTCTTCATTCCTACCAAATGTTACCAAAATATGTCTAAGGGTATCAAAGTTATGGAGCACACAAGGATGAGTACAATTTCTGCTCCATGGGAAATAACAAATAAAGGGAGAGTTGTCCCTCTTGCATGAGCCAGGTCTACTGGTCCTTCTCTTCATGCCTATCAGATATGATTAAATTATCTCAAACAGTATGGGAGTTATGGCCTGCAGTAGATTTTGGCTTCAGGGGAGATAACTATATAACAAAGACAGAGTTGTTTCTCTTGCATGCGCACGCCTACTGGTCCTCCTCTACATTCCTACCAAATATTATCAAAGTATGTCTAAGGGTATCAAAGTTAAGGAGCACACAAGGATGAGGCTACAATATTTCTGCTTCAAGGGAATAAACAAATAAAGTGAGAGTTGTCTCTCTTGCACAAGACATGCCTACTAGTCCTCCTCTTCATCCCTACCAAATATTATCAAATTATCTCAAATAGTATGGGAGTTACAGCCTGCACAAGATTTTGGCTTCAGGGGAGATAAATACATAACAAAGACAGTGAAAGTTGTCTCTTGTTCATGTGACGCGCCTACTGGTCCTCCTCTACATACCTACCAAATATTATCAAAATATGTCCAAGGGTATCGAAGTTATGGAGCGCACAAGGATGCCTCTACTGAGAGACGGATGGACGCCATACTGATCGCTATATCCCCCAAACCTTTCGGCCTGGGGATAACAAAGGGATATCGCCAAATGTAAGAAAGGTAGAGTTGTCATTCTTGTAAGCCACACCTCATCTGGTCCTGTTCTACATTTTTGCCAAGTACCATCGAAATATTCCAAAGGTTACAACAGTTACAGAGCAGACGAGAAATCTATTTCAAACAAAACAAAGGAAGATCTCCAAAAGTAAAAAAGCCAGAGCTGTCATTCTTGTATGCCACACGTTGTCTGGTCTCTACATTTCTACCAAGTATCATAAAAAATATTCCAAAAGGTCTTTGACTTACAGAGCTGACACATTATCAATGGATAATCACTGTCCAATATAACAAAGGGAGATAACGCCAAAAGTAAGAAAGGCAGAGTTGTCATTCTTGAACGTGACATGTCATCTGGTCCTGTTCTACATTTCTACCAAGTATCATAAAAATTTTCCAAAGGGTCTTTGACTTAAAGAGCGGACATGAAATCAATGGGTAATCACTGTCAGACATAGCAAAGGGAGATAAAGTCGAAAGCAAGAAAGGCAGAGTTGTCATTCTTGTACGCGACATGTTGTCTGGTCCTGTATTACATTTCTACAGAGTATCATAAAAATGTTCCAATGGGTCTTTGACTTACAGAGCGGACACAAAATCAATTGATTATCACTGTCAAATATAACAAAGGGAGATAATGCCAAAAGTAAGAAAGGCAGAGTTGCCATTCTTATACGCGACACATCTGGTCCTGTTCTACATTTCTGCCAAGTACCGTCGAAATATTCCAAAGGGTATTTGAGTTACAGAGCGGACACAAAATCTTTTTCAAATAAAACAAAGGCTGATAGCTCCAAAAGTAAGAAAGCCAGATCTGTCAGTCTTGTATGTGACCTGTCATCTCGTCCTTTTCTACATTTCTACCAAGTATCATCAAAATATTCCAAAGGGTTTTCAAGTTACAGAGCGGACAAGAAGTTTTATAGAGCTGGTGGTTAAAATTTTAAATTTTGACCATGGTAGGTCAGAATGTTAATAAAAGGCACAACTGTTAGTATTGATCAGTGACCCCTACCCATCAACTTCAGGGTCTGTGCCACCTAATATGACCTTCCATTGTGTCTGTACAAGGTCAAAGGTCACAAAGTGCATTTTCCCTCAAAATGACAAAGGGTAGCCCAGTCTGAAGCTATTTAAAATGTCTTTTAACTCAACGAAAACACCTACATCATATAGTACAGTCATAAAGTTTAGTGTCAGCCCAATAAGATTTTCAAAACTTCAAGATGGCTGCCAAGATGGAGGCTAAAATTGTCAAAATAGCCATAATTAAAAATAATGCTATAAAGTATCATGCATGTTTAGTGATCCCCTACATAAATCTTGCCAATCAAGCCCCTGGGGTTCAAACTGGTCACACCCCAGGCATCAAATGTTTATATAGAACTATATAGTTGAAGAACCTTCAAAAAGCTTCTTCACTGAAACCATAAGGCCCAGAGCTAACAGTATGTAGCAATGTTAAGTGGTTTCTTACATAAATCCTGCCAGCCATGCCCCTGTGGTCCAAATTGGCCATGCCCCAGTGGTCATTAGCAGGCTGTCCAGCACTTTTTGAAAGAAAATTAGGGCTAATTTTAGAGACAAAAATAAGAATTTTTAGGGCTAATTTAGGGCTAAAATTAGGAATTTTGTAACTAAAATAGGGCATGTGATGACCATCAAATTGTCTTACCTTTGCATACACTCAGCAAAGATCAGATACAATTATCTGTTTGCTCAGAGGTCATAAAGCTCATATTTCCCATTTTATGTATGTATTCCTATAGTCTAGATCTATACCATGTTGCATTAGAAATCAAGTAGATTGTGGTCTGCCATAAAATTATGACATTGAGCTTTTAGGTTCAAAGATGCATTTCAGAGAATAAAATAAAAATTTGTCTTTCAAATTGGCAACCTTTTATGATTTCAAGCACCTCAAACATGTTAAAATGTCTTTATTTGTTAAAGGGCATATCACAGCCAAACTTTTGGTACCAGAAAATGAGTATTTTTGTAAGTTTTATGGCTAAAATATGATAGAATTCCTTGTGATTTAAAGTAAGGACCTCCTGTCACTTGCGATTAGTCTGTTTTGAGGAAAACACATTGTTAAAAAAGGTACCTTGTGACAAACGGTGAACAAGAGGACCATGATGGTCCTATATCGCTCACCTGACCAAACAGATTTGCATATTTACTGTTGAAGTTTCAGCCAAGTTCACTGCTCTAGGATTTTTGTATAAACTTTATAGCACTAACCACCCCCACCCCCCTCCACCACTATCCCGGCCATGTTGTTTTTTACAAATCTTGACAACTTGAACTGAATCTTAAAAGAGGGTCACCAAAGGAACATTTCTGCCAAGTTATATTGAAATTGGTCCAGTGGTTTAAAAAGTTTTATATAGCTATAAAGCCCTACGCCCTAATGGCCATGTTTTTTGACGAATCATAACAGCTTGAACAAACTTGGTAGAGGGTCACCAAAGGAACATTCCTGCCAAGTTATATTGAAATCTGTTCAGTGGTTTCTGACAAGAAGATTTTTAAAGTTTTCTATTTAGATATATAGGGAAAACAAGAAGATTTTTTTTTCAAGTTTTCTATATAGATATATAGGGAAAATAAGCCCCACCTCCTTGCAGCCATATTTTTTGACGAATCATAATGGCTTGAAAAACCTTGGAAGAGGGTGACCAAAGACACATTACTTCCAAGTTATATTGAAATCGGTCCATTGGTTTCTGCCAAGAAGATTTTTAAAGTGTTCTATATCGATACATATATAAGGAAAATAAGCCCTGCCCCCTGGTGGCCATGTTTTTTGACAAATCCAAACGGCTTGAACAATCTTGGTAGAGGATCACCAAAAGGACATTTCTGCAAAATTATATGAAAATCGGTCCAGTGGTTTGGGACAAGATGATTTTTACATTTTTCTATATATAGGGAAAATAAGCCCTGCCCCCTGGTGGCCATGTTTTTTGACAAATCCAAATGACTCGAACAATCTTGGTAGAGGATCACTAAAGGAACATTTCTACAAAATTATATGGAAATTGGTTCAGTGGTTCTGACAAGAAGATTTTTAAAATTTTCTATATAGATATATAGGGAAAATAAGCCCCACCCCCTGGCAGCCATATTTTTTGACGAATCCAAATGGCTTGAACAATCTTGGTAGAGGATCACCAAAGAAACATTTTTGCAAAATTATATTGAAGTCGGTCCAGTGGTTTCGGACAAGAAGATTTTTAAAGTTTTCTATATAGATATATAGGGAAAATAAGCCCTGCCCTCTGGTGGCCATGTTTTTTGACAAATCCAAATGGCTTGAACAATCTTGGTAGAGGATCACCAAAGGAACATTTCTGCAAAATTATATGGAAATCGGTCCTGTGGTTTCGGACAAGAAGATTTTTACATTTTTCAATATAGATATATTGGGAAAATAAGCCCCTCCCCCTGGCGTCATGTTTTTTGACTAATCGAAATGGCTCGAACAATCTTGGTAGAGGATCACCAAAGGAACATTTCTGCAAAATTATATGGAAATCGGTCCTGTGGTTTCGGACAAGAAGATTTTTAAAGTTTTCTATATAGATATATAGGGAAATTAAGCCCCGCCCCCTGGCGGCCATGTTTTTTGACGAATCCAAATGGCTTGAACAATCTTGGTAGAGGATCACTAAAGGAACATTTTTGCAAAATTATATTGAAATTGGTCCAGTGGTTTCGGACAAGAAGATTTTTAAAATTTTCTATATAGATATACAGGGAAAATAAGCCCCGCCCCCTGGCGGCCATGTTTTTTGACAAATCCAAATGGCTTGAACAATCTTGGTAGAAGATCACCAAAGGAACATTTCTGCAAAATTACATTGAAATCGGTCCAGTGGTTTCTGACAAGAGGGTTTTTTAAGTTTTTAGTTAAAAAATCTATATTTAGCTCCTGTGACCTAGATATGCAATGGACCGGAACCATTTGAACAACTTTGAAAGAGGACCAACCAATGATCATTCCTATTAAGTTTGGTCAAAATCCAATCAGTGATTTAGGAGGAGATGTTGTTTAAAGATTGTGGACGGACGGATGGACATACGGACGACGACGACGACGGACGGTGAGTGATCACAAAAGCTCACCTTGAGCTTTCAGCCCCGGTGAGCTAAAAACACTTAACTCTTAACTAAGAAAAATTTAAACTTGTAAATGATGGTAAAGGGGCTTGTTTATGGGCTAGGCAATATCCATTATTAATTATCCCTCATTTTCTAAAACTAAAAAGACTACAATGACTACGTATAAGTAACAGAACTTCAATCCTCTCCAAATACTGGCATGTATGGTGAGAACATCTTCTTACAACTGTATTATCTAAATAATTTATCCTCTATTTAAAACAAAAATGCCTCCTAAGACAGCTGGAAAATGCCTTAACAAAACCTCCTGTTGACTACTACTTTTCAGCCTGCACTGACCAAATACTGAGCTGCATAATGACACAACCTGCTAAATAGCGTGCTCACAGGGAAGATTCAGAACAGTATCTACATTTGCCCAGTAACTTTTTAATCAGTGTTCAATGTGAGCTAGCATGTGAATGATCTTTGGGTTCTTAACTACAATCCAAAAAACTGATTAGACTAAGCAAGCATTACAGTAATGTTGATCTGAGTCCCAGCTGGAAACATGTCACCTTGTCATTGCTTGTCTTACTGTTGACCAATTTTATTATTCCACTGAATTTAAGTTTCGTAATATCTTTAATATAGCTGGCCTCGGTGGCTCAGTTGGATGCGCCGTCCGACTGGAGACCAGGAGGTCGCAGGTTCAACCCCCGCCGAGGTCGGCAACATTCTTTCGTGGAGGTTGATCATGAAATATTTTCTACGGTCATTCTCTCCCTTCCGCTGATTCAAGAAGGGCAGCTGCTTTTGGGGCTGATCGGATTGGAATTCTGTTTTCCATGGCAACATATAGCTCCCATAGACTTATAATGGACAAAACTTAAAAAAATCTTCTTCTCTGAAATTTTGAGGCCCAGAGCTGAGATATTTAATATGTAGCAACGTTAAGTGGTCACCTACATAAATCCTGCCAACCATGCCCCTGGGGTTGAAACTGACCATGCCGTGGGGCTCATTAGCTCCCATAGACTTACATTGGGAAAAACTTTAATAAAAAAATCTTCTTCTATGAAACCATAAGGCCCAGAGCTTAGATATTTAGTATGTAGCAATGTTAAGTGGTCCTCTACTTAAATCCTGCCAACCATACACCTAGGGTCCAAATTGGCCACACCCCGGGGTTCATTAGCTCCCATAGACTTATAATTGGAAAAACTTAACAAATCTTCTTCTCTGAAACCATGAGGCCCAGAGCTTAGATATTTAGTATTGAGCAACATTAAGTAGTCTCCTTCATAAATCCTGCCAACCATGCTCCTAGGGTCCAAATTGGCCTCTCCCCAGGGCTCATTAGCTTCTACAGACTTATAATGAAAAAAAAAATACTTAAAAAATCTTCTTCTCTGAAACCATAAGGCCCAGGCTTAAATATGTAGTACGTAGCAATGTTAAATGGTCACCTACATTAATCCTGCAAATCATGACCCTGGGGTCCAAATTGGCCAAGCCACAGGCCTCATTAGCTCCCACAGACTTACAATGGGGAAAAACTCAAAAAAAACTTCTTCTCTGAAACCATAAGGCCCAGAGCTTAGATATTTAGTATGTAGCAACATTAAGTGGTTTCTTACATAAATCCTGCCAATCATGCCCCTGGGGTCCAAAGTGGCAACACCCTGGGGCTCATTATCTCCCACAGACTTACAATGGGAAAAACTTAAAAAATCTTCTCTGAAACCATAAGGCCCAGAGCTTAGATATTAAGTATGTAGCAACATTAAGAGGTCACCTACATAAATCCTGCCAACCATGCTCCTAGGGTCCAAATTGGCCTCTCCCCAGGGCTCATTAGCTTCTACAGACTTATAATGAAAAAAAAAATACTTAAAAAATCTTCTTCTCTGAAACCATAAGGCCCAGGCTTAAATATGTAGTACGTAGCAATGTTAAATGGTCACCTACATTAATCCTGCAAATCATGACCCTGGGGTCCAAATTGGCCAAGCCACAGGCCTCATTAGCTCCCACAGACTTACAATGGGGAAAAACTCAAAAAAAACTTCTTCTCTGAAACCATAAGGCCCAGAGCTTAGATATTTAGTATGTAGCAACATTAAGTGGTTTCTTACATAAATCCTGCCAATCATGCCCCTGGGGTCCAAAGTGGCAACACCCTGGGGCTCATTATCTCCCACAGACTTACAATGGGAAAAACTTAAAAAATCTTCTCTGAAACCATAAGGCCCAGAGCTTAGATATTAAGTATGTAGCAACATTAAGAGGTCACCTACATAAATCCTGCCAACCATGTCCCTCTTGTCCAAATTGACCATGCCCTGGGGCTCATTAGCTCCCATAGACTTATAATGGAAAAAAAACTTAAAAAATCTTCTTTTCTGCATATGTGAAAATCACATTTAGGTGTCTGAGACACACTTTGTGTATAGTAAGCCAAATTCAAACTGTATTAGTTTTGTTGTCATGTTCTCTTCGTGTTCTTTTTTTTTTTTTTTTTTTTTTTTTTTTGTGCTTTGTTTTCATGTATTTAATGTTGTTTGAAAATGTAAACCTGGCAACCCATGACCCCATCCCCTATTCTGCCCAGTATAGAATAACTGACCCAGCAATACATTTCTTCAATGTCTGAACTGAAAGTATTGTCTTTCAACACACAAGGCCTGCAAGGACTTAATAAAAGAATAGATGTGTTTGAATACTTGAAAGATAAAAAGTGTCATGTGTATTGCTTGCAGGATACACATTTCACTCAAGAAAATATAGAGAATTTAAATGACCAATGGGGGAAAAATTATATTCTAAGCAAGTATAAGTCTAGTTCCAGAGGTGTGGCCATTTTGATAAGTAAAGATGTAGAATTTACCATACATCAACAACATACAGATCATACATGCCATCAGCTGTTGACAGAAATCTGTGAGATTTTGTAAATTTTTAGGGGAGATTTGATGAAATTCTGTGAGATTTTTATGAAAATCACTTTCAATCTTATATAAGTAAGTTTAAAGTCATTATTTTAATGATTTAAGCTTGGGATAGCCATGCTGATGTCTGATTTATTTCTAGTTCTTCAAAAAATAGCTTATTAAATGGTATGAAAATTCTGTGAGATTTGAAAATCTTATGGGTAACAGGGTCCAGAAGATCCAAAATTCTGTGAGATTTTGTCTCACAGTGTGAGGTATGGCATGTATGACAGATGAGGGTGGAAATTATATAATATTAGATATCACAATATTTAATCAACAATTAACACTTATAAGTATTTATGCACCAAACACTGACTGTCCAAACTTCTTCCAAATTATAGATAGCCATATTGATAGATTAAATAATGACATGTTTATTCTGTGTGGTGACTTCAACTGCATATTAGACCCTATACTTGATTGTGATAATTATAAGCACATTAATAATCCCAAAGCTAGAGGTAAGGTTATAGAAATGATAAACACTAAAAACATGATAGATCCATTCAGAGAAATGTATCCTGATCTAAAAAGATTCACATGGAGAAAGAAAAACACACTTAAACAAGCAAGGTCAGACTATTTCTTAATCTCAGAAAATGTAATGCAGAGGGTTAGAAATAGTTTCATTGATATGGCATACCGATCGGACCATTCTATGATTACCCTAGTAATAAACTTAAATGATACTGAATGTGGAAAATCCTATTGGAAGCACAATAACTCACTGCTTACAGATAAAGAGTACTTAAATATAATAAATAAACATATAGCAGCAATAAAAAAACAATATGCAGTCCCAGTCTATAATTCTGAACAAATTGAAAATATACCAGATTCTGAAATCCAGTTTACTATAAATGATCAATTAATTTTAGAAGTTTTACTCATGGAATTACGCGGACAATCCATTTCATATGCAAGCTTTAAACATAAAGAAAGAAAAAAAGTAGAACAAACTTTAATAGAAAATATAAGATCAATTGAAAATAACCTGGAAGAAAATAAAATTGAAAATTTAGAAAACTTGAAAACACAACTTAATGACATACGGCATGAGAAATTGAAAGAACATGTTATTTGATCTAGGGCAAAACATATTGACCAAGGGGAAAAACCAACAAAATACTTCTGTGGACTGGAACAGCATAACTATATCTCTAAAACAATTAGTAAAATAGAAAAGGAAGATGGGAGCTCATTGAAGGAAACAGAATCTTTTTATAAATGTCCATATTCTAAGAAAAATAATGAATCAGAGCACATAGAATTAGATTCTTATACTGACAGTGATGCAGTTACCAAACTAACAAATGGAGAATCTGAAAAACTGGAAGGTCTGCTTAGCTTGGCTGAAATTTCAGAAACTTTGTTGAAAATGAAAAATGACAAAAGCCCAGGTCTAAGTGGTTTTTCTGCAGATTTTTTAAAAATTTTTTGGAAGCATTTAGGTCAGTTTGTTTTGAGATCAATAAACTATGGTTATGCGATAGGAAAACTTTCAGAATCCCAAAGACAGGGCATAATAACATGCATACCAAAAGAAAATAAACCAAAACAATTTTTGAAAAACTGGCGACCCCTGACACTCCTTGACACTGTCTACAAAATAGCATCAGGAACAATAGCAAACAGGCTAAAACAGGTACTTGATAACATTATTTCACGCGATCAAACAGGGTTTTTAAAAGGCAGATTTATAGGGGAGAATACTCACTTAGTGTATGATATGTTACAGTATACAGAACAAAACAACATAACAGGATTGTTAATGCTTATAGATTTTGAAAAAGCTTTTGACTCCTTGTCCTGGTCCTTTATTCATAAAGCTCTGAAATTTCTCAATTTTGGAGAATCAATAAGAAGGTGGGTTGAAGTTTTCTACTCTGACATAACATCATCAGTCATACAAAATGGTCATTTGTCATCTTTTTTCCAAACAGGTTGAGGCTGTCGCCAGGGTGATCCTCTTTCTCCATACATTTTCATAATATGTGCTGAATTTTTAGCTAATAAAATAAGACTCAATAAAGCTATTAAAGGAATTAAGATTGGAAATTCAGAACAAGATTTCGCAATATGCCGATGACACATCCATATTTCTTGATGGCTCAGATAATTCATTGAATGAACTTTTGAAAGAATTAGACTTCTTTGCAGCTATATCAGGCCTTAAGGTTAATTTTGACAAGACACAACTAGTATGGATTGGCGCTAAAAAAACGCTAAAAAATTTGACACTAGCTCTAGCAAAACAAAATGGAAACTATTATGGGGTAAACAAACTTTTAAACTTTTGGGCATTAATTTCAATACAGACCTTACAAAAATGACTAAAGAAAACTATATGCCAAAAATTCAAACCTTAGAAAAGCAAATAAAGCAATGGGAAAAACGAAGATTAACTCCCTTGGGAAAAATAACAGCCATAAAAGTTTTAATGATACCTGCTTTCAATCATTTATTTATTACTCTACCAAATCCAGAACAAGGTATAATAGACAACATTAATGAGAAACTTTTTCGATTTTTGTGGAATAATAAAGTGAAAATAAAGAGAAATATAGTTATTAAGCAGTATCTGGAAGGAGGGCTAAAAATGGTTAATTGAAATGCATTCATTGATGCTTTGAAGTTAACATGGATAAGAAGAATTTTCAATACAGACAGCAAATGGCAGGACTTTATTAAATTACATATCGAATGTCAAAAATTAATAAGTTGTAGTGCACAGTACATTAAGAAAAGGATAGACAATATCAAAAATACATTCTGGGTTGATGTTTTAAACAGCTTCTTGAAATTCAATGATAAATTGAAAATAACAGATGAAGAATCTGTCATAAAAAGCCCAATATTTCATAACAAACATATCCAGATTGATGGCAACACAATATTTTATGATAGTTGGTACAGAAATGGAGTGAGATTTGTAAATGACTTATTAAAGGAGAATGGCGAATTTTACAATATTCAAGAATTTTCAGAAATATATGGGATCAAAATGAACTATCTACAATACTGGGGAACACTGAATGCAATTAAAACCTACCTAAGAAAAGAGAAGATAGCATTAACTAAAAAAAGTCCGAATCCATTTATACCTAGCCATATATTGCCTATAAAACAAAACAAGCAGGGAGCTAGGAAAATGTATGACATCTTAAATACAAATGATGAAATACCAACTGGAAAACAGTCATGGAATAAAAAATATAACTTTGAAGAGAAAGCCTGGAAAACCATATATATGTTTCCCTTCAAAACAACAACATACTCTCTTTTGCATTGGTTCCAGGTAAGTCGAAATCATAACATATTAGTTACGAATAAATTGCTACACTATATGAAAATTAAAGAAGACTCTATTTGTACCTTTTGTACACAAGAAGAAGAAACAATTACTCAACTATTATGGCAATGTAATGTAACTATGGAGTTTTTGAATTTTGTCACAACTTGGTTGCAGAGTTTTAACATTTATATTGAATTGTCTGAAGAACTGTTTTTATTTGGCTTAGAAAAAGAACAAAGATTAACAAGTATCATGAAGTTTTTGTTACTATATACCAAATACTACATTTATTGCTGTAGATGTAATAAACAGCCACCAATTGTTACCGTATATAAAAAAAGATTACATTTTATGTACAAAATTCATTTGCAAATAGCGCGTGAAAATAATAACTTGGAAACTTTCCTAGAGGAATGGAATCCATACCAACTGCTATTGAACAACATTAATATTATTTCAGTAAACTGAAAATAAATGTATGATGTTATGTTTATAGCCAATCCATGCTACTTGAATAAACTGATATTTCAATTTTTTTTTTTTTTTTTTTTTTCTGTGCTAGGCAGAACCCCCCTCCTCCCCCCCCCACCCCCCCCCCTCACAAACACTCCCCACCCCTTCCCTTTTGTTGCCAGGTTTAACAAAAAAGCCAGTGCATATCTTATATCTCATTATAAAAATATATATTAAGAAGGATGGGAGATAGTATGAGAGATGTTTTTTGTTATTCAACTGTATGTATTTGATTGTATTGTAAATTTAAAAAAAAAAAAAAAAAAAAAAAAATCTTCTTTTCTGAAACCATCAGGCCCAGAGCTTAGATATTTAGTATGTAGCAACGTTCTGTGGTCACCTACATAAATCCTGCCAATCATGCCCCTGGGGTCCAAATTGGCCACGCCCCAGAGCTCATTAGCTCCCATAGACTTATAATGGAAAAAACTTAAAAAATCTTCTTCTCTGAAACCATAAGACCCAGAGATTAGATATTTAGTATGTAGCAACGTAAAATGGTCATCTACATAAATCCTGCCAGCCATACCCCTAGGGTCCAAACTGGCATCGCCCCGGGGCTTATTAGCTCCCACAGACTTATAATGGGAACAACTTAAAAAATCTTCTCTGAAACCATAAGGCCCAGAGCTTAGATATTTAGTATGTAGCAACATTAAGTGGTCTCCTAAAAAATCCTGCCAATCATGCCCCTGGGATTCAAATTGGCCACGCCTGGATGCTCGATCTCCCATACTTTTTATGGGAAAAACTTCAAAAATCTTCTTTTCTGAAGCCATAAGGCCCAGAGCTTAGATTTGTAGTATGTAGCAACGTTAAGTGGTCACCTACATAAATCCTGCCAACCATTTCCCTAGGGTCGAAACTGACCATGCCCCAGGGCTCATTAGCTCCCATAGACTTGTAGTTAAAAAAACTTAAAAAAAAAAAAAAATCTTCTTTTCTGAAACCATAAGGCCCAGAGCTTAGATATTTAGTATGTAGCAATGTTAAGTGGTCCCTACTTAAATCCTGCCAACCATACCCTAGGGTCCAAACTGGCCACACCCCTGGGTTCACTGGCTCCCATAGACTTATAATGGGAAAAAGTTTAAAAATTTTCTTCTCTGAAACTCTGAGGCCCACGGCTTACATATTTAGTATGTAGTGATGTTTAGTGGTCACCTACCCATACAACAAGCAAATTCCATAGGGAATTTATGTGCTCGCCTTATTTTTATTTGAGCTGTTAAAAATGATTAAGTTAACCAGAGGACCATTCAGGTCCTGTATCACTTACCTAAGTATTAAAGCAGGAAAAATACTGAAGCTAAAATTGTGGAAAAAAAATCAAAAAACATTATTTTAAGATTACAAGAGCCCTCAGACCAGAAGCAAAATGCCTGTAAAGTTTCATAGGCATTTGCTTAAAGCTGTGGGAGGAGTTGTGCTCACAAGGTACCTACTACTCTATGTACTTTCATAGTATTAATGAATAAAATCTATGATAAAGGTTAAAAATGTGAAAAAAGTAAAAAAAAAAAAGTAACTTCAAGATTCTGTAAAAGGCATACGTACGCATATCTTCAGACTATGGTTAAAACATCTGTATAGTTTCAGTGGGAATGGTTGCACTCACAAGGTACCTTCTACGCAATGTATACACTTTCATAGTATTGAAGCATGAAAAAAAGTCTAAGTTAAAAATGTGAAAAATTTGAAAAAAATTATATCAAGATTCTGTTAAAAGCACATGCATATCTTCAGACCATGATTAAGATAAATATGAAGTTTCAGAAGGCTCTGCATTAAACTGTAGTTGTGCTCACAAGGTCCCCAAACAAACTCGGTGAGGTCCCAAAACAAACTCGGAACCATGCAAAAAAAAGTCTAAAAATGTAAAAAAAGTAAAAAAAAATAATTTAAGGATTCTGTAAAAAGCACATGCACATCTTCAGAGACACCTGTAAAATTTCAGAAGGATTGGTTAAAAACTGTATAAGGAGTTGCGCTCACAAGGTACCTACTATAAACTCGGAACCACGCACCACGATGCAAAAAAGTCTAAGTTAAAAATGTGAAAAAAGTAAAAAAAAAAATATTTTAAGGATTCTGTAAAAAGCACATGCACGTCTTCAGACCACGATAAAGACACCTGTAAAATTTCCGAAGGATTGGTTAAAACTTGTATCTACTTATCATAAACTCGGAACCACGCACCACAAACCACAGAAAGCCGAATACTATGTCCCCTCGCTTTTCTTCGAAAAGGCAGGGGACAAAAAAATACTGGGAGCTGCCTACTAAGCTACCCATAGGCAGCTCAATAGGCTGCCTATAGGCAGCCTACAGGAAATTTGCCATGCAAATTTTGAGTGGCCTACCCCTTATATGGAGTAGGCAGCTAATAGACAATGACTAAAAAGAGAGTTGCCTATAGGCAGCCCATGGGCACAGTAGGCAGCAAACATATTTGGAGCTGCCTACTGTGCTATTCTGCTTTCCCCTCTGTCATTGGCTACTGAGCTGCCTACCCTACCTATTCAAAGGGAAATGAGCTGCCCATTCTGCCTACTGAGCTGCCTACTCAGTTGGAATTGAGCTGCCTATTCTGCCTACTGAATGTTCACTTGCTACTGAGCTGCCTACTCTGCCTATTCAGTGAGCAGCCTATTCTGCATACTGCATGTTCACTGGCTACTGAGCTGCCTACTCAGTTGAAACTAAGCTGCCTATTCTGCCTACTGCATGTTCACTGGCTACTGACTTGCCTACTCTGCCTATTCAGTTGAAACTGAGCAGCCTAGTCTGCCTACTGCATGTTCACTGGCTACTGAGCTGCCTACTCTGCCTATTCAGTTGAATCTGAGCAGCCTATTCTGCCTATACTGCTTGCTCATTAGCTACTGAGCTGCCTTCTCTGCCTATTCAGTTGGAACTGAGCTGCCTATTCTGCCTACTACTTGTTCACTGGCTACTTAGCTGCCTATACTGCCTACTCAGTTGGAACTGAGCAGCCTATTCTGCCTACTGCTTGTTCACTGGCTATAGAGCTGCCTACTCTGCCTACTCAGTTGGAACTGAGCTGCCTATTCTGCGTACTGCTTGTTCTCTGGAACTGCTTATTCTGTCTACTGGTTGTTGATTGGCTATGGGGCTGCCTTCTCTGCCTATTCAGTAAGAACTGAGCTGCCTATTCTGCCTATTGCTTGTTTATTGGCTACTGAGTTGCCTACTCTGCCTATTCAGTGAGAACTGCTTGTGAGCTGCCCATTCTGTCTACTACATGTTCACTGGCTGGCATCGAACTCAGTACCTCTAACAGTAGATTTGTTTGTGTTGAGGTTTTATGGCCCACTCAAAGCATTAGGATCATGTAGAGCATGGTCAGTTTACCTTACACACTTTTACTGGACAGGCTTAGTCCTCTAAGCGGTTAACCAGTGTTGTGCACATTCTTTCACGAGAAACTGACAACTGCCCTTCTTGAATCAGCGGAAGGGAGAGAATGACCGTAGAAAATATTCATGATCAATAGCCATAAAAGAATGTTGGCGACCTCAGCGGGGGTTGAACCAGCAACCTCCTGGTCTCCAGTCAGACACGCATCCAACTGAGCCACCAAGGCTGGCTCTAGCAGTAGAGGCAAGTGCATTAACCACTGAGCTTATCACAATCTACATGGGCTACATTTAAAGAAAAGAATTTGTTCACAGAGGGAGCAAATTCTTTCCTAGAAGAGTTACTCCTGTTTGGAAAGGGACTGAAAGCCAGGGAAGCAAAGTCGTGTTTCCAACAGAATGCACTTGACCATGGACAATTAAATTCAAATTTGCTCATTTGAGCAAACAATGCTGGGTTTATACCTCTATGATACATTATGGTTATGTATTGATAGCATTGGTATCAGTATCAACCCTCTGTATTATTGGACCTTCAGCTTAGCTAATTGATCTCAGGCTTATAAGTGGGTCTCAGGTCGATAATTCAAGCAATAATCATACCCCATCATGTGAAAATCTCAATATACATGTATAAGGCAAGCAGATCTATGTCTCTTAATGTCAGTATTACGCCAGAATTACATATTGACTTAAATTAAGTGAATTAAACATTTTTTTCTACCTATAACAAGCATATTAGTTGGTCCACTAATAAACAAACAAGTACGTAGTCTTACTTACATTCACTGAAATAAATTTCTGTTTTATCTAAAACATCCTAAATACACTTTTTTAAAGCTTTATCACAACAAAGACTTTGCAATCAAAATGGCTGCTATATTTCCTGCCAATTTCACCTGACAAAGGATTTAGGTAAAAATAGAGCTGTCTGCTGTGCCTATTGCATAAAGTAACCCAGTTGGAGCTGCCTACTCTGCATACTGCAGAAAATAAAATAAGTTTGAGTTGCCTACTCTGCCTACAAAAAAAATAAATTAAGTTTGAGCTGCCTACTGAGCCTACTGAAAGTAGTAAACATAGAGCTGCCTACTCTGCCTCCTACAGAAATTAAATAAGCTTGAGTTGCCTACTCTGCCTGTAGTAAAAATAAATTAAGTTGGAGTTGCCTACTCTGCCTATTGTACAAAATAAACTAACTTTGAGCTGCCTACTGGTTGCCTATTCTGCCCATAGGCAGCAAGAAGGGCAACAAATAGGCAGCTCTTGCCTACTGGAGCTGCCTACAGATTATATGTAAAATAGTAGGCCACGAATATAGCTGCCTATAGGCAGCCTTCTTTTTCATATGAGTACATAAGTTCTGCCAACTATGCCCCTAGGGTCCAAATTGGCCATGCCCAGGGGCTCATTAGATCCCATAGACTTATAATGGGAAAAACTTAAAAAATCTTCTCTGAAACCATGAGGCCCACGGCTTATATATTTAGTATGCAGCAATGTTTAGTGGTCCACCACATAAATCCTGCCGATCAAGACCATGGGGTCCAAATCGGTCACAGGGGGTCATTTGTTTACATAGCACTCTATAGCTAAAGAACCTTCAAAAACCTTCTTCCCTGAAAAGATGAGGCCCAGAAGTAAGATATTTAGTATGTAGCTGTGTTTAGTGGTTTCCTACACAAATCCTGTCAACCATGCCCCTAGAGTCCAAATTGGCCATGTCCCCGGGTTCATTAGCTCACATAGACTTATGAAGGGAAAAACTTCAAAAATCTTCTTCTCAGAAACCATGAGGCCCATGGCTTACATATTTACTATGTAGCAATGTTTAGTGGTCTCCTACATAATTCTTGCCAATCAAGCCCCTGGGGTCCAAACTAACCACACCCCAGCTAATGAACCTTCAAAAATCTTCTTCTCTGTAACCATGAGGCCCAGAGCTAACATATTTAGTATGTAGTAATGTTTATTGGTCCCCTACATAAATTCTGCTAATCAAGCCACTAGGGTCCAAACTGGCCACACCCCAGGGTGTCTTTGTTTTTTCTTTTTTAGCTACATAGCTAAATTAAAGGCCTTTCACAAATGCTCTTCTCTGAAACCATGAGGCCCAGAGGTAACATACTTAGTATGTAGCGATGTTTAGTGGCCTCCTACATAAATCCTGTCAGTCATGTCCCTGGGTCCAAATTGGCCATGCCCAGGGTGGGGGGTGGGGGAGGGGGGAGGGAGCCATATATAATGTTTTCCCTTATGATAAGACGCATTCAGTTACAAAGACTTTATGCTCACTGGAGATATGCCCCACCCCCTCCACTTCATAAAAGACTTTATATTTCAGAAACCGTTCAGATCCCCACCCCTAAACCATATATATTTTTATTCTTTATGGTCAGACGCATCCAGTTGAAAAAGGGAGATATTAGTAAGTTGAATTACCTTGGTGGGTAGCATAAATTAACAGGTGCAATTCCATTAACACGTTTAGTAGTCATGTCTGTGAGTTTTCTCAGGTGAGAGGTTTAGGCTAATTGAGCCTATTGTTAATTTGAGTAACCAGTATGTTAAAGTTAAAGTCGTTTAATCTGCTGCGGAGACACCACACATTCAATATACTTTGCGTAGTCCCGATAGTTGGGGTACAGAAATCATACTGGCCAAGGTTTCACTGATTGTGCAAGGATTGCAAGGATTGAACGTCCTGCCTTTGTTTCAAACCTGGGGTTCGGCATGGGGAGACGAAAACTATAGAACATTTATAGTGTATTAAGCAGTGTGCCATGCAACAGATAAGACTGAAATAAAATTTACTGCAAGCAATTAGCAATTGCAGCTTTTGATGTATATGTTTTCTTCTTCTTCTTCTGCTTCTTCTTTACCTATTTTTTTCTGCTTCTTCTTCACCTTCTTTTTTGGTGATACAAAGGGCATTTCTCGAGTATTGTTTTGTTTTGTTTTGTTTGCGTAAGTTACAAAAGCGTTGTCGAGCAAAGCTGGACTTTGATTGACATCAGCTACCCCCATCCGTATTTGCCGGGTACCACTTTAATTCCTAAACTACATGTTACATTCTGCAAAAATACATGCAAATGTCTTATACAACACTATAGTATATTCGTTTCATCATTTCATCTCAAAGTTTTAGCTTTTAACTTGAACTTACACATAAACAGAAAAAAATAAACGTGCTAAAATATTTTTAATATACCCCACCCACTTTTTGTTGTGTTCTGTCCCCTTTCAGAACCCATTTAAGGATATTTTTACAATTTTATTTTTTTCTGGTTTTAAACTTCATTTGATATAAGAAAAATGGGAAAAAAAAAAAAAAATTAAAACACCATAGTAAATGCCATTTTGTGTTCAGTGTCAGATATTATCGAGTTTATGCACTTTTTCCCATATATGCACCAAAAAGCCCCTAAAATAAAAAATTTTAGGTGGCACCACCGTAAGTTCATCAAAATAATGTCTAAAGAAGCTTTTCAGCATCGGTGCCTTTCATTAACACGAATGTCTACCTAAAGTGATTTCTGGTCCTGGTTTTTGATCACCAATTGCCTCTTTGGTAGTGGGGGTGGGAGGGGGTGGTGGGGAGGGGGGGGGGGGGACATAATCATGAAAAACAAGCAATCAACCTTGTTTTTCTGAATCCCTTTTAACTGCATAATTGTGGCTCTCATAGCTCCTGAGTAACGCATATATGATTGATCTGGTACTAATGTTATTTATTCCAGGCTTTGTATTTTATTCTACATGTATCTGCCACCCAAATAACAAGATTTATTCCTATTTTGGAAATAGTTAATCCTTTCAAACAATGCCCATCCAAGTCTTATCAAGGACTCCTTAACTTCACTGCAGTGAGTCCTTGGAGCCCTTATTTTCAAACTCTGACAGAAAATCCTGATTATTTATTATCAGTTGGTAAAAGGTAGACAACCAAAATGTCTTGTGATTTTCTTCAACCTGTCATAACTAATAAACAATTGAAACATAAGAATCTTGATTGTTTTATCACTTATCTGGTATGCGAAAAAGTGTTTTATCTCTCAAATCAGGAGCCCTTTGAACCTCTATTGTTTTTTTCTGTCTTATCTGGAGCCTAAAAAATTGTTTTAGCTGTCTTATTTGGAGCCATCAGAACCTGTGTAGCTTTATTCCTCTTTTCTGGAGTCCTAAGAAACTCTATTGTTTTATCTCTTATCTGGAGCTAAAAGCGCCTTTACTGCTTGTTCTCTATTGGAGCCCCATGAACCTCTTATCTCTTATTTGGAGCCCAAAAGAAAATTGTTTATCTCTCTTATCTGGAGCCCAAGAAATGCTAAAATCTGTTTTATTTCTCTCTGGAGCACTTAGAACCTCTGTGTGAACTTATATTGGTTAAGCTTTAAGAAGCTTTAAGAAGCTATTTTGTTTAATCTCTTTTCTTGAACCCTAAGAATCTTTACTGTCTTATCACTCTTATCTGGAGCTTTAAGAATCTTTGTTGTTTTAACCCTTTAATTTGGAGCCCCAAATACTACCATTTGGTATTTCTCTTCTTGGAGCCCTAACAACCTTTCTTGTTAATTCCCTCTTATCTGGAGCCCAAATAACTTCTACTGGCTTTAGCTCTTATCTGGGGTCAAAAGAAAATTTTTTTTATCTCTTATAAACTGGAGCTCAAAGATTTTTTTGCCACTTCTGGAACCCTAAGAAAATTATTCTCTTAACTGGAGCCAGCCCTTAAAACCTTTGTTTTTTCATCTATCTTATCTGAAGCCCTAAGAACCTTTATTGTTTAATGTCTCTTATCTGGAGCCCTAAGAGCCTTTCTTGGTTATTCTATCTTATCAGGAACCCTAAGAACCTTTACTGTCTTATCTCTTTTACCAGGACCCCCCCCAGAAACTTTATTGTTAAATACCCTATTGTGGAAAACCTCTATTTTTGTAGCTGTCTTATCTGGAGCTCTAAAGACTTGTATTTTATCTCTTATCAGGAGCCCTTTGATCTTTATTTTCATCTTAGCTTGAGCCCTAAAGAAACTATTGTTTAATGTATCTTATCTGGGGCCCTACAAACCTTTACTGTTTACTCTCTTATCTGGAGCCCAGAGAAGCCCTAATGTATGGCTCTTATCTGGAACATTGATTGTGATGGGGTTTAGCCAAACATCAACCCTTGTGGGTCATTTTGTACTGTCTCCCAGAACAAGGGAGAAAAGGGATAGAAGAGATAGTAGAGGCAGTGAAAGAGAGGGACAGGGAAGGAACAGGAATGAAACTGAAGAAACTGAAGAAACCAGAAATGTGTCATTACGAAAACACCCCTATTCAAATATATCGAACATTTCACCTCAAAAAAACTGAAAATTTTCAGATAAAAAACTCTGATATTTTTCACAGTTTTGCTCAAAAACATAGATTGTGGGTACTCGTTAGAACCGTGTCGGCGAGGCAGTTCTAACGAGTACACACAATCTATGTTTTTTGAGCAGAAATAAGAAAAATAATGTATACCCCTGTAAACCCCAGTTTTACTATATAAAAGTGGGGTTTAAGGGGGTCAAAATTATATAGGCAGGTTTTCGTGACGCAATATGACACAGATGCCCAAGGGCCATCATAACCCACACACAGGCATTTTGCAAAAAATGAAGTTGAAAACATTTAGCCATAACTCTCATACTAAATGATGGTTTTTACCCTTAATTGAATTTGACCTATATTTTATGATTATATACCTGTGTATAAAATATGAATCCACACTAATCTTTTAAAACAAATATCGAACGAGAAACATTTTTTAAAAATGAAAAAGGGCCATAACTCCGATAATAAGGGGCGGATTTTACCCTAAATGGAACATGACCTCTATTTTAAAATTATATACCTGTGTATTAAATATGAATCCAGTACACTAATGTTTTCAAAAGATATCAAACGGAAACTATTTTTCAACATTGAAAAAGGGTCATTACTCCCAAAACAATTGATGGATTTTACCCTAAATTTAGGGATCAGTGTATTCCTTGGTATTTACAAGAAAACTGATGCAAAGCATCAGTACGCTGGGAAACTAATCTGTCATGCATTACTTAGCTCCCTATAGATCATAGTATAGTGAAAAAATGTTATAATTTATGAAAGGTTGTAATTATATAAATTATCACAATACTCAACGATAAAAACATTATAGACATTATCAGAGCTATGTAAAAAAAAAATCAACTATGATCGTCTGTTTTCTAGCCCGCATACTTAATTACATGTCGCCATCCATAGCCTAGGCTGAAAATACTATATCCGAAATCATCTATGTAGCAGTGTTTCGTTCTTTTCTCCACTCATAACGTTTGCTTTCAGCCCAAATCTTTCCATGCTTGAATATCAAATTAAACTGTATTATTAAACCAGCTTATAATCTGTTTGATTTGAGAATGCATATTTCCAATCGTAAACAAAGAAAAATAGCTTTTGTTTCTTCTTCGTAGTAAGACGGAAAAAGACAAAATGAAAAATTCAAACGTGTACAAATATTGACAGCAACAAGGTCATTTCAGGTCGAATGGTCAAATTGGGGCTCCTATGGGAAAATTGCTCATTTCTCTTTTAAATGAGCAAGTCCCACATTATTACATTCATTCTACACAGTAGAATGATAAGTAGATGATAAGAGCGGCCGGTGACATGGGCGCCTCCATGATCCTTGACCTCGCAGTTGCAATCAATCGTGATGGCAAGATACCCTCTGACTGGGAGCAGAGTTTCATTATCTGCCTCTACAAGGGAAAAGGGGACGCATTGGAAAGGGGCAACTACCACAGTCTCAAGCTGACAAAGCAGGTTATGAAAATCCTGGAGAGGATTGTGGACGGCCTCATCAGACAGTTGGTGTCAATCGACGATTCCCAGTTTGGCTTCGTCCCAGGCAGAGGCACTACAGACGCAATCTTTGTTGTCAGGCAGCTGCAAAAGAAGTATCTAGCTGCCAATAAGAGACTCTACATGGTTTTTGTAGACCTGGAGAAGGCGTTTGATCGAGTGCCTAGGAAGGTCATCTGGTGGGCGCTGAGAAAACTTGGTGTGGAGGAGTGGATTGTGCGACTGGTGCAGGGGATGTATGCAAATGCACGGAGCCGTGTCCATGTTGGTGAGGGGTACAGTGAAGAGTTTGAAGTGAAGGTTGGTGTTCACCAAGGATCAGTACTCAGCCCACTGCTCTTCATCATTGTGCTTGAAGCCTTATCACGAGAGTTCCGCTCTGGGGTCCCCTGGGAGGACCCCTATGCCGATGACCTTGTTATCATCGCTGAATCACTTGAGGAATGTGTCAGGAGGCTGGTGACTTGGAAAGAAGTAATGGAGAAGAAAGGACCGAGAGTAAATGCAGGAAAGACAAAGATCATGATCTGCGGTACGGGACTGGACCTCCTGCAGCATTCAGGCGAGTTTCCATGCGCTGTCTGTCGCACTGGAGTGGGCAGCAACAGCATCTTCTGCAATGGCTGCAAGCACTGGGTGCACAAAAAATGCAGTGGGCTCAAGCGCTTGAAAAAGGACCCTGACTATAGATGTACACGGTGCCAGGGAACTGCACGCCCCTTGGATGGCAGACCACAGAAGGAAGTCCAGGTCGGACCTGACAAGCTTGAGGTGGTAGCTTCCTTTTGCTACCTAGGAGACATGCTCTCAGCAGCAGGTGGCTGTGAACTGTCAACCACAACACGTGTGAAAACCGCCTGGAAGAAGTTCAAGGATCTGCTACAAGTCCTCTCTTCACGCCACCTCTCTTTCAAAACACGTGGCCATGTGTACAGCTCTTGTGTGCGGAGCGCAATGCTCCATGCCAGCGAGACTTGGCCACTGACAAAGCCGAACCTCCAGCGTCTGCAGGGAAATGATCTGAGAAAATTTACCACAATTTCAGCTCTATATTGCATGTGAGAACTGGCTTTTTGCAACATTTTGAGATAAATTTTTTCTTTTGAAACTTCAAAACATCAAATGGAACTTCATAGCACTATATAGCACTATATAACAAAATTGGACGGGTTTTCAAAAATCCGTGCTTTAATAAAGCGAAGTCCGGGCAGACGTCGTCTGGCAGATTTATCTTTTGGTTAATTTTTCTGATAAACCTATCCATAATGCCGTTAGGTGTTCTTCCTGTATAGGTTTTATACAAATTAAGATTTTTTTTTTTTGATGAATTTCTGATAGAATTTGTCATTTCAGTGCCTTTGGCGCTTTGATTTAAACTATGTTACCAATAGCACAGTTCTCTGCTGCAAAATAAAAAAAAAATGTGGGGGTGAATAGTTATATATAGCCCCACTAAGAACCCCATAAAACTGGAAGAAAACCGAGGTTCTTCAAATGCATACACATTTTACAAAAACAACCTTAAACAGATACGCCGGGCTGGAGCCCGGAGTAAATGACTTGGTCCAACTGGAATTGGTCCAAGGAATACACCCCATTTGGTCCAACAGATAATCACTTGGACCAGTCCAAGGTCCAATGGTCCAAGTGTTTGGTCCAAGGAATACTCTGACCCCTAAATTGAACTCAACCTGTATTTTATAACTATATACCGGTGTATAAAATATGAAACCAATACACTAATCTTTTCAAAAGATATCAAACGGTACCATTTTTCAAAGTTGAAAAAGGACCATAACTCCCATAATTGATGGATTTTACCCTAAACTGAACTTGACCTACATTTTATGATTATATACCTTTGTATAAAATTTGAATCCAATACACTTATCTTTTCAGAAAATATTGAAACAGGACAGATGGGACAGGACAGACAGACCTGACATATATACGTACAGACAGCGGTGATACTATATGCCACCAAAAATATTGAAACAGGACAGACCGGACAGGACAGACAGACCTGACATATATACATACAGACAGCGGTGATACTATATGCCCCCCTCCCTCCACCTCCCCCCACCCAATCGAATATGGTGGGGCATAATAAAACATTCCCCCAACCCAATGTACCCTTACCTGCTGCAAGGATAGCAGGCCTTGCCTAACTGTAAGCCAGTATTAGTTGGATGCTTAGGTAACATAAGATACATGACACCTTCCCCACACCCGACTAAATGGCCTAAGTTATCTGGAGCACAAAGGAAATTGTTTTATCTCTCTTAATTTGAGCCCTAAGATTCTTTATTGTGTTATGGCTTACCACTCCTACCTTCCATAATCTGCCTTAGCAGATCACCAATACCTTGTGGATATATATTCCTTACAACTGCTTCAGGGAGTTGATTCTTTGGCTCAGAGGTTAGAGCATTGGATTTTTATATGGGCAGACTAGGTTCGAATCCCACGAAGGCGGGGAAATTTATTTAGCTATGCTTCATTCCTTTGTTACGACTTTCATGTCCTAAGATGGGGGCTTGTCCGTGATTAGACTTTACTTTGCTGAAAATGGCTTTGTGTCATCATGAATGATGACTTTCTTGAAGAGGGGGGTGATTGGGGGGTGTGGGGTGGTAGGGGTATTACAGCCTATCACTACTACCTTTGAAATAATCTGCCTTGCCTTGCGTCAGGGAGTTGACTCTTTGGCTCAGTAGTTAGAACATTGGATTTTAATTCGGGGAGAGTGGGTTCAAATCCCTCAATAGGCGGGAAGTTTATTCAACTATGCTTCATTCCTTTGTTATGATTTTCATATCATAAGAATTGTTTTATCTCTCTCACCTGCTGCCATGAGAACCTTTACTGTTTTATTCCAACTGAATGTATCTGCCTGCCATTAATTATCATAATATTCCAAGCGGTTTAAAAGGTTATAGCAATTTTCACAAATTGATTACAGACGGACATGCCTTGGTATGGCTGTTTATAAAGAAATCTGGCATTTGACAATTTCATTCGTTAGAATTTGTCAATGTATCTGCATGCCAAAAATTATCAGACTATTCCAAGTGGTTAAAACCTAAGAATCTTTAATATTAATCTCTTATCTGGAGCCCTCAAACCTTTGTTGTTTTATGTGGAGTGCACATTTATTATATCAGCTTGCATTTGACAATTTTATTGGGTTTGGGCTTGTCAATATGTATCTGCAGGCCATAAATTATTAATATATTCCAAGCGGTTTAGAAGTTATAGCAATTTGCAAAACTGATTATGGCCAGACGGACATGCCTTGGGTTAAGGCTATTACCATTTTCATCCTTATTACTGCAATGTGCTCTTAAGTTTTGTTTTTCAAAATCGCTACAAAAACTTCTAGTAAAATATCCTCCTAATTCAGGTATACTTTCAAGTAAGATCAGCAGAGACTTCATGAGGGCATTTTAATGATACTTGCAAAATATTGTTCTTTCTTTATAAAAGCATACATTGTTGGTACCCATTTGAATTACCTCAACATGTCAAGGCAATTCAAATGAGCACCAACAACACAAATTGACTATTCTGCGGGCTGCGGGTTGCGGTCCATATACAACTGTTCAAGTGTTGTCTTGTAATGAGGTTATTGCACAAGAAAACTGAAATGATTAAATTTATACTTTTTTGTTTTGTGTATACATCAACAGAAAATGATCATTGAATATATGCATATGTATGTCTATATGAAACTGATAGATAGCAAGACAGCAATGCCATAATTCTTTAGAAAAGGTTATTATCAGGACATGTGGCTTAATTTTATTGGCCGCTTCATGAGAAAGTGTCCCCTTGGAAACATGTGACTTGCACATGCACTTAAGGAAATACTGATCAGTCTTACATGTATGCTCTGTGGATAGTCCAGGCCAAGTACCTACTGTATGCTATCATCAAAGACTCTGCTCTGATCAGCCTTCACAGATGAACAGTCTGATATGACTTGACTTATTGCTAATCATCTTAAAGGTATATTTTGTCAAAATGCTGCCCAGAAAAAGCTGAATGAATAATGCAAGCACTGATTTTACAACATTTATCATTCTATGAAAAACCTTTCAGACAAATTAAACCCATGAGTTTACTAACAAGAGCTGTCAGCAGACAGCATAGCTCACCTGGATGTAAGGACTAAATGCCTCTTTGGCCTATCGGGGGAGGAAGGGGGCATTAAATAATCATAATTGTCATAGGGGAGAGTGTGCTGCTGAATAAAACTTTGGACCCATATCTATCATCAAACTGAACACGAACCAAATCCATCATATGGTTTTGAAATTTGAGCTTTTAAGAAGTTTAACGTAAAACTTTAGTGTAAAATTTGTCCGTGACCTTGACCTTTCAGCCATAGTCATAGGTGGGAGTATAGCTGAATAAAACTCTAGACCTATATCCATCATCATACCGAATATAAACCAAATCAATCATATAGTTTTGAAATTATGAGCTCTGAAAAATCTTTAACATGAAATTTCAGTCTGTGACCTTTACCTTAAATGCATGGGAATAGGCACGGTATTGCTCAATAAAACTTTGGACCGCTTTCTGTCATCATGCAAAATCTTAATCACATCCATCATTTGGTTTGGAAAATATGTGCTCTTTGAAAACTTTAACGTAATACTTTAATTGTAAAATTTCAAAGTCTGTAACCTTGACCTTAAGATCATGGGCATGGGCTGGGGTATTGCTGAAAGAAATTTTGGACCTACATCTAACATCACATCAAATATGAACCAAATCCATCGTACAGTTTGGAAAATACAAGGTCTTAAAAAACTTTAATAACGTAAATGTGGACGCCGATGCCATTGCCAACGCCAACGTCGGGAGTAGTGCAATAGCTCAAAAAATCCTGGACTTCGTCCAGGCGAACTAAAAAACTTGTTAGGCCAAACAAAAAAAAAAATCTTTTGATTCTCAGGCTTTCTGTTTTTTACTTTTAAAAAAAGAGCATGAAGGTAGCTTTTTACTTTCATTTAGGCTTCAAATATATTTATTTATCTATATATTTATTTATTATACTTTCTTGTTAATTGGTGCCTAATGCAATCATGCTGAATATGTTTGTAATTTAAATGTGCTCAAAAGCAATGTCTAATTGAGCGCTATTAAGGTCAATCATTTTTCTAATAGCCTAATTAATGGTCACAGTTAACACAATTATCTTTGTAATCTTTCCATACTTAAATGGTTGTCAATGCTGTTAGACACAAACAATTATTTAGAGAACAATGTTTGTTTGTTTGCTTGATTAAAATGTTGATAAATACTTTCCATTATAATTGTAAAAATTGAGCCCATGCATAACATTTCCTACTATTTCACATGTATGCCAAGCAAAGACTCAGATTTGACTGCACATCTAAAAGTTTGATGAAAAGCATCACTGTTTACTGTTTAAGGTCCCAAGAATTTCGGCTGTGCAGTTTTATCGGAAAATGCTAAAATAGTAGCCAAGTGTCCAGGTAAGACTCTGATCAACTTGGAGAGATGTAGGGGATTTCAGCCGGGAGGGGTTTTGTCCTAGTTGGAAATTTCACAGAAGGGATTTTGTCCACCTTGTAAAAAAGAGCAGGGGGGATTATATCCACATTGCAAAAAACACGGAAGGAATTATGTCCACCTATACAAAAATGAGCAGAAGGGATTATGTCCGGGAGGGATTTTGTCCTACACTCCCGAAGTACATTTAATGATTTTAATCTCTTCTCTGGAGCCCTTAAACCTCTGTTGTTTAATGATGAGTACTCTTTATTAGAGCTCGATGAATGTTTACTGTCGTGTCAAAGATTGGATGAGTTCATGAATCCAAAGTCCGTTTTTAGGTAAGCAAAACTAAAAATAGCATATCAGGTATTTTCGTGAAGTGTTTGGAGATAGTGCCAAAAGAATAGCAAACATATTCGCAATACTCTGTAACAGTGGACGAAGTGGTGTAGCAGATACATCGATCACTGGGATCTGATTGTCTTGAGAAGAGTAAATTGTTGTATTGTCACCATGCAATCTCTCTGGTTTTTTTTGTTTGTTTTTTTTTTGTTTCTTTTTTTCAGTATTTTACTTTGGATCTTTTATATCAATTGTGGCTTAAAAATTATTCATTTTTTTTAAGTTTTTATTCATACCCCACTGAAAAAAAAAAACAAACAAAAAAAAAAAAAACATCTGCTGTTCATTCACCATTAGACAGGAACCCGGCTAATTGGCACTTACTGTATTTACCCTTAGTCTGAACAAACCATGTGGACCCAGAGCAGAACGCAGAGTGCATGATTAGAGTTGTTACTGAATGTCTCTCATTTGGCAGTTTTTAGATAAATAAACAGGTAGTTGAATGGCCTTGTCAAAGTCTTGAGGCAAGTATGGTAAGGTGTCAGAATGTTTATGGTAAACATGGTATTTTTCTCTCTTCTTTCTTTGTTTTTTTAGCAATAAACAACGTCATTATCTCAACACTTTATCATCATTCAGTCTGATCAGGACCTTTGTCTGCTTACAAAATTAATGGATACTATAGAAGATATGAATGGACAGAATTAATCCAGAAAAGATCCAGATGACACTGCGCAGATGCACAGGTTGATCTTGACCTTTGCTATTCAAAGGCAATAAGAGCTCATCATTACACACCTTAAAGACTTTTTTTGACATTTAGCATGTTTGGTAAATATTTCAGCAGAAAACATTTTGAAACATTTTGAAATATTTTCCTCATTTTTTCCCCCAAAAAACAGAATTTGACATTTCATGCAAACTGTCTGTTTGATTGAATCCTAATTTCTGTTGGAAAGGAGCACATAAATTTGTTGACTGGTGAATCTGCCTATAGTGTGGTTAGTGTAAAACAGCATAAGAATTTTCACATCGCGGAGATTTAGATGAAAATAGAAAGGATAAAAAAAACGCATAGAGATAAGATATTATGAGTAAAAAAAAGACTGTTAAAGGGATCAAATCTCCGACCAAACTTACTGTTTGAGCTATGATCCAATACACATGCAAGAAACCCTATGCAGTCAGTAAACCAGAAAAAACCTAGTGGCATTATTTAAACCCCTAACAACCCTGGATTATTCCAGTCTTAAAAGTACAAAGACACAACAGTAAACATTCATCCAGTAATATACGAAGTTGCATTTGTCAATTTCATTGGTTAGGTCTTGTCAATACCAATCTGCATGGCATAAATAATAAATATGGTTCAAGCCATTTAAAAGGTATAGTAATTTTCACAAACTGAATTGGGAGGGACAGATATGCCTCGGCAGTCAACTCTTTATAAAGAAATCTCTTTTTACAATATCATTGATTAGATCTTGTAAATATGTATACAAAAACATTATCAAAATATTTCAAGCAGTTTAAAACTTAAGAACCTTTAATGTTTTTTCTCTCTTAACTGAGCCCTTAAACCTCTATTATTTTATAAGGTGTACACATTAACTATATATAGAGAGCTAACTATATATAGAGAGCTGGTGCTTGTAAAACACTATGCATCCAAATGCCTGATTCTATCACTGCTTGACTCCAACACTGCTTGCCCATGATTGGTAACAATAGTACAAATATACGAGATTTCAATGTTATTTTCTTAAAAGGGAAATGACTCTAAAATGGGAGATAATTTGGATAAGAAAAAAATATGGGTTACCTATTTGGACACCTATTTTTCCATGAGGAATCCATATATGAAATTTCAAAACCTTAGCATGCACAGTTCAAAACTTATGCTATGCATCAAAAAGTGTGCAATGTAAAAATGCCCAATATGACAAAAGGCCATAAATCAAGAACTGCTTTTCAGAATTTATTCAAAGATTGATCAGGTCATCTACTCATCAATACCAATCTATTCACCAGGTTTCAAGGCTCTAGCTTCAATAGCTTTTGAGATATTTTGCTGACAAGATTTCATCCATATTTTTTCAAAGGGCCATAACTCTGGAAAGGGGCATAATCCTGATGGAGAAAAAAAATATGTGTCAGCTTTTTTCTCATGAAGAATCTATATATGAAATTTCAAAACCCTAGCATGCATATGGTTCAGAAATTATGCTTTGTATCAAAAAGCGTAATGGACTGCCGCATGCACAGACGGATGCACACATGCACAAACATCCCAGAAGCAATATGCCCCTCCAACTTCTTTGAAGTTGGGGGCATAATTACACTAGGTGGCATTTGACATTTTCAATAAGATTATCACAAACTAATTATGGATGGACAAGCCTCTCAAGGCTAATAAATGCTGATGACAACGCCAATGCCTGGAGTAGTGCAAAAGCTCTTACTGTACTTTTGTACAGACCTGTAAGCTAAAAATGACCCAGGGTTTTCAGAGGTCCTTCAAAGTTGTGGATTGATGGATCATAATATCTCCTCCTTTCACTCAGGTGAGCAAAAAAATAGTGGACCAAGTTATAATGCTCCAGACTTCAAAGAAGGTGGAGGGGCATAAAACTTGGTGGTTGTTTGACTGTTCCTTTGTCCAGTCTTAGCATATAGTCAAAAAAAGTTACAGATAGGATCTTGAAATTTTTAAATAATATTCCAGGATTAAGGGGACTGGTATTTTTGTTCTTTTTCAGTTTAACTGGTATAGTAATGTAGTCATACTACAAAGAAAATAGTAATTTGGGCTTATACACAACCAACTATTCTATTTGTTAAATACCCTCATAGAAAATGAATGTTATTGTATGTTATTGTTACAGGAGAAACAACTCTATCGCCAGTGCCGCTGCCAGGGATCAAACGCAAGCATCTGGCATGAAAGGCCACCATTTTACCACGTCACTATTATGCTGACGGTTTGGTGTTTTAAAACCCTTTCAACATTATTTAAGTCATATTGAGACAGTGGAAAGATGATAATGAAAAGTTCTGTGCAGTAAAGCGCCCTAGGGCCTACAGTCAAGAGCTGAATTCTGGGTTTTAAAATGGGACCTTGTGATAGTGAGCTATCCAGCTGTCCAATCTCTAAAAGAGCTGGCTTGTATTGCAAGGCAGTACAATTTTGTCATATACATGGACATTTCACTACTACAACAAGTGAATAAAATATGTGTATTTTGGGTAACCCTATCCTATCTAACTTTCTTGGTGAAATCTATCATTTTTTCATGTTTTCTCAGAAAAAAAAAAAAAGGTAGGTGGTACTGTGATAAAATACTTATACTAAATCACTCTTACATTTAGGGTACAATCTTGGTCCAGATCTGGACTCTGAGGCCTAATCAAGTTTATTTAGCCATGTAATAGTTTCAATTACCAGCCACCCTGTCCCCCAGCATGGTGCCACCAATAACACCTACTGACCTTGTCATAAAAAGTAATTAGTGGAAGCCAGATTCAGAGGTAGGAAATGTGATACGTTTGCAGGGTTATCTATCTATATGGCCTCAGTATCCCCGAAATCGGTCATTCAGAGATTTGCTGAGCTATTACATAAATTACAAATTTTGTATATATGGAATCAGCTGGAAAACATGAAGCAATTCTTCCAAATTTCTTGCAAAGCAATTGTTTGCAAAAGAACCTTTCAAGTGAAATTGAGTATGATTTGGAATCTGAAAGCCAGTTTCAAAATTTTGAAGAGTTGCCAACACTGGTCCAAGGAGAAACTGTCGCAAGAAAACGACATGAGCGTATTGCATCAACTCCACGTAAGGGCTTAAGAAGAAAGCGACATCAAACATCCACACCAAAGCCAACTTATAAGGGTCCAACTAAGTAAGATGTACAGAAATTTATAGATTTCTGTTCATACTATGTGGTCATTTTTGGACAATAAATGCTTATTTAAAATTTTGTCTGTAGACTCTCTATTCAGTGATGTCTGAGAGCCAGAAACTCCAAACAGTGTAATCCCTGAACAATAAGTAATCTTTATGTGTCTGTTTGTAACAACGGTCTCCTTTAGATTCTAGAATTCTGTCATTCTCACATATAAACTTTACCATTCGTGTAAAACATTCTAAGTTTCTGTCTTGTATTAAGTCTCTGTTGTTTACAGCTATGTTTAAGTTTAAGTTCTGCATTTAATCTTTAATAAAAGATTGTTTTCTTATCGGATCAGCCCTTTCCAGGAAGCTGCATTGTCTTCTGACAACTCTTGTTTGTTTTCTGTTGTGGTTGAATTTGCAACTGTGTAAAGTTCGTACATTGTACCATACATGTACTTACCCTAATTATTGTGTACTAGGTTTTTCTTTGTTTTGTGTCATTTCCTAATATACTTTATTTACCCTAAGTATTGGGACACCTTATCTACCTAAAATACTTGTCCTAAAATTTTAAATAGCCCATTTTGCTACCCCTTGATCCATCTAAAATAATGCTGTGTGTATGGCAAACAGTGTAGACCCTGATCAGATGCCACATTTTGCGGTGTCTGATCTGGGTCTTCACTCTTTGCAAAGGCCTATCTCTCCCTATACTTAGGGTTATCACGGTATATATAATTTATTAAATCCATATAATTAATACATTGTGTTAAATTAAAAGCAGACATTTGTACATTGAAATACAAGTGTCATTTTGAGATATACTAGTGTCATTTTGAGCATTTTGATCTGAAATAAAAGTGCATGTTTATTTTTGACTGAAATAATGTTCATATTATAGCGCATAATAATTTGAGCCCCGGCATGGGAAAACCAACAATATGGTCTGTGTGCCCAGCGAAGACTCCGACCAGCCTGGACATCCACCCAGTCTGATCTGAGTCTTTGCTGTGTGCTAACTGGGTAGCTAAGGACCCATGAATTCTTCTTGCGGACAGCAAAGGCTCTGATATGATTGTGCAGAAGTCCTCTGTGTTTACAGGCCAAATATTGTTGGTTTTCTTGTCACATGACTATAGTTTTTAACTGAATGAATTTTTATCTGTATTGAATATTATGTATATTGAATATTCTATTCAAATTCTAATCATTTGTACTATTGTTATCGAATAATGTATGTTTGTCTTGTATCCAATGAATGAAATTAAATTTGCTACATGTATACACATATTAAATTTGCTGTTTTACATTATTTTATCTCTACATCACACATGTTCATAGACAAGATTTTCTCTCTGCTGTCCACCACAACTACAGACAGCTGCTATTAATTACACCCTGTGGGGCAAATTCATATGATGCTGATAATAATAACCCAATTAACCAATTATATCTCAGTCCAGATCTGGTCTGAGATCATCACGAAAACATGCCTATATAATACTGACCCCCTTAAACCCCACTTTTATATAGTAGAACTGGGGTTTACAGGGGTATACATTATTTTTCTTACTTCTGCTCAAAACATAGATTGTGGGTACTCGTTAGAACCGCCTCCTCACAAGGAGGCGGTTCTAACGAGTACCCACAATCTATGTTTTGAGCAGAAATATGAACAATATATATGGCATAGTACGGATGTGCGTGCCAAATAGCCCCCTTTTTCAGCGCTGCCAGGTATATGATTGGCCCCCTTTTTTCAACAAAAAGTATATGAATGGCCCCATTTTTCTGGATTCCTATGTGAAAGACCCCATTTTTCTGACATCCTGGTATATGCACATATTTTTCTCTCAGAGATTTTTCGAGGCTGCTTATCCTCTTGGTATTATATGAACTGACTGTAATATTTGTGTAATAACCAGCAAAAAATTAGTACAAAAAATCAAAGGGCAGTATATGAATAGGTCAACATTTTGGATGATCAAGAATATGAATGGGTCCGTTTTTTCTAAGGCCAGGTATATGAATGGGGTAGGTTTTGAAATACTGGCTCGCACACCCGTACCAAAATTACCCCTGTTACCCCCCCCCCCCCCTCCCCCCCCCCCCCCCACCCCCACGAATTGCGATATGTAACGTCTCGTCAACAATATTTCAGTAGTTTAGAGACATTGTCTCCAAATTTGTGGGACTTTTACCCGACCCGATCACATGAATTAATTTCTAGCAGCTCTGTCATGGAGGCTTTAGGCAGCCCATCTATTTCGCGAGCCCCGATGGGGGCGAGGACCGTGCTTTCCAGTGTATGCCGCTAGCCTATATATCGTTCGCTTACCTGAAATCCATTTTACTGCTTCAGGATTTTTCCTACAGATATTTGACCGTTTGTGCGTTTTTGTCTTTATTTCTTTTTGGTCTATTTTTTTTTTTTTTGCGAGTCTACACCTTACGAAAAGCAAAAACAAACAACAATGTTCAGTTTACAAACCGTTCGAACAAACACATTAATGTGTCGAAGTTTTTTTCAGGTTATCACGTAACCAAAAAAGCATAAAGTGTATGTGTTAGATGAAATTCTACATCAATGTGTACCTTATGCACAAAACCAATCGTGCTTAGCTTGTAAGTAGACGGAGAATGGAAAGAAATAAAATTCGAAGTGGAGAAAAATTCAAAATGGCCGCGACCCCAAATTTTGTAGGCTGACGTCACGTCTCGTGATTTACCATCTTGCATTTGGAATACTTGGCGTTATTGGCTGTTTTGTTGTTATTATCGGCACAGCGCTATGTCAATAGCCTGTGCCAACTCACCCTTGTTTTTCAGGATAAGCACCGAACCACCCAAGCGTTTGTTGGACCAGTACATTTTTGGTCACACACATCACTGGTCACATAGTTAGTCTATAGTAGTGCATCTACACGCCGAACCGCTTCGCGGTTCGGGTTGGACTCACTTATAATCTAGTCTATACGTAGACCCTGTTTTACATTCCAAGAAACACAGAGGTGAAGAGATAATCTATCTGAACTGCGTGTCTTTCGATGGTGCTCTGTTCCGAAACAAATATCGAAGTTAACGATTTTAAACACTACGTATTTCCATCATTTTTCTGCATTTTTTTTTTTTTTTTTTTTTTTTTTGGAACTCTTGCTAATATAAGTCCGTAGTACAATAGACACAAAACATGATAATCTTTAAGAATTTAAGTTATGTCTGCAAAAATGACTACGCAGCATGCCAAAAATCGATTTTGTTTTTCTGGCTACATACTTAGGTGTTAGACAATGTGCAAATCACTCATTTTCGATGCCGATTGTTAAAAGTAATAATACTTCAACGTATATAACCCTCAATTGTTTTAGCAACTAACAAAGGAACAGAACAACACATTATTTTCTTAAACCCTGACCTTATCCTGGGTCGCAGTTTGGTTACATACGTGTAAAGGAGGCCAACATGAATAGACAGGATCCTACCTATTTATACTCGTAAAAATACCATTAACTATTTAAGAAAAAAAAATAACACCGGATGCATTCCCATTGTCATTTTCGGCTAATAAGCGATATTTTAACCCTAACATATACAATCGATGAAATCTATGTTTGCGACTAAAACGTAAAATAATCTACTTAAACCCAGATAGAATATAAAAAAAAATCAAACCAATTTCCAATATTCGGTGCCAAAAAGTGAACTCAGGAACCAAACACCATGACTTAGGAACAGATCACCAAAATTTTAGGAACAGTGTACAATTCAGGAAGAGAACACTGTATCTAGAGACAGAACATCATTTTTGTCACAGCCCTAAGGGTCCAGGTAATTCATATGCTGTAAACGTTCCGAACGACGATGTCCCCATAACCGATAAAACACTTCACAAACACTGCAGAGATTACTGATGATAATTGTCAACATAAACTATCCGAAGCTTTTGCATTTCTCTTGCTTCATTTCATATTGTTTAAAGAATCACCTAGTATACCATATTTAAGGTATTAACAAATCATAAACTCTTTAAGTGTTAGGTTTACGATTTATTTAAAATACGGGGTGTCTATATAACACCCATTAGTCTGTATAGTGTGTGATGCAAAATATGAGGTAAAAGTACTTGACATTTCATATAATCTGGTAAATTGGCTTAAAAAAAAAACAGTTAACAACTTTTGCTAGTTTATCACTCTAAAACTGTGGATTCACAATTTATATAAATACGGAGTGGATATGTAACTGAGATATGTAATACCATTATTAGTCTGTCTTATATAAGATGTATATATTTTAAATGTGAGGTGAGAAGGTTTTGAGATTTTTTTTGATTTTTTTTTTCTTCATTTATGGGTAAAGCAGCTTAAAACAGACAGCAACTTTGCTAGTTTATCACTCTAAAACTGTAAATCTACAATTGTATAAAATACGGGATGACTATATAACACCCTTAATCTGCCTAATATATGATGTGCATATAAAAAATGTGGTGTGAGAAAGTATTTATTCCAAGGCGGTTCTTCTGTTGTGGTTTGATATTGTTATAGTTCGTTATAGCATGTATGTATTACTGATATCATTTTTATTTTGAATAGCCGTTCGGCCAATTTGTGGGAAAGTAACTATCCTTTTGGCTTTCCACTTGTGACATTTCCTTTACGGTGAAGTTGTTTTATGTTTGTGTTTCTTTCCCTTTGGTGTCTTGGATGGAAGATGTGAGGTAATTGCATCGATTCCTGACCATTGCCTTCACTTCTATTTTGATATTTGATTGAACCTCATGTGTGTTACGCTCTGGGCGGCTAAGACGCACCGAGGGTGACTTCTAACTTTTCGGAGCAATTCTAGAAAAATCTAACTTTTCGGAGCAATTCAGAAAACTTATTAACCATTATATAAGAATTGGCTATAGCCTGGATATTATGCGACAGACTGCATGCCTAGTTGTCAACTCAATCATTGTTGAGGGCTATGCTTCACTCTTTAATTGCACGACGGCGGTTCGGGCCTCAGACTCAATGATGGCCTCTTCGTAAAACTTTAACCAGTGGGTTGGGGCTTGGCGATATGTCTTTGGCTTGGCCCGCCGTGGTTCAACTTTTGGTTTTCACATTTACGCTGGCATACAGTAGAATTAGCCATGAGTACTCGTCTTTGTTTATTGTAGTGATTAATTTGACTATGTTTTTGCTTTGATGCATTGACTGAGTTGGGAGCATTTAAGCGAACCGATTTTTTAAGTATTTCTGTATTAAGAGAAGCATCGGGACCCAGGGTGAAGTTGGCTAGCTGTAAAAGTGATTTAAACTCCGCCCCCGGTGGTTTACTCTACTGACCGTTCTAAGGCGATGGTCCCGGTGTTAGTCTTACTCTTTGTTGCTTTGTGGTTTATTCTACGAGGCGATTTGTTTTATGTCTTACCTTGTGACTTTTTGTTTTTGTGTTTTTTTTTTTTGTTTTTTTTTGTTTTTTTTTTTTTTTTTGTTTTTCTTTTTTCAGTCCTTTTAGCATTGCGATTACCTCGCTTGTGGAAGAGAGAGCTAAACTTAGTGCTTTTCGTACGTTTGTTCGATTTCTACCTGTTTGGATTTGTCGGTTTCCTCTTCCTCTTAGTGTCTGGGAAGAGCTGCGGTTTGTGATTGTGACACTTCTTGGACTTTTCTCTTACCTTTTTTTTTTTTCCAATTTGATCAAGCTCCGGGTTTGCCCAACTGTACAATTTCACAGAAGCCTCTAACAACGGTAGATTTTTTTTTTTTTTTTTTTTTTTTTTTTACATATACAATTCATATAATAAACAGACATTAAAATAATACAACACTTCATACAAAATTTTGACGCAAATCTCCTCACGTTGGCACGGTTGGAGAATTATACTGGTATATTACTTGATTAGCCTGCTTGGTTAATCAATTTAATACACTCAGTATATATACCCAAACAAATGAGGATAACTGTGTGCCAGTGCGAAGAGATTGCCTCCCTTTCCAATAATATCTATACGGCGCCCTTATCTTATTTTTTTTAAAGTTTTAGTACACTTTCTTAATTATTGATCGATCTCATTATTATTATTATTATTTATTAAGCTCATTTTAATTTTATCATTTCTCTGTTTAGTCAAGGCCTTAATAACGTTCTTGTATGTTGGCAATCCCTTGAACCTTTTGTTCACTGTTCCCAGTTCTGGCTGTTTATACCATTGTATTAGACCCTTATTTGGCGGCCTCGGCCCGTCCAAGACTCGATGGAGTCTAAGTACTGCACCTCACATTGAGGTCAACTGTCTTTGGAAGGACATGGAAGGACACAACAAAAAATAAACAAAAACTACGAAAGACCGGTAGTGACTTTTCAACTACATTAATTCAAGGTTTCAACTTCACGAATTCACGATTTCAGCTTCACGAATTCACGATTTCAACTTCACGAATTCACGATGTCAACTTCACGATTTCAACTTCATGAATTCACGAATTCAACTTTACGAATTCACGAATTCAACTTCATGAATTCACGAATTCAACTTCATGAATTCACGAATTCAACTTCATGAATTCACGAATTCAACTTCATGAATTCACGAATTCAACTTCATGAATTCACGAATTCAACTTCATGAATTCACGAATTCAACTTCACGAATTCAACTTCACGAATTCAACTTCACGAATTCAACAGTTGAATTCATGAAGTTGAATTCGTGAATTCTTGAAGCTGAATTCGTGGATTCGTGTTGAATTCGTGAAGTGGAATTCGTGAAGTTGAATTGGTGAATTCATGAAGTTGAATTCGTGAAGTTGAATTCGTGAAGTGGAATTCGTGAAGTTGAATTCGTGAATTCGTGAAGTTGAATTCGTGAAGTTGAATTCGTGAATTCGTGAAGTTGAATTCGTGAATTCGTGAAGTTGAATTCGTGAATTCGTGAAGTTGAATTCGTGAATTCGTGAAGTTGAATTCGTGAATTCGTGAAGTTGAATTCGTGAAGTGGAATTCGTGAAGTTGAATTCGTGAATTCGTGAAGTTGAATTCGTGAATTCGTGAAGTTGAATTCGTGAATTCGTGAAGTTGAATTCGCGAATTCGTGAAGTTGAATTCGTGAATTCGTGAAGTTGAATTCGTGAAGTTGAATTCGTGAAGTTGAAATCGTGAATTCGTGAAGTTGAATTCGTGAAGTTGAAATCGTGAATTCGTGAAGTTGAAACCTTGAATTAATGTAGTTGAAGTGACACTACAGGTCTTTCGTAAAAAACAGACTAAGGACATGTTCTATAATTACATAAGATGAAGCCTGCTAAGATTCTACCCTTTATTCTACAATCACGCACATCACCTTATAGAGTGACGTCATTGACGTCGCAGCTGTATAACCGACGCCATGATAGACCCATCACTGACGTCGACGTATCACCCGCGACTTCTATCCCTATTAATGACATCGACGCGGTCGATGGTGAGCGCCTGCCAACTGGCGGCAACGTCGTCCGCGTAACGTCATATCATATGCAAGCCCCATTTCCATACACGCACAAACGATTATAATGTATGGATGACAATCAGGGACATGACGTTCCAAATGTCGCAATCCTAAATGTCACTGACATTACTAATGAAAAACACCTCCGACTTCCGGATAATGATCAGAGGGAGAGTAACTGGATCAACTCCGACTATTTTAAACTCGGTGCCCTGATCAGACGAAATCGGAACACTTAACGAAATCGGAACACTTAAAATATAACAGTGATTATGCAGGCGGAATAATACAAATTTTTAACAATTTCTTAGACTCATTAAATTATCTATTAAACCTAGAAAGAGAAGAAAAAAAACCTGCTATATAGGTGCCTGTATGTTCGTGCGTATGTTTGCGCATTGCATATGCGTATGTAAACCTAAATTTCTGGCCTACGCGATTCTTATGGTACTGCACATTTTACATTGGCAATTCCGATCCTGCACTGTTTTCTTATTTTGTATAAACTAAATCACACCTAGCGACTGCTGCCTCAAAACGACTGGTCAGTCCGCACATGCCAGCGCGGCCTGCTCAGTGTCCCCGATAGCAGTTACAATTCTCGCTCCCTGATTTCCGACAAGACTGCATAACCTAGCGCAGCCTGCTCAGCATTCCTGAAATAAGCCAGGTAACATATGTAGTATCGGACTAGCGCGCGCTGCAATATATAGTTTATAGGTTTACTATTCAGATACGGACACTTTCCTGCTTTTGATATTTGAACAGAAAAAGACTACAAACATAATATTAATATAAATTAACGACGCGCCGAACTGTCTAATCATAATTTAAACGGATCTTTTGCGTTGTCTAGTTGTCCTTCGAATTGGACTGTATCGGTGAGTTTATATATAGTAAGGTTATACTCTTGCCACGCATCAAATGCAAACATTATGCGATTTTCTCGCTTTTTGCGTTTCGCAACCAGTTTAGCATTATTAAATTTGCGTAACTTATATATCACGCTACTATTAATAACAATAACAAATGGTCCGACTGTGGAAAATGGACCCTACCTCTAATAGGTATTAAACTTAGTCAGCTGGCACTGCAGTCTGCTCTGGGTCGTAACAATGTGACTTTCCCATACAAATATCCCGTAGGCCTGAGGGCGATACTTTTTACTATTTCACTGCCAGTGTGATAGTAACAAAATGTCATCCTCCGGGTATAAGTGAAAAAGATAGCACATGCACGGAATACCAGGGTGATAGTAAAAAGTATGACATAGGAGGTACTACTTCAGCGTACGGGTCAGTAGTCTTGTTAGGTATCACATTCCTGAGAGAGGGATACTGAAAAAATGCCCGGCCAAGAAATATGAATATCATCAACCGAGGTGACATATAACCACCCCGTATTTTATATAAATTGTAGAGCCACCGTTGCAGAGTGAAAAAAAAATCTAATCAAAACTAGCAAAAGTAGTTGACTGTTTCCCACCTGATCCACTAGATCAGTTTTTAAAACAACCAGAAAATCTATAAAAAAAATAATGTTTTTGTTAAATGCTTTGTGCTTTTTTACAATGTAAAATAGTAAAATATTAAAGTACCACATAAAAAATTCTATACCATCGAACATTGTTGAGTTGTTTTGTTTCCCTATTGAAAGATTTGTCTAACAATTAAATAAAATGTATTCTCAAGAATCACTAACATTGTAACCCCTGAATATACAAAAATGCAATACAAATGTTGATTTATTAGCAAATGTTGCCGTCGACCGTTTTAGTTACTTTTTCACGTTTTTATTTAGAAGTTGTTCGTACTGAAAAGCTGATTTTGGATATAAAAACTTTCAGGTTACCGAAAATTTCATATAAAACAAGTCAACCATGTTTTCGCTTTTCGATGTTTACCAAACACATTTTGCCAGTATTTTTTTTTTTTTTTTTTTTTTTTTTTGCCAAATTAGAGTCTTCTGATCATATGGGCCTTTTAGCTTTTAACAACATAATCTTTTTGTAAAAAAAGAACAAAATTATCATTTACCTATGCATTCAGTATAGTAAGTGGTGTTACGCTTTTTGTTTCATTACATGAATTAAACAATTTGTTTTCAAAAAATTATAACATTGTGTGAAAAAAATAAAGTGTTTTGATACATCTGACATTTAAAATGTTTGTTCTGAAATGTCTTTTCAATCTTAATAATGTACATTTTCAGAGACATTATAATATAGCGTTGATTACTGACATAAATTGTGACGATATCTACTACATTTCTTTTTTGTAGCAGCCTACAAATATTAAAAATGGGAATCCATTATATATATATAAACATGCGAATCTGTTTTGTTTGTTTAGCTGCATCAGTATTTAATGTATGCATAGCTTGTCCCCGTCATAGGTATTATGGAATCATATGCAGAGGTATTCATGTTTTCTTCTTTTGTTGACTTGAGCATCCTACCATTTTTCAGCAATTCACTTTTGTTGATTTAACTGATTCTGCTGAGACATTATCATATAGCGTTGATTACTGACATAAATTGTGACGATGACTACTACATTTCTTTTATATAGTAGCCTACAAATATAAACATGGGATTCCATTATATATATATAAACATGGGAATCCGTTTTGTTTGTTTAGCTGCATCAGCATTTAATGTATTCATAGCTTGTCCCCGTCATAGGTATTATGGAATCACATGCCGAGGTATTCATTTTTTCTTCTTTTGTTGATTTGGGCATTCTACCATTTTCCAGCAATTCACTTTTGTTGATGTAACTGATTCTGCTGCTGCAATTCCTTTTATGCTTTATCTGGGATTGATTACATATTTTCCGCTCTCCCGCCTCCCGCCTCCAACACCCGCCCCCCCCCACCCCCTTCCCCCATTAAATTATAAATTATTCATGAGAAATAACTGTATTTACCTGTTCAGCAGAAAGTTGTCTATCGGTTGTCATAGTTGTAAGATAGTTAAAATAACCTGACAATGACAGATTTTGTACATTTCAGAAGTTCTTAGGAAAATTTTGAACAGGGGTTTTCGTTTACAATAGCGATCTTTGTGTTGTGTTTAGTAATTTTAGGTCTACCAAGGGATGCTTCATGTGTACTAAACAAATGCCAAACTTTAAAACCTAACTCATGTTTGCATAGAAATGGACTGACACTCACATATTTGCCCCCACCCCTCGGGGCTGGGAGAAATAGACTGGGCTGCATGGTGCTTCCACGCAGAGCTAAAACCGACCGCACACGAGTACTAGTAAACCGCTTAGAAGGTATAAGCCTGCGCAGGCAAAGTGATGCGAGTCCCTGCATATAAACCCCGTTGGTTTGTTTGGACGGTAGGGCTTCAGATGTCATTTCATCTCAATGTCGGGTAAATGTCCCGCATAATTGGAAGCAGCGTCTCTAAAACGACCTAAATAATGTTGAATGGGGACGTAAAACCCCAATTCCAACAAAAACTAAAGACACCCATATATATCCTATACTGCATCCATATATACTAGCGAAAAGTTTTAACCCGCCACATGTCTAGGAAAGTTGGTGGATTATTTTAAATAAAATCCGGGATGTCTATATAACGAAAACCCCAATTCAAATAAAAACAAAAGACACCCATATATATCCTACACTGCATCCATATATACTAGCCAAAAGTTTTAACCCGCCACATGTCTAGGAAAGTTGGTGGATAATTTAAATAAAATCCGGGATGTGTATATAACGTCCCACAGTATGTCTTCTTAAATATGATGAGTATACAGTGAAACTTCAATAGTTCGAACACCGATGGCTCATCTACCATAACTTATTCAAAATCCTCATACACTTTAGATAGGATATTCTATAATTAAAAACTCATTTCCTTTATGTGGTATTCATTTGGGGTTATGTTCTGTTGCGCGAATGTACGTTTCTGTGAATAATATATCGTGTTCTATTTTATTCATCCTCCGAGATCGAAATCATACAACCATCCTTCGAGGCAAGGAATTTGCTCCTTCAAGAAAATGAATTTGCTCGGTCATTAAATGGATATGAAATTTAGATCGTTAATAATATAATTAACATCGACCGAGAAAGTCTGGTTTAATAGGGTACCGGATACTTTTTTCCTTATTTTTACTAAAAAATATATGCAGTGGACACCTACCATCAATATGACATTTTAAAAGCATTGTCGGATCAAAGTCGATACCATGTCATTTTACATAGTTTGTTCTAATCATTGTTTCACTGCGTTTTCCGTATACCACCCCACCAACCAACGCACACACACGAAGAATGGTATTGCTGGAATGCGAATGGCTATTGGAAAGTAAAAGAAGGATGGACCAAGAATATTAAAGCAACTCAATACATTAACAAACCCATTTTATAAAAAAAAACACTGATTAACCCAACTTATTACACAATATATAGAGAGAAAATAGCTTTTTCAAGATTAACCATTTCTTTTTCAGTCATCACGTTAACAGGTCCATGTAACGACCACCCTAAACTCCACTTTATATCTCGGACCCATCAGATGGGCCCGAGTTTATATATAGAGACGTGAGGTTTACAATGGTAAAAAAACATTTTCATTTTGTTCAAAAAATAGATTGTGTATACTCGATAGAACTGCCTCAATGAGTCAGTCCTTATGAGCAGTTACTATCTACTTTTGGAGTAGATGTAAAAATATCACAAAGTTTCATCACAAAATATTTGTTTTGTTAAAAGAACTCTTTTGTGTGGTTTCAAGTTTTAACTTCATACAAAATGTCGAGGAAGTATGATAGAATCTACATATATATTCTACAACGGAATATGCATGTATAGTCTATAGCCCGGAATGGTCTTATGACAGTCCTGTGTAAACACAATAATTTTGTTCGTGAGTTTGTTTTCTAAGCTCTGTTTAGCTCGAATTATAGTTAAAACGCAGAAAAAAAAAAGTGATTGGAAAAAATGTCAGTTTACGGTAAAAAAAAAAAAAAAAAAAAAAAACAAGCCAGAAGTCACAGCCATAAAGTTTAATTTTAATATTCATAAACCTTGTTACAATCTAAAGGCATTAGATGTTGGTTTTAAATCTGTCTTCCGTTCGGTTCTTTCACTTTTTTTTTTTTTTTTTTTATAATCTTGCATATGCGTGGAAAACTGGGTTTTATACATAGGAATTTAGCGTTGTCTTATAAGTACAATGTAACGTAAGACCCCATAACCCGACTCTAATCTTATCGATTAAAACGTCATATAATGTTTCAGAGCAGACTTCAGTTTTATTTTATTATTATTATTATAAAAAGTGGGGTTTAAGTGGGTCAAAATTATATAGGCATGTTTTCCTGATGCAAATGCAGATACCTGTATTTGAAATGCAGATATCTTTATTTCTAAATTAAATACATATATAATCTGCATTTCAAGTACAGGTATCTGCAATTCATTAGAGATATCATTATTTATGGTTGAAATAGATATCCTTATTTACTCCTACGCGTATTTTCACATGCACTGTTCCACTTGTTACAATAAGTTGGGCAGCACATTTCCCGCCTCTGCAGACCACAAAAAAACTAATTAAAGATGCTCAAGATTTCAGCAGACGATTCACGTATAGTGTCAAACTTTATTTTCTCTTAGCAAAAAAAAAAAAAAAAAATAAAATAAATAAATAAATAAAAAAAAAAAAAAAAAAAAAAATAAATAAATAAAAAAAGACGTTGGCAAGCGTCGCGATTGGCAGGTTAAGGGTTAATCAACATGTGTGACCTCCTATTTGCTTTCCACTATATTCGTACAGGAAAGTACAGATGAATATGCATTCCTTTACTTTAAAGATCAGAGAGGAAGACTACATTTGAAGAAGTTGCCTATCCTGAAGGTGCATCCGTTACTCAGCTGATAGGTTTTTGGTAGAGACGACCACATATACACCGAGATGCCCCCCCCCCCCCCCACAACACCCCGTCCATCGGGGCTTGCAGAAATAGATTGGGCTGCATGGTGCTTCCACGCAGAGCTGAAACCGTCCGCACATGAGTACTGGTAAATTGCTTAGAAGGTCTAAGCCTGCTCAGGCAAAGTGGTGCGAGTCAGACCGTCCCTGCACATAAACCCTATTGGTTGTTTTGGGCGGTAGGGCTTGTGATGTCATTTCATCTCAGTGTCGGGTAAAAGTCCCACAAAACTGGAAGCAACATCTCCAAAATGACCTTAATAGTGTTGACGGGGACGTAAATACACAACACACATTGTTTTTTGTTTTTTTCAAGCAGCAAATAGTTATACACAACAAACTGAGACAACAGTAATAAATTTGGGACTGTTCGTAAGAAGTACCCACATTCTATATTTAGACCAAAAATAAGGAAAAGGATGTATTCCTATGTAAATTCACACGGACTTATTTGATTACATGCTCTCATAGGAATGCTCCACTGAGGCGATTCATTCGAATGCCTTCAGTCATAATGTATGGAATAGTGGGGATTAGAAGATGAACAGTATTGTTCATATTTTTGTTCAAAGACATATATGTAGATTGTGGTAAACCCCACTTTATGTAGAAAAGTTTGGTTTACCAGGGTTTTATCATTTCCTTATTTCTGCTCAAAATATAGACTGTGAGTGCTCGTAAGTTAAATCTCAGATACTGTCACAAAGTTTCGCCAGATAAATGCCCTTTTTCAGAGGCTTAAAGGACAGCAGTATCTCAAATGGGGATAGGCTGGTATTCCTAACGAGCATCCACAATAATATGTTTGGACTAGAAAAGAAAACATCACAAATTTTCGCCAGAAAAAATGTCATTGTAGAGATAAAATTTTAAAGCTAACTATTCTCTCTTGATGAAGACAAAAGCTCTCGTAATAAACACTCTTGTAAATCTCACTTTATATAGGGAAAACTTGGGTTTATATGGGTATGCAATACTTTCCGTTTTGTTCTAAAAAAATAGATTGTGGATACTCGTTAGAATCGCCTCAGTGAGACGGTAGAAACGCGCCACTATATGTCTAGAATAGAAAACTAAAGTTAAAACAAATCATTTGAACAATGCTTATTATAGAGATATGAAACACACATATGTCATATCGGTGCTCAGAAGGTGTGCGTTAGAGATTCACAAATGAGTTGTCAAACTTTCGTTTCGAATATATTTGAGTAGTTTCAGGTTTTTATAACACATCATGTATTGGTTGGCTATGCAGTTTACACGGACTATTCTCAGCTAATGATCTCGTGGAGTGATAACGTCTCCCAAATGGCAATAAGCAGCTGTTACTTAATCAATTACTGACCACATCCAATCTGCAAATTTGTTTAACAGTAATAATTTGAGACTAGGAAACTGAACTAGGTCCATCATACAGTGAAATCCAAGAAGTCTGCGTGTGTGTGTGTGTGTGTGTGTGTGTGTGTGTGTGTGTGTGTGTGTGTGTGTGTGTGTGTGTGTGTGCGTGCGGAGGTGCGCGCGCGCGTGCGTGTGTGTGTGTGTGTATGACGCTACAAAATTGAAATATAAATGAACAGACTGTACCATGCTTCAACTGACATTTTTTGCTCCACATGCTCCACGTTCATAAGCATTAAGCACAAACATATTTTTATTGAGAATGAAATGTATTTTTTTTCTTCTTCTTCTTCTTCTTTTTCTATCCCAGCTTTTGAAGTCAAAGCACTACTGGTGGGTCGATTGAACTTGCGTTTAGGCCCGAAACGGGATCCTAAACCTGAACCTGTTTCGTTAAGCTGTCTCGCGAAGAGAGAGAGAGAGAGAGAGAGAGAGAGAGAGAGAGAGAGAGATCACGTTAAAAAGTCCTTACAAATGCCCTTGTAATCTGGGGTGTACAAGGGAATACATTTTTTCTATCAACCGTAAATTGTGAGTAGTCAATGAGACGGTTCTAATGAGCACCCACATACTATGCTTGGAGCATCAATAAGAAAAAAAGGTTACAAAATGTCAACGGGAACAAATGTCTCAAAGGAAAGTGTTATGTCACACGAGTGTGTTATCCAAATGAGAGAGAGAAACGTTGCGTTATATCGCTTAGTCATGTGTATGGAATATCCTTTTACAGGTCACACAAGCCCGGTGTATTTTGGGTCGATTGTTTGTCAGTCGACCCAAAATTACTAAGCTCAGAAGCTCTTCAGTGCTGATGTCCACGCGACTATCAGTGAATTGGGGGGAAATCCAGGAAAAGGTTATTTATAGAAAATAGTCGCGTTATTCTTGTCGTTGTGACGTCAGAGTGCTGTGTAAAAGAAATCTTTTTGTGAAACAATGACTGGGCGCATGTGCTGGGACATTGGCAAACATTTTAGCCCAGATCAGACGCCGAGTCTGATCAGGGTCTACATTGTTTGCTTAAAATACTGGAAGTTTTAGCGTTAAACGAAACAGTCTACGGCTCAGTTCAAGACTATGTTCCCAGTCTGCACTAAAATACAATCGATTCTTCGGTGCTGTCAGTACTTTGATTTCTATAAATGTCAAAATTATGTACAATCTTCACCAAAGGCATAAATATGGTACAAAGAACTCTTGACACTCGCATTATCAGGGATAGTCCTTTAATTGTTTGTGTTCAGGTTTTACGTCCCCGTCAGGCTTAGACCTTCTAAGCGTTTCACCAGTACTCAAATTCGGTCGGTTTCAGCTCTGTGCGGAAGCACCATGCAGCCCTATCTATTTCTCCAAGCCCAGATGGGCGGGGGAGATGTATGTATGTATGTATGTATGTATGTATGTATGTATGTATGTATGTATGTATAGGCGTCAATTCATGCTCGCGTTCATCGGAAGGACGAATTGACGGAATGAGGGATCGATTTGGATGTGCGTGTGAGAGAGTGAACATGCATTTGCAATGACGTCATTGTTTGCGAACGGACGGAGGGGAGGGAAGAACGGACATATATTTCTTAATTTATAACTTCTAACTTCTAATACCCCGTTTATATGCATACGTTTGCCCCTAGGGGTAAATTTACAGGGGTAAACTCGTCATGTAAACGCATTTGCCCCTAGGGGTAAAATTTACCCACATGGGTAAAGTACCCCTACTCAAGGGTAGAGGCAAATATAGGGGTATTTAACCCCTAGGGGTATATTTCGTCATGTAAACTTAATATTTAATTTACACATAGGGGTAAATTTTATAAATATATTTGGAATGTCTTAAAAACATGTATACAATTTTTATTTTGAATACATTTTATTTGTTTATTTACTTGATTTCTGCAGGTATACTTTTACCTTCTCTATCACAAATAAACTTTGCAAGTTGTGGTCAGAAGTGATTTATTTGACATGAATACTATTATGTTAGCAGTTAGGATACTGATTTAAGGCAAATATGATTAATATTATTTCATGAAAATGGTCTCATCCCTTATTTTCTAAGAAAAGCAGGGAGAATTTTTTTTTTCTGCCAATTTGTCGTCTGTTAATTTTGCCCACAGAGCGGCGAAGGTTAAGGACAGAGCAAACATACGAAATGTCAGATATAAATAGAGGTGCCAGTTCAGACTATATATCTATTCAACAAACTCTGCACAGTCTGGTACTCACACACGTGGTATTTCAATAGTTCAATATGTGATAAACACTTGAGTACAAACGCACAAAATACTAGTACCGCAAGTGGATTGTAATGATCATGGACAATTATTACCGATGAATTATTTCATCTTTATATGTAGAATCTAATCTGTAAATAGGAAATGCCTTGACCAGACTGTGCAGATCTAAAGGCTGGCAATGACCAAGTCTGCCAGGCATACTTTAAGATCACCAGAATTGAGTTTCCCGGTAGACTTGGTTTCAGATCGTATGCCAACATTCAACATTATCATAGTCAGTCTGACCTAAATTAAAAAAAAAAAGCAATGTCGAATAGTTCATCTAGCTTATTAGCAGCTAGTTCTGTTAATCAGTGCTTGTTTCATGTCTGGAGCACACAGCTGATGAGTGGAAAAAATGTAAATAGAAACTGACTTTATTACATATATGACCAGCGTAAACGCAGATGGGCCTGCACATCTGCATGGGCAGTATAATAGGGGTCTATACCGTTTGCAAACAGAATCTTTGTAGTATAGTGACAAGTGTAGACCCCATGAAGGCACAAGCTGATCTGAGTGTAACCTGTTAATATATGTCATAAGGTCAGTTTCTATTTGGAGAGCCTCAATTGATTTTGGGACCAGCCTGGATTCTGATGAACATATCTATGTACAGTATGGTGAGTAGAATGTTATAAACCCTGCAGAAACTTTGATGGGGCTATACTGTCTTGCTTTTGAGGAATGTTAGCACAACAATTTGGGATACAACAGTAAAATAGGAAACAATGGAACATATATTACTGACCACTAAATAATACTTTTTTCTTCCAAATCTTCCACAGCAAATTGTCTCGTAAACTTTCTCAAACATTTCATTTTTGATAATGACAATTAACGTTGAGTACTCTCGGTAAAATTTTCAGCAGACGACATGAAATAGTTTTCTTATTCTTTTTCTCACGATACAGGCTTTGATATCCCATACAAATTGTCTCTAATGATAACAATTTCCATGAAATGCCAAATCCAATTCTCTGGGAAAAATAAATATTATCAATTTGTCATCTGCTTTTTTTTTTTTTTTTTTTTCTCAGAGAGTGGTGAAGGTAAAAGAAACAATGTAATTATAGATAGGCTTTTAAATAAAAGAGAAAACTATCATTTGCCCCTTCTTCCTATAACACATATAAACGAACCCGTTTATCCACGAGGGTATCTAACAAGGAGGGGCAAATATTTACCCCTAGGGGTAAATATACCCCAAGAGGTAACATTAATGCATGTAAAAGGGGCTTAAGTTCTTATTTCTAACTTTTAACTTCTTACTTCTAACTTCTAACTTTTAACCTCTGACTTCTAACTTCTTACTTCTAACTTCCACTATGTATGTATGTATGTATGTATGTATGTATGTATTAGTAGGCGTCAGTACATACATACATGCATACATACATACATACAACGTAGAAGTTAGAAGTAAGAGGTTAAAAGTAAGAAGTCAGAAGTTAGAAGTTAGAAATAAGAAATGTCCCTACCAGGCTTTCGTACTTTTCAAATTGAGGCGTGTTCCTCTTTGTCGTTAGTGTTATTACATGTATGGAGTATTACTGTACGTTGCGTTCGATTGATCTGAGATTTCAAAAGGATCTGTTGGGTACCTTTTTTTTTTTTTTTTTTTTTTTTTTGTCAATTGTTTGTCAATCAACACAAAGTTATTAAGCACAGCAGCATTTCGTTTCTTGATGTCCACGCGACCATCACTTATGATTTGTATGAAAGCCAGGTAACAGTTATTTACAGAAAATAGCCGCATTGTTCTTATCGCTGTGAGGTCAGCTTGTTGCGTAAGAGGGTTATCTAAAATCTTGTGCTGGGTTTGGCAAACAGTGTTGAGCCAGATCAGACGCCGCAGTACACGGCGTCTGATCGGGATCTACACTGTTGGCTTTCAGTAGATGAATTAAAGGGGTAAACGAAACAAGTCTTAAGTCCCCGTCCAGGACCATTTTCCCATCCTACACTCAATCGACCCACCAGTGCTTTCAGTGCTTTGATTGTCACCACTGCGAACTGTGCTCGGCATGTACCAGGGTTGTGGTCTCCCATCCAAGGCTGCAGGTTTTCTCTGCCACGTACAGTCACATTACGCCAGTAGTCTAGTCTATGAGTCTAAAATAAGTTTTGTGTCGAAGTAAACTAAGTTAGCTATAGTTGAACATAGCGAATGTTAACGTTATAATCTCCGACTGTCAACATTTTTATTTGCATTTGTAAATGAACCAGCTCATGAGAAAAGAGATCGCAGAGTCGATCAAGGAAGGCTCAGGTGAGCCTGATCATAAGTGCAGCCTCGCCAGGGCCTAGCATTTCGATAAAAGCACACGCAGCATTTTTAGATTATTCATTATATATTTTCCTTATTTCTGTTCTAATCATAAATGGCAGGTCCTCGTTAGAACCGCCTCAATGAGGCTTTATAACGTGTATCCACAATTTATGTTCAGAGCACAAATAAGGAGACTAATGTGCATCTAAGGTCTCAAATGTTGTATAAAGTTTTAATTAGTGTTGGAATTAAGCAAAAAAAAAATATAAATAAATAAATAAATAAATAAATAAATAAATTAATTAATTAATTAATAAAAAAAAAAAAAAAAATGAATAGAATTGACATCCAACTTAAATGCACGATAGGGCCTTCATGTAATTATTTTCAATGAATCCAAATATTTTAAGTAAATCAGTATTATATTGTGCTAATGGTCGTTGTTGATGTTCTTGTTCTTTATCGGAGAGAGCGAAATATATTGTAGAGACACGGTCACATATGAGGCGACAAGTTCTGCAACGGAAGATCAGGTGTTTTTTCTCCAGGTTCTACGCTTTTCGCCCACATCTAATTAACGATCGGCTCGAACTGAGTGAAATAATCTTGAAAACGCCGCGAATCCAAAACATAAAATAAATGTAGAGACACACTGCATATTTTTATTTCGAAGGTTTAACATCACCGAAAAAATCTTTCCAAACTGTTGTTTTGCTGCGCAATGCGGCCGTCAGAACTAGAAACAAAAATCGATAATACCGCGAACAGAGTTTTGTTGTGTGGTGTTATATATTACAGGTAAATTTTGTGGGGTGATATATTTTCTCAGCGGGAATTTAATATCGGTCTTGCGCCAGCCGACGCAAGGGAGACTACTGTGAAACTACATATATATATAACCCTTATAAAACCGAGATGCTGGAAAACAACCTAGGGAGGGTAAAATGGATGCCCTGAGTCTACTGCAGTGCTTAAAAAAATGCGGGGTGGTATAAACACCCCACAATTTTTTCACACCCCACAAGAAAGGTTTCATATATAGAAACGCCCCATATCTGGCAACTTTCTTTCTATATATATATATATATATATATATATATATATATATATAGAATAGTCCCACGTACAAGGTAATTATATAGAAAACTCAACAAGTCCGATATTGCCAAATATTCTGTAATTTAAAGGAAAACATTCACAAAATTAATAATCTGTTTAAAGTTAAAGACCTACATTAACTGAGAAAACTGATGCAATTTTAATTTTATCAAAATCGGTTGAAAATTAAGAAAGTTATGGGTATTTGAATATTTCAAACAGGGCTGTTATGTGTGCCGCCATTGTTTTCTGTTTGTGACTTGCTCCTAATTAAATATGCATAAACTGAATAACTCACATACGCAAAAACATCAAATGCTATCTTTCTGCATATGTCTTCCTTGGTATAATAACAACTTATTTTCCCTAAAATTGCAATGTTTTCTGTCTAACAGAAAGTTTTATTGTCATTTTAGAATTGTTCAGTTCCTCATTAAATATTCAAAATGGCGGCGCCCATGTCAACATTACAAAAGCTAAAAACTCCAATAACTTCATCATTTCTTCCTCATTTCTTATTGGAATTTGATAAAACTTGCACCAAAATGTTTAGTTTGTAAATATCATGAACATCAGACATACTTTTAATTTTGTGAGTGTTTCGCTTTAAAATTCTACCGCGGTTTCACTGATTAGTACAGATTTTCATGAATACATTTAGTGAATATCCTAGCAACGAGAACATAACGTCCTTGCACAATAAACTGTTGACGTAATTACCGGTTAAATAGTCCTGGTTTGTGAATACCCTGATGGCACCAGTACCTAAGCAGTCCTCTTTAGTTTTGATTTTAACTTTTTCTTTTGCCCGTCGTAGTTGCAGTTTTTGTGTACATCTTAAAAAACGGGAAAACCGTATATTTGGGATACACATTTTTTCACACAGTTCCCAGAGGGCACATGACGTAAATATAACGTCGCCTCAACGTCGATGCAACGTCATGACGTTGCATCGACGTTGAGGCGACGTTATATTTACGTCATGTGCCCGCTGGGTTATCTTTATGTTCACCTACGTTCAGTATTCTTGTTTGAGGGCCACGGATTTGCTGGTTATGTGCGGTAACCCTCTTACGCAAGACGTTACCAGTTTCCCTAATATATTTCTCCCCGCAGCCGCTGCATTTCATGACATGGCATTTTTGACCGCACATGACATATTTTCATGGATTTTGAAGTTGTTTCCGCATTTGAATTTTATTTACTTCCCTTCTTTCAGATAAATACTGAGGCCGCTGTTCGGTCTCTTACATTTTGTGACACTTGGAATGTCATTTGAGGTAAATTTTGCTTTGATAGGTAGACGTTTTAGATTACAAGGTTGCCTTTTTTCTAATGAACTGATATTTAGATAAAATGTTGGGCTTTTTTATGCCCCCCCCCCGCCCCCACCCCACGCCTGCCGAAGGCAGGTGTGGGGCATGCATGTAGCGTTTCGCAGTGATGTTACGTGCGTACATGCCTATGTCACGTTTCTCTTGGAGGTCATAACTTGGGTACCTTTTTATGCTAGGAAGTTGAAATTTGGTATGCTACTTACCCAGCCCTTAACCTTCAACTCTGTGCTAGACTGGCTCCTGGGTCATACCCTAGGGTGAGACTAGGGGTCAAAATGTATTCAAACATTTACAAATGTTTAAGTTTACATTCAAGTTTACATTGACATTTTCGCCCGCGTTTCTCTTGGAGGTCATAACTTTAGTACCTTTTACGCTAGGAAGTTGAAATTTGGTTTGCTACTTACCCAGACCTACACCTTCAACTATAAGCTAGTTGTCCCTGTGTCATCCCCTGGTGTTAGGGTTAGGGGTCAAAATGTATTACAGGTAAAACTTGGGTTCACCCTAGGAAGTTGAAATTTGGTATGCTACTTAGGTCATAACTTAGGTACCTTTCACGCTAGGAAGTTGAAATTTGGTATGCTACTTAGGTCATAACTTAGGTACCGTTTACCCTAGGAAGTTGAAATTTGGTATGCTACTTAGGTCATAACTTAGGTACCTTTTACGCTAGGAAGTTGAAATTTGGTTTGCTACTTAGGTCATAACTTAGGTACCTTTTACGCTAGGAAGTTGCAAATTTGTTTCCTACTTATCCAGACGTAAACCTTCATCTCTGTGCTCAGTTACCCCTGAGTCATGCTCTGGGATTTGGCTAGGGGTCAAAACGTATAACATGTGAAACTTGGGTACCGTTATGTCGATGCGGAGAGGTAAAAAATGCAGAACACTACTTTTTGATGCGCACTTTTTACAGAAACAAACGAGCGGAACTAGTTCGTGTTGTTTCTCAGTTTTTAGGGTAACTATTGATTGTTTGTTGCAGGGAAACAATGATTTATCATATCAAACAAATGTTCATATATTCGAGGCTGCGCAAACATACATAAAAATGTTAAATATTTTAAGACAGGTTCACTGGCACTGTGGTGTAACTTATAATTTATTATGGTTTATAATTATGATTTTTTGTACTGGCTTTGAATCTAGTATATTTTGGTTAGTCTTAGAAAGATACATAAGTATATATTGACATGTATAGAATCTCTTGAAACTAAATATAGAGTCCGCAGCTACCCGGGCTTTGTATGTTTGACCTATGCTCTCAACCCTCTGTAGATTCGGTATAATTAATCTCCACCCGTTTGTATGGATTGTATGGATTATGTCTATGAAATATTTCTTTCTTTTTTTCTACATTAATAATTCATTTTTCTTCTTGTACCTCTTTACTAGTTTGCCTTTTGTTTATAGCATTTTATGCTAATCTGTTGTAATAGTCATGATTTCCATCTCTTATATAACCATCGGCTTGCTTACTCAATAAATATGTTTTGGCCATAAATGTTCACAATAGATAATGTATGCATTAGGAGATGAACTAAACAAGCAGTATGCTTTCGTTCAAATCCTAATGAGTATAGTGTGTATGTATGACTGTATTGTGACTTCGATGAAATAAGATATGTTTAAACCAAAACCGCAGTTGTATAAAAGGGGGGATTTTGAGCATGTAACCCTCCAATGAAAACAGCGTTTTTAAACTTCCTTATTTATTTTCGTGCTCTTGGCACAATACAAGAGTGCATTCTTTTAAGTCTGCATTGTTCGTCCATCTAATGTTGTTCTAAGTTGTGCCCAATCCCTTTGTTTAAAATAAAATAAAATATGATTAATCTAATCTAAGTCTGCATTCACGCATACAAAAGAGAATGACATCAGTTTAGGCCACCTTGATGAAAACGTACATTTTTGTAGCTGTTACTACTCTCTGACGACAAATAGATAAAATATTTCTTGTTTTTTTTTTTTTTTGTTTTGTTTTTTCAGAAAACAGAGTTTGACACTTCATGCAAACTGTCTGTATTGAAATGAGTCTGTAAGCGGATAATGAAGGCCCGGGTCAAACTACGTGGGCATGCAGGCTGTTATGGGCTTTTGCCACGTATGCGAGCAAGGCCTTTTTTGCATGACATGACCCATGTACTTTAACGCTTAGGACTCAGGGTAAAATTTTCAGCAGACGACATATTGAAATATGTTTCTTATATTTCCCAGAAGACAGGATTTGACATTTGAATAAGAAACGATATCAATTTGTCGTCTGCTGAACTAGCCCAAGAGCGGTAAGGGTTAATGCATACTTGAGCCGCAACTTGAGGGAATGTACAATCTGACATGTGCACCCAAGGAAGACACAAATCAGCTTGCGCACCCGATCGGAGTCTTCGTTGTCCCCATTAATATATTCTGCATCCTTGGCTATCCAAAATGCGCCCAGTGAAGTTTCTGATCAGACTGTGTGTCCGTATTTACCTTATGTACCTATTTATCCTAAGTTTTTCGAACAGACATGCTTGAGCTAACAGTGTAGACTCAGAGTCTTCAATATTTGACTTATATCCAGTAATTTCATCACGAAAACACGCCTATATAATTTTGACCCCCTTAAACCCCACTTTTATATAGTAAAACTGGGGTTTACAGGGGTATACATTATTTTTCTTATTTTGCTAAAAAAGACATAGATTGTGGGTACTCGTTAGAACCGCCTCGCCGAGGCGGTTCTAACGAGTACCCACAATCTATGTTGTGAGCAGAAGTATGAAAATATCTGAATTATTTTATCTGAAAAGTTTCCTTTTTTTGGTTGTAAAATTTTCAATATATTTGAATAGGTGTGTTTTCTTAATGTCATACACATAAACAGATACACGTATTTAGCCTAAGTTGTCAGATATGCAGGCCTTAGTAAACAGTAGACCTAGATCAGACGCCGCGTTTTGCCCCTCACCTAGTAGGGTTTTTAGACACATCATCAGGTTATCCGATGGACTTGTTCACATTTACAGGTTTAACCCATTTTAGTCTGGAGACAGCGTGGTGATTTGCGATGGCGTACCATCGACTGCGCGATTGTTAGGAGTTTTGTTTGTTTGTTTCTTTCTTTCTTCCTTTTCTTTCTAACGTTCTATATCTTTCTTTTTTCTTTCTTTCTTTTTTTTCTTTCTTTCTTTCTTTCCTTTGAAATTAATCGAATTTAGCGTGAGAACGAACTTACCAAAACGAGGACGAATTGAAGAGGATGGATACGAGTTGACCAAATGAGGACGAATTGACCGAAAAACATATTGTTGAGTACGAATTGACCGAAAAATGAGTACGAGTTGACCAAAATGAGAGCGAATTGACTTAAGTACGAATTGACTTCGTACCTAATAAGGCCCACCAGGGGTTTTGGGAAACAAGGGAATAAGGCAATTTATTTAAGGGGAACAAGGGAACAAAAGTCTAAAACTGAAGGGAACAGGGGAGCAAAGGCACTTTTGGGGAACAGGAAACATAGAAAATCAAGATTTTGATTCTGGGGAACAAGGGAAAATGCCGATTATTTCAGGGGAACAAAAAAACAGGTATCCATCACCCCTGGGAGGGCCTCTCTAATGTTTTCCAGATAATTCGACTGCTACACGGATCAGTGAAGTGCTTTGCAGAAATAAGCAATGAATTTGTCACAGCTAAATGTTAGAAATGTTTAGAAGGCGAACAAATAAACACGTCAAATGTCACATTTACTTATCATACATTTGTTATTAAAGTTGTTTTCAGTTTTTTTTTTATTGTCTTCCCGCTCATAGAGGGTGCACTTGTTTGTCACGTGGATAATTATATTTGCTGGATGAGTATATAAGCCGGGAGTAAAGCCCGAAAGCCGGGAGTAAATCGACAAGCAATGAATGATGGTATTAAATGGACACCTATAAACTATATAAAATTCGGAAAATATGTATAATTTAGACTTTCTCTGAAAATGCATATAAATTCTTTATCCGTAAATTTGGTGTTTTCAAAATTTAGCTACACAGACGATCATATCGTGTAACATGTGACCGGGAGTAAATTACGCAGTTTTGACGATATCAAGAGTTCCTCAAAATGCCATCTCGTCTATCTATCTATTCATACTGCCACACGCCCTCGCAGAAATTCTAACGTTGCGTCTGTGAATATCAGACAGGGGAAATTTGTGATTATAGTACAGTGATGAAAGTGAAGGCTAAAACAGATAATACGTAGGTTAGAATAGTTGAGTTCAGCTAAAATCAGATGAAAACAAACATACAGGGATCTATGAGCGTGCATGCTGCAGCTTGCAGACAGCTGTTTTGAAGGCTTCAAGACTCTGTAATATGATTCAGGAAAGACATTCCATTGTACTATGGCAAGGGGAAAGAATGAATATTAATAATAATCTCTAAAAAGGATGAAAAGGTCATGGAGTGACAGTACCGTGAAACTCTGTTACTGTATTGTACATGATCCGGAAGGGGGACAGCAACTATGCCATCAATGATCTTGTAAGAAAAGGCAAAGGCCAGCATCAGCTCTCCTTTGCTCCAATGCACGCCATCCAAGATCATGCAATATCCCAGTTACACTAGCCTGTCTATCGAAATTACTGACTGTCCAGTGAGCGCTCTTCGATGGACGTTCGATTTGGGAAATCCGCTCCTTTGAATGCGGGTCCCATACTGGGGACGCATATTCGAGCTAAGGTCTGACCAGGGTGTTGTAAGCCATTTCGCGCACCTTTGGCATCTTCGTTATGATGTTTCTACGAATGAAATCTAATGCCCGGTTTGCATTTCCAACTATACGGTTTACATGGGAATTCCAGAAGTGACTGCTGGAGATATCAACTCTGAGATACTTGAGACACAAGTAACAGTCTCCAAGAACTGGCCATGGAGTCTGTATTGAAAGGTCTCCTGGAGCCCGTCACCTGTACCACTTGACAATTCGAGGTGTTGAACTCCATATTCCACCTGGTTTCCGAAGCTGAGAGTCTATTAAGGTCGTTTTGGAGGGTCGTGCTATTATCCCCCCTCCCCCCCCCCTTTCTACCGTAAGATACAAAGCTGTGTGATCGGCAAATAGGCGTACCCGGAAACAGACAAGTCGTTAAATATAAATAAGGACGAGTATTGGCCCCAAGACTGAACCCTGGTGGACACCAGAAGTAACCGGTGTTGATTACGATTCCTCTCCATCGACAACTATCCGCTGGGATCTGCTACGAGGAACGCACGGATCCATCCCAGTGCCTGCCCTCTTATGCCATAATTATGGAGCTTCCACCGAAGTTTGCTGTGGTTGACTTTGTCGAATGCTTTGGAAAAGTCAAGTAATATAATGTACATCTGTTTACCTTGACTGGCATTCCTTGCAAATTACTCTCTGAGCATGACAAGCTGGGTCTCACATGACCTCTTCTAACGGAACCCATGTTGGAGGCGGGTTGGAGGTCATACAGGAGATCCTGCTTATCAAGATGCTCGACTATGTTTGATGCAAGGATATGTTCAAGAATCTGGCAGAGAATGCAAGTGAGCAAAATAGGTCGATAGTTTGCTGCTCGCGATTGTTCGCCCTTTTTGAAAACTGGTATGACATTTGCCTTCATCCATTCTGATAGAAGCTTGCCTGATTCCAATGTTCTTTAAAATAGTTTTGATAATAGGATCTTGTCAGGGCCAGCAACCTTCCCGGGTTTTAGGTTTTGTAACAGTTTTAGTAAGCCAATCAAGGAAATATTGATATCGGGCATGATCGGGGTTGAGTTCTGAAATGTATCCGGGATGGTGTCAGGAGGCATACCTCCTGCGTCAATTAGGTCCTGCACTCGCATTTGTGCCGATTTGCGGCGCGGTTAACCTGCTAATGCACTCTTTTCTACAGCCGAGTCAGCCGGCAGCTAATCGGCTTAGTCCGTTTTTAACGGATAAGTTAGGCAGCTAATACAGAATGGACAAGTAATTCGTCTGAACGAAGCCGCACTGCTTGATCAGCCATATTATGTTTAGTCTGTGCACTCTTTTGTAACCAACTGCCATCGGCTGGATCGGTTAGGTGAGTAAAGAGTGCGCCCACCGAGACAGAATCGACCCGTCCTAAAATTAGTCAAAATCGATGTACGCCGAAATAGCCAGGACAGCCTTCAGAAATGCTAGTTACTCACGGGTGTTTAGCCCTGCCACCACACCCCTGTTTCTGTTTGCGCGCGTCATTAGGTACAGGGATACAAGGCGAAACGTTCGCTGTCAATTTGCACTACTGAAAGCAGCCCTGGAATCTTGTCTGGCCTTCGAGTGTGCATTACAATCTTTATCACTACGAACCGTGATTATACGTAAAAGCAGCCAAGTGATTTGGCAAAAGCACTCAATGTTATATTGTTTATACCAAGCGTTATGTTGCACATACCTAATACTATGTAAAAGTGACCTTCTACATTACAAAAATATCTTATTATTGTATAATAAATACACGGTATTGTACCTTGTGAACTTAGTATTATGCATAGACGTGCCTTATGGAACCTTGTACCTTACCAATCCACTAAATATGACTTTATTTTGTCTCCTTGTTATGTAAAATGCACAGACTACTATATGAAAGCAGCCAAGGGATTTGGCAAAAGCACTCAATATTTTATTGATTATACCAACCGTTATGTTGCATATACATATTATTAGGTAAAAATGACCTTCTACATTACCAAACTATCTTATTATCATATAATCTATACCCCGTATTGCGTCTTGTGCACCAATTATTATATACATACTTACCTTAAGATAGTTATGGCTTTCCATACCTGACACCAAGAGGAAGAGGAAACAGATAAAACCTGACACCAAGAGGAAGAGGAAACAGATAAAACCAAACAAGCGTAAATCGAACAAATATATGAAAAGTTACTTAGAAAATTATTTAAAAAAAAGTCACGATCTTTTACCGGCGGTATTATTATTATTATTTATTTATTTTATTTATTTATTTATTTATTTATTTATTTATTTATTTAAAGGGCCTTCACTCTACATTCGTCAAGTTTCACTTTACACATCGATTACATGGGCTCCAGCAGCAGAAACAACGTTCTACACAATAAACAGTAAGAGATGATTCTCAAATGAGTGTACTTCACGAAAATGTACATTATTTGGCGATCAAGGATGCTGACGAGTGTTTGTACGTCTATACTTACAGTGTTTATATTTTCGTTTTCTCGTTTCAAGATGGAAAACTCGACACTGTAACTATACCTGCATGCTTTGGGTTATTTTGTAAACAAAAGTCAGTTTCGGATAAAAAGCCTCATTTGGTTCACCTATATATTCATATGAAACTGCTGACGATTGGCTTCCCAGTTAGCATTCTATGTAAATCTACATCGGGCCGTCATCGGCCCGTCAGCTACCCTGACGGGCCGATGACGGCCCGATATAGATTTATGTAGAATGCTGACTGGGTTGTGGCCTGAAAAGGTGGAAAATTAACTAAACGATGGTTTTTGTGTGTTTTTTTTTAAATTAATGGCAGTGTCTAAGTGTGCTGTTACAAACATAAGGTTTGAAAGAAAGTATTATTATTTGACTCATTAAAATATACTGTATATTCAATAAACTGATTTGCTCTGTGTGCTTCAGTTTCACACTGGCACCCCACCCACTTGGAGTCGACCAAGGTGTTCAACAGCTAGTCCTTAAAGGAGAACGCAACATAACTTGCTAGTATTTTCCTGGTGTAAAGTGCTAAGAGACATAAGGAAGTTACTGTGGTTTGAATGTATTCAAAAGGGCCGTCATGGATGCCGCAATAATTTAGGCTTTGTAACGTCATACAGCCCAATAAAATATACACAAACCTAATTATAATAGGTCTTCAAGAATATTTTGCAACAGTGTTAAACATATACTTAATTATAGTGACAAGCAATCATTTCCTCCGAAGTAATTCAAAATTGTAAGGAAAACAATTTTTAAAAATAGAAATCTAAACTTTTGTGAAACCTCATTAAATATCAAAATGGCGGCGCCCATACCACCAATGTTAAGATATTAAATTGTCCATAACTTCCATAATTCTTGACCGATTTTGATCAAATTAGTATAAAAAATTATGGTTTGTGAAGCTCTTTACTGTGCAGTACGATATACTTTAAGGTTGCGTTCCCCTTTAAATGCTCAAAATTTTGTGTCTACAAACTTCTCATTGAAAATAAACTGACCCTTATAAGCGATAAAATGTTGTTTTCGCCCATGTATAAAATGTGTAAGTAGCTGCACGTTGAAAGACAGGAACACGAAAAGTTCGGATATTTTCCGACCGCCCCTCGCATATGCTTTTAAACTAGAAACCTAACAGTATCATTGTTTCTGCCCTGGCCTTGACTTTTCACTTTAGGTAATACTTATAACTGTATACCCTAATAAAATTGGAAAATACATGTAGCAAGGCAAAACATAAACCCAATCTATTAACAGACATTGGTTTAAACATATTTTATTCAAGAGTATCAATTTAAACTTCAGTATTGTAAACAATAAAATATAGGATTAGAACGGAAGCATACAAGCTTATATAGTTCTTCTCCATACAAAGTCGTCATTGTAAGTATATGGCAAGTTTTGAGTAAAAAAAACCCCAACAAATTAACATGGTCCATTATGAAATTTAGGAGAAATAAATTTCTTGATTGAGAAAATACAGTCCACTCGCATTATCTCAAACGCTGATAACTCAAACCAATATAGACCAAGTCAAGTCCTTGGTGCTTGAGAAAATGAGAGTAGACTCTAATGTTTATTGAGTTAAAATATGGTAAGTTAGAAATGCAAGATGGAAATGAACAGAATGACAACAAGTAAAATGGAAGTTTGCTTTTCGGGAGGCAATGGAAGGGGTTTGTGCACTGGTAGAGTCATGACTTTCGGGGGTTTGTTCTGTTACAATATTAAATACCATCGCATTCCTGGCTCTGTAACAACACATTTGTTAAAAATTTTGTAATCCGTTTTGTATCTAATATGTACTTATGAACTTTATTGACTATAGATATGTTTATGTCAAGAGAGAGTGTAACATCTCCAAATAATAAGAGTTTGAGCGTTACTGTCTGGTACTGGGTGACAATATTTAATAGCGTTGTTCTTTGCTCATTATAATATGAATACTGGAGGAAAAAATGGTTGGTATTTTCCACAGATCCACAGCGGCACAATGGAGAATCAGTTAAGGTTTTTGAATAGAGATCGTTATTTAAGGAACTACAATTTGTACGAAGTCGTGTGTGTAGTATCTGTGCTTTCCTTGTGCCACTATAGAAATGTTTCGTTCCCTGTTAAGATTGTGTTTGGACGAATGAAGCGAGTCTGACTGTCTAACATCGTTAGTTAGGTCGTTCCACACTCTAACTACCGACGGAAAGAATGAATTGTAATACTGATTCGTTCTTGAGGCTACAGATTCAAGAGCATTTGCATTTCGTAGATTATAATGGGAAATGGTATTTACAGAGTGGGGAACTAGATCAGAGAGATAAGAAGGAGATATATTGTTAATCATTTTGTAGAAAAGAGTTAGTTTGTGAAGTTTTCGTCTTTTTTCTAGTGAATCCCATCCTGCCTCAATATGCAGTAAGTTTAAACAAATTAATTTGGTGGTACCGGTAACTATTCTAGCTGCCTCGATTTGTACTTTTTTAATTTCTTGTTTTTTGTATTATGAGCAGTTATCCCAAACAACATCACCATATTCCAAGATTGGTCTAATAAATGCTGTGTATATTACTTCAAGTGACTTTCTGTCTAATCTAAACTTTAACTTTCGCATGACATTTATTCTTCTCCAGGCCTTCTCGAGTATATAATTAATTTGGTCGTGCCAAGTTAAATTGTTTGAAAAGTATAGATGCTTATGAGATTCGACTTCAGTTATTTGTTGGTTTTGCATATAAAGGTGTGGGTGTAAAGGTCTGTTCTGTGACGTCCCTCGTTGCTAGATGAACCTCAGTCTCTCCAAGCGAGTGAAGCGCGCGTGCTTTGCAAGCTGGCAGGGGGAGGGGATGGGAAAGACGCTTTCTTTTCTCCAAATAGTCTTCGCTACACAATAGCGAGAATGTAATCAAGACTATGAGCCCGTCTGCTGCTTAATCATTATTATTCTCTCTCATTGTAACATCCACACGTGATAAACTAATTGATAATATTGTAATGGCTCGACCAGGTGGTGGTCTGCCATTACAATTTTGTGTCAGAAGTGTTGGATACATGAAAATGACTAAAACAACTGAAATAATTAACACCAGTTAGGCATATTTTTTTTTCAAGATAGTAATATAATCAGGTTGTCAAAAGAACACACTGGCTGTAACTAGCTTGCTGGATAGTTGTTGGTACGTTCTGGTAGTTTGAGCCTGTGGTTCTCGTAGCTGATCTCCTGAAAATAAAGTGAGTTTTGATCATAATATATGACTAAAATCCTGGTGTTCGGTCTTTGCTATTGTGGAAGTGAAAAGAATAAAATAAATAAGATAAATAAATAATCAGTAAATTAGCTAAATTTCAACATGGCAAGTGAGGATAATGCCAATGCTGAAGTGAACATAAATACTGTATCCCACTTCTGACACCAAATTGTAATGCAGACCACCACCTGGTCGAGCTTATACCTTGGAAAGGTCAGGGGGGGGGGGTGATGGTGCTTTTATAATGAATATATGTGGATCCGACCTGGGCCGTGTTGAATGCTTTAGGGGGGTAAAAAGATAGACAGCCATATTTACAATTTCTTAATTTTTTAGTTTTTCCCTTAACAATAACAATACTGAGTAGAGCCCAAACTAAAGGTCTTAACTAAGTAATTAAATAACAACGGAAGCACATTTACAGAAGGGTGTGTAGTTGTTAAATTAGGGGTATTTCAAAATCTCAGAGTATCCCTAATAGAAGAACTGCATATACCTAAATTTGCAGCGGCGTCTGTATATGATATAGTGGAACTTAATAAATCTAAAATACAATCATTTAAATGCTGTTAAATGTTCTGACACCAAGATCTCACTGATTTACCGTTGCCTTCGTTAGGACATCAACTCTATAGTTGTAGTCAGATAGCTCAATCTACCCTAGATAAAATAAACTTTCCCGTAGTAGTTATGTTACCTCAAACCACCTATAATTGAGAGGGCAACGGATGCTTTTTAACTACACATCAATCAGTTACTGGATATGTATCTGCTGTCGGTCGTATCTGCAGTCAAACCAGGCTGTCAGTCGTGTCTGTATTCAAACCAAGCAAATATATTTTATTCTATTCTATTCTATATGCGATCTCTCACCTAGCAGATACGTCAGCCGACACACATAACTGGTTTATAATTGTTTTATAACTGTTTAAGAACTAAATGGTGTATAAATAATTTCACCAAAATCACGAGTGAAAGACGTTTCACCTACATAGGTGTTCGCCTATATAGTTGGAACCGATCCTTCGTCAGAACAAAGTAAATAAGGACAACGTTAGGTTGTATCTAAACCTCAAATGTTACACCTATAAAGTCGTATTCTATGCTGTAAAGTAGTACAATCTACATTCAATATCTGGGGGTCTAGCTAACGTTCATTTATATAACGAAAGTTTACAATTTCCGTTGCACTCACAGAGATGTTCGCTACAAACATTCATTTAAGATCCACAGCCTTCCACCTATATAGGCGCACATTAGAAATATTAAGCAGTGAAAATAAAAAAAATAAAATAAACACGTCTATATTGTTTTTCCGGTATGTCTGAATGAATAGGGACAAGAACTAATACCTAGAAAGTAATACAAGTGTGTATATTGACTATACAGACGCCGTAATAGCCTCCACCTACATAGGTGGAAGCAGCAATATGAGAAACAATTATAATAGATAAAAGGGTTCTACTAGTTTAAATAATCAACATATCTTCACAATATTATCAGGAGAACATGTGCCTTCGCCAAGGAGAGTGAAAATATATAAAAAGATTAGGAGCTCAGGAAATTTAGGTTTCCACCTAAAATGCAAGCATATTGAGCGGAGAGAGAGAAAAAGGTGTAGGCCAATAGATAAAATATTTTTATTATGAGACTTGAGAGGGTCCAAATGTTGATCTTCTAGGTGGCATTCCGCCTACAAACTTTCCGAACTACAATCTAGGCGTGCAAGCAACAATATCAAGCTTTTTAAGGTCTTAACCTCAAGCCGGTTGTCGATAAACAACCGCAGACTACATCTGGATCGCTTATTTATACCAGTCAAAACACGCGCCTGGTGACGTCTGTCTCCATGGACGCGGTCTCGCTTCTTCACACGAGACTGACTAGTTGCCGCTCAAACGGAATGTTCGGTCGTAACGGTCCAGAACTAGACATACGGACTCAGAACAATAAAATCCGTGCATTCCGCATGATCGGAAAATGACAGATGAAGAGAACGAGCTTTTGAACTGGAATAAACGAAGAATATGCTACAAAAATAGAATAAACGATGTAAACACGGTATGCACAGTTCACTAATAGAAAGATATTCATGATTATGCAGAGAAAGGGTGTTGCCGCAGTTATTTACATGCAAAAATAGGAGGCGAAGTGGCACATGGTTCTCGACCCTCGGTAATTTCGGACCAAGAAAACTTTCAAGTAAATAAGCCCGCGATACACGCGAACGTAAATTTGGAGCATTGATGAAAAATAACAGCAATAGCCAGTGCCGTTACAACATGTAGATGGGTTGATGATAAGATGAAATTTTATAACTAAGGTAACTAAGGTAGCGAAACTAAGGCTATGGGTAACGTGAATTACCGAGCGTCATCTAACATACACTCAACACAGACATGCAAATTACAGTATATAGGCTGTTATTCTACAGCGGTATTAATAAGCTATCACAATGTCACGCATGTCACAGAACTGCTAAGGTGTTGGGACGTTGGGGTAGGTGTTGTTTTGATGGAAATTTAGTTTGGGTGTCAAGCAGTGAGCTGATTTATAATACGGGGCCAAGGGATTAGGTGTCACAAGTGACTGAGTACATTCAGATTCCGAACTGCAAGTTAAGGAGAATTTACCTACAAGCCCACATTTGGCCAATTATGTGTGCCTATAAACAAATAATTAATCTAAGCATTCCGGACCCACGGTGGGGATATCCATCTTTGACAAAAGTACCCTTGTAACAAAGGTAGTCCACTAGAATTTCACTAGCCGAACGGGCGGGTCGTAACCTCCTGTACCCCAGTGTCAACCACCCGATATCCACACAGTAAAACTTAAATGCCTATTTCCCCAAAAGGCTTTACATCCACCCAAGAGCGCTTCCACCGTCACTAATTTACTTCATAGCCTAAAATATCTCATGAAGCACTTCATAGCCAAAAAGCAAATAATTATGAAGTTTACAATTTGGACAGTTACCCTCTTCATAGTACCTAATACACCTATGAAGTCTAACCGGGTAAAAAGAATCCTTAAATGATTAAAGGCCCGGAATGCTTTCCATAAGATTTGCAGCTCAAAACTGAAAACTCGTAATCAGGCCGTTTGGCGTTACTAAACTACTACTCACTTTTAATGCATGACCAAGCGAACTAGTCTAAATATTTATTCTAAATATTAGTAGTTAAGATTCTAAATATTGTAGATTAAAATTATGAGCGAACGGGAGTTGACCCACACAAGATCTCGGTACACAAAGTTTCCAACGCAGCGTTCCAAACACGCTGTATTTATATGAAACGAACCGAGGACCCATTCCAGGCACTCCAGAAGAGTCCTCGGCTCGTCCAGTCGAAACCCTGGGTCCTTCAATCAAGGACGCGCATTGGTTGGCTGGTTGCTAGAACTGCGCGTGACATAGAATGACTCACGGTGTCTAGACACCCCAAAGTGGTCACTAGTTCCGCGCGTGCAATAGGAGTCCTCGATTGGAGCGATTTCATTGGCCGTCAGATTCCTTGACCAAAAGAAAGATGGCGGCCTCCATGAAATATCAAAACATGCTTCACAGAAGAAATATCAAACGAGAATTAAGCTTACCAGCGGGAACTAGGACTGTTTCTATGACACAGACTTAATATATGGATAAAAACTAATTGAGGGAAACCGGGAATAGGATGTGACACGAGCGTGTTTGTAAATAACTGGAAGGTAAACATGAAATCTGACATCTCGCTGACTACTCATGCAAGAAAACATTCCGGCAGGGATGTTCAACTACCCCTCGGGTTCAATAAAGTTCGTCCCAAACTGAATCTTTCATAACTAGTCAGCGGGATTCAGTATCATAATCCAACCTAGTTTCTAATTGAACTACTCTATACATTTACCTTCCAATGAACTGGACTATACTTTTGGTATGAAAATTTCCCAGAAACCAGTCACCAGATAACATCTGCTCATCATTAAAAAAAAAATAAAATCGCAGCAACTGGCATCTAAGAACCATCAACTGACAACAAGGTGAAGCAGCGGATGGCCACTTGCCTCAACAGTCATTCTAACAGACGGACTTATTTTCCATCTGTGAGGGAATAAACTAGCAAAGGATACATTTTATAACAGTTGATTAAAAGTTTGTTCTTATATTATTGTTCTTGTTGTTTCTTCTCCTTTGTGGTTCTCTAAAGCAGTTGCACAGATTACGTCTAAGGTCCAGAAACGAGTATGTTTATGAAGCGCTGAAATTGCGTACTAGATGGTACCTGTCCGATCCTTGGTGGACTCCTTGGAAACTAGATATATTGGATCAAACAGGATAGTCCGAGAGCTTAGAGTTCTTGACAATAAGATTTAGTATACCTGATATTATTGTCTGTAGCTTAACTCTGTACTCGTTCTTACGTCATAAAGTAATTCATCCTAGAATTGATACAGAACAGTCCCAGTATATAGGTCTAGAATACTTTCAACTTCGCTGTAGTTTTATATTGGCTAAGTAATGTTCATTCTCATGTTTTGCGAAATGTTCATCTTCAACATTTTCCAGAATATGGTAACAGGTAAGTGTTCATAGTTCATCAGATTATAAATAGTGTTACGTTTCTGCTTTATGACAACTCCCTAGTCTAGAACTCTGGGGATATGTTCTAATATATGTGTAAATGTGTAAGTTCTATTATCCCATAGCGGGAGACCATAAGCTGAAGTAGCAAAGTCCTCGAACAGACTGTCCAGGTTCTTTTCCTGCCACACACTGATATGTAATCGCTATACAAAACTGTTTCGGTGTTTCTCAGAAAGGCTGGGGCAGGAATAGAGTTCATATATGTATTTAACAAGATTACCATTTTCTTCTCTTTCGTATTACTCGAGGGTACCATCCAGACTATTATCAGCATTTCCAAATAGAAGGGTGGTATACTAGGTTGTGCACAACTGAATAATTCCTTTAGATAATCGCTTGTGGTTCTTTCCTTCTCAAAAAGTCTGATTTTCAATGTTTTCATATTATTAAAAGTCAAAGCAGAATTTGTTGCGTTATTTTCTTCATAAAAATGTCTGATTGTCAATATTTTCAAATGATAAAACAAAGCAGAACTATTTTATTCCCTTTATCCCTATGGTTTCTAAAAACTACTTGTTATAAGAACATAGACATCCTCCAACTCACGGACTGCGCGCGAATTGAGGGGTCTTCTAATTGTCTATCAACAGTGGAATCCTTAATTCCGATTACTTCAAGAAACTTAAACATGAATAATGTGATTCTTAACTACTGTACAGACATCTGTTATTGTAACAAGAAATCTCATTTGACACGACAAGAAACGAACATTAGAAATCCATAAAAAGATACCAACAGTAACTGTTCTAACATATAACTAGTCATGTAAATAACATTATCTAACTTGTGTGCAAATACACATAAATAGTAAGAGAAAGAATATCTAGAACAGTAAATGCTCTGGGCTTTCAATGAGCTCAACAACATTAACATGCCGCCCCCCCCCCCCCTCCCCTCACACACACACACACAAAATCAAATCCAATTCCTGCTAGAGATTCTTTCTAATACCATAACACAGTCCAGACTATACGTGGGTATAGTCGGTCAAGAATCCAGACCTCTCAGGGGTCGGAAAAAACCTATCCGGACTCTATATTAGTCGGCAAAACACTATCCAGACTCATATAAGTCGGCAAAAAAAACAAAAAAAAAAAACATCCGGACTCTATATAAGTCGGCAAAAAACTATCCAGACTATATATGTCGGCAAAAATACTATCCAGACTCTATATAAGTCGGCAAAAAAAATATCCAGACTCTATATAAGTCGGCAAAAAAAATATCCAGACTCTATATAAGTCGGCAAAAAAACTATCCAGACTCTATATAAGTCGGCAAAAAAAACTATCCAGACTCTATATAAGTCGACAAAAAAAAAAAAAAAAAAAAAAAAAAAAAAAAAACAGAAAAAAAAAAAAAAAAAAAAAAAAAACTATCCGGTACATATAACATCAATTACCTTTACATGGACTTCTCTGACACCTTTCTGTCTGAAGCACAACCAGCCGAACGTATACGCATCTATTAACATTCTCGTAATTAACATTTAACATATATCAAGGAAGCTATCCAAGACCTGAGGGCCGGGCCCTGGCCCACGGTCAGCCTCCACTTTGAAATTATCAGTAGATCGTTGGCGAGAATGCACTTTCTTCCAACGCATCTGCCGGGCTATATCTCTAGTTATGCGCGACGTCGACTTCCTCTTACGAACAACTACCGGTTCTACACAACAATTATTGTTAGACACAAAATAACCAGTGAAAAATGGTACACAGTGGACACAAAGATTTACTTGAGACGACATAATGGTACCCTTACTTGAAACGTTTTCATTTAATGGGGAGTCCTTTATACATTTTATATGAACGGTAGGGAAGTTGGCGCCGGTGATACTTTTTTTGTTTACAATATTTTTATTAAAAGGGCTTTGACTGCGATTCGCGTTTGGTACATTCGTATTTGGCCATGCGCGCTGAAAATGCGAGGGGTCTTTGCAGATAAAATAACCATGATTCTCCGTATTTCTCATCTGATTACCCTGCCTTGCTTCTGCGCTGGTATTTGCTTTTAATGCTCTCAAATTAGCGCTGATTTCTCGAAGCTGATTTTGCATTATTGTATCTTGAGAAACCTCATCGCGCCGCATTCTAATGCCGGTCTTCGCGGACATAAGCCTTTTGCGCCTGCCTTGCGTAAAGGCTTTATATTTCAGAGCTATGCGCACTGCATCCTCCAATCTTTCGGGTTCTTTTGGCAAATAAACAGTTCCATTTCGGCGTCATTCAATGCCTCGATGAAAGAGTCCTTTGACAAACAATCTCTAAGGTCCAAAACAGCTGAACGATACGCCATGCGGGTTAAACGCTTAATATCCTGGGCTAACTCAGGGAGGGGCTAATCTCTTTTCTTAATTCTTTGCTTCATTTGCGCCTTATAAATCTCGCACTTATTTTCAGGTTCAAAACGTTCTGTTAAGGCAGTGACAAGACTATCGTAATCGTATCTAACTTCAGGAGTTAGGTCGCTCAAAAGCGCTTGTGCACTTCCACGCAAACTACACGCTAATTTAACCGCGCTTGTTTGCATGTCCCATTTGTTTGCATGAGCGGCGAGTTCAAACTGAACTAAATAATCTCGCCAACTGTATTTTCCAGCGTACTGCGCTACCTTAATTGTATCGATTGACCTATTTGCGCAGTTGACATTCGCGAATCTAGCGGACATCGGAAAATGTGGGTAACTATCTGCGGCACGGTTATGTGGCGAAACTGACCTTTCCCCTATTATACCTATCCATACTTTGGCCACGATCACTACATATATTTGTAGTCCTGCTCGGGAAAGGAATAGGGGCGCTTGCGCTTTGGTCGCGAGCATGCTCTCTCTGCTCGGTAGAATCTCTTCGTGGGCCTACTTCTGCATTCCTTAACTTTGCCGTTATGGCTGCTAACGCTGTTTGAATTGAGGAGAATTGTTTTTTCAATTCTTCAATTCCTTTATTTTGTTCCCCGGGTTTTATATTTTGTACCGGGACCGAAGTTTGAGCGGGTTCACCTACATGCTCATGTTGTCGGGGCAAACGAAGTAGGACTTCACCGCTGGGGGTACCATTGACAAAGGGTTCGTCGCAGGTGAAGGACGGAAAACTGTTACCGAGAACGGGGCTGGGGCGGGAGATTTGTCCTTCACCTGACACAGCAAACCCCTGGTCTCTGACATTGACAGTTTCCCTAATGTGACTGGGCTCATCTACATTAGTAGTACCAGGATCATCACAAGAAGCCATTTTCATAAATGAAATTTACACAAGGTTATGTGGGTAATTTTCTGTGACTGACCTGACGTAATAGCAGTGTTTAAATATATAACTATCTCAACGAGAGAAAATGACTTACTTCACTCATTTGAAAGAAGAAATTCACAAACAAGGGTACGTTTAGGCGACGGCTTTACTCTATACCAAACGAAACCTAGAAAAACGCCACTCTAATAACCAGTTTACAAACATATGGGGTGTTCTCATACCACTTCGTTCACAGTAACGAAGACACTGTTTATATACTAAGGGAACAAAGGGGAACTGGTTATATTTAGCATATAATTTAACTCCTATTTATACAAGAAAACATATTTTTCATTACCTAATGACACAAGTCTGACAGAAAGTAAAACAATTCTACTGATTTTAAATTTTATCCCACCGCTGCCACCAATTTTTGTGACGTCCCTCGTTCACGGGTGGTAAACCTAGGAACTACCACGAAAATGTGTTAACGTAGTTTCGTTCCCACGCCACATCCGGGACATAGCGGGGTAGTGCCAACGTCATAAAATAGACAAACAAACGTTGGTGTCATTTTTATTTTATTTTACCACGACGAACGAATTATGGGGAAACCGGGCAATGTGGTTCCATGTAAATAGACTCAGCTTCCTCTATGGACCCAAATTTTATCGGAAAAGTAATTTGCCTTCTTCAAATCTTTCTACCCGCACTGAGCATCGGACCACTTGTCTCCCCGGTTATTTTGTCAGTGCGAAGAATTTAACCTGTCTCCGTCGATTTGAGCTGACATTTGAAAGCATTCGCTGATGAAAATGATAAAAAGGCCCTTCCTAAACGTTCCCACATCGAAACAAAGATTTAGTGTTAACTCGTAAAAGAGTCAGGCCCCGTTTTTCAGGCGTGGTAGTTCCAAGATCACAGAGGTAGTTACCATGCTATGGGGTAGTTCCAACGATTTAGCAGTAGTTCCCACGACGTAATATTCTTTTTCAGATACGCCAATACTCTGGGACAGACATTTCTTCAATTTTAATTGATATGCTTTTTATACGGGGAAGTATTACAAGTATGGCTTCAATTTAAATATAGGACATAATTTTTATCTCATACAACACGCATTTACATAATCAATGCCAGGTAAGTTCGACAAAGTAATGTTGTACGCTATGAATTTAGTGATCTTTAGCATTGTGGTTTTGAAAAAGGCGGACAAGATTTGTCCTAAAATACCTTAAAAACTATAGCAGTAAATTCAGGGAAAAACAATCAAAGATTGCAGCCCATCAATGCCGCCAAGAGGAAAAGAAAAAACAAATGACAAAACAACCACCACAACTAATCACAAGAAATACCAGTTCTTTCTGCTCAACAACACAAACCACTGGGGTTTTACTGTGCGAAAGATCTTCCCCTTTTGTTTGATCTTACATTGCTCTAAACAGCAGCAGGCTACAAAGGTAAATGGAAAGCAATGTGACCAATGCAAAGCACGAAAGAGTGCCAGCATGCCTGAAAAAGGTAACACCAGAGCAATTATAATATTAAATGAGTAGCCAGAACAATATCAAAGTAAAAATTGAAAAGAGCAAGGATCAGGAACTGATACAATCAGATTCCAAACCCTGCCAATAATATCACAAGGAACCAACACGTGTCGCACTTGTGCGTTTTTCTTGTTCCTGGATCCATCTGTAAAAGAAGATACATAACATTTAAATATATTTTGTTTCACTAGCACGTGGTTTACCGTCCAGTACTCGTGCGTCATGAGACGACTGTAAGAAAATATCGGATATAAGCAGCAAAAATTAGATTCAGAATACTTTACTGGTGATATGATAAATTGACAATTCTTTGCCAGGGTCTGTGACTGGGGGAAAAACTAGTCCCTAGCTCTAAAAAGAGATGCGAACTTGGGCACGCAACTTTTCTCCAGTGTGAGCCTCCTTATTTTGAATTAAATTAATACAAATACATATATGCGATAAAATATTATTTATTTGGCCCCTAGTATAGAATATCTGAAAAGGAATATTAACTACCTTTAAAATGTCAGCTCAAATCAACGGAGACAGGCTAAATTCTTCGCACTGAAAAAATACTCGGGGAACAAGTGGTCCGATGCCCAGTGCGGGTAGAAAGATTTGAAGAAAGCAAATTACTTTTCCGATAAAATTTGGGTCCATAGAGGAAGTAGTTGCGGTCATGGTACCAAAGCCGTAATCCAAACTCATAAATCCATAAACGAATGACGAATCAGAATGTTCAAAACAACAGACATGGACCCCAGAACAAAGGGTGTAATCAGGCGTCCGCGGATAGTAAGCATTACTTGGTAAGCAAGCTTCGCCCATCATGCCCATAGGCCTGAACGAAGGAAATATCGGTAGAAGTGTATGTCCGGGATTTGGGAAGTCTACTTATGGCGCGTCACTTGCAAAAACATAAGAAACAATTCTGGAAACTGCCACATTGTAGGGATTGACTAGATCATGATGTCTCCCATAGAACTTCTTTAGTGTTGCTACCAGTTTTTTTTTTTTTTTTTTTGTTTTGTTTTGTTTTTTTGATACCCCTGGCTCAACAACTTTGTAGTGAGCTGAGATTGAAGGAAGCTGAGACATATTTACATGGAACCACATTGCCCGATTTCCCCATAATTCGTTCGTCGTGGTAAAATAAAATAAAAATAAAAATGACACCAACGTTTGTTTGTCTATATTATGACGTTGGCACTACCGCGCTAGGTCCCGGATGTGGCGTGGGAACGAAATTACGTTAACACAATTTCGTGGTAGTTCCTAGTTTTACCACCCGTGTCGTTGCTATATGAACCTCGGTCTCTCCAAGCGAGTGAAGCTCGCGTGCTTTGCAAACAGGCATGGGGAGGGGATGGGGAAGACGCTTTCTTTTCTCCAAATAGACTTCGCTATACAATCGGGAGAATGTAATCAAGACTATGAGCCCGTCTGCTGCTTAATCATTATTATTCTCTCATTGTAACATCCACACGTGATTAACTAATTGATAATATGTTGATGGGTTGATAATAAGATGAAATCTTATAACTAAGGTAACTAAGGTAGCGAAACTAAGGCTATGGGTAACGTGAATTACCGAGCGTCATCTAACATACACTCAACACAGACATGCAAATTACAGTATATAGGTTGTTATTGTACAGCAGTATTAATAAGCTATCACAATGTCACGCCAGTCACAGAACTGCTAAGGTGTTGGGACGTTGGGGTAGATGTTGTTTTGATGGAAATTTAGTTTGGGTGTCAAGCAGTGAGCTGATTTATAATACGGGGCCAAGGGATTAGGTGTCACAAGTGACTGAGTACATTCAGATTCCGAGCTGCAAGTTAAGGAGAATTTACCTACAAGCCCACATTTAGCCAATTATGTGTGCCTATAAACAAATAATCTAAGCATTCCGGACCCACGGTGGGGATATACATCTTTGACAAAAGTACCCTTGTAACAAAGGTAGTCCACTAGAACTTCTCTAGCCGAACGGGCGGGTCGTAACCTCCTGTACCCCTGTGTCAACCACCCGATATCCACACAGTAAAACTTAAATGCCTATTTCCCCAAAAGGCTTTACATCCACCCAAGAGCGCTTCCACCGTCACTAATTTACTTCATAGCCTAAAATATCTCATGAAGCACTTCATAGCCAAAAAGCACATATGAAGTTTACAATTAGGACAATTACCCTCTTCATAGTACCTAATACACCTATGAAGTCTAACCGGGTAAAAAGAATCAACTTAAATGATTAAAGGCCCGGAATGCTTTCCATAAGATTTGCAGCTCTTACTTTTTATGCTTAACCAAGCGAAATATACTAAATAGTATCAAGTACTGAATTGGTCGCATGTGGCGTTAAATCATGAAAGCACTGCATTACTGTCGTCAAGAAAGGATTGACCTGAAAAAAAATTCATTCAAAACACGAGCCATCATGATCATCATTGAAAATACAACCACTGATTGCGAGAGGTAGGATAGTGCCGGATGATGGTTTTGGAGATATAAAAAATTAGAGTGTAGCCCACCAGTCTTTCGAGGTCAAAGAATCTGATTTTAATTTCTCTGCAATATCATCATAGAATTTGGTTTTTGATTTGCGTACCATAGAATTGTTTTTGTTCCTCAGTTTTTTTTTAAAATTTGGCCCAAATTGTAAAAGTGTTGAGTAATTTTGCTTTACGAAAAGCTCTTTTACGTTTCCGAATGTAGCGTTTGGTAGTTGTGGTGATCCAGGGTGAGTCTGAAGAATTTATAGTGACGATTTTGTTAGGTATGCATTCTTTCGCGATTGAAATTATGTGTTGAGTTATGTTTTGGGCATAGGTATTTATATTTGTATTTTTTAAGGTTTCCCAGTCTGTAGCTGCTGCTTTGTCTCTTAAAAGATTATTAATCATCTTGATTGTAAGACCAAATATGTCTCTTATAACATTGCAGTTTTGGTTTAGAAAATTTAAATATGCCATATATTGGACAGTGATAACGCATATCTTGACAAAGAGAAGGGTCTCCCACTCCACTTGTTACCAAATGGTCCTTGTTACTAACAAGAACTAAATCAAGAACAGACATTGATAACATAATGTCTTAAAACTTTGGTTTAAACATATTTCATTCTGATTTTTATTCGACATGCAACAAACAATATACATGAGAATAAAATTTAAAAGACTGAAACTAATATGCTTATATGCTTCTTTTTCCGATGTTATTTAAACTTTGACGAAAAAAAAACAACAAAAAAACAGAAAAACATTGACGCAGATGTCCACTAACGCTATAGAGCAAACCTATATATGTACAGACGAATGAACGAACGGAGAACAGAAAAGCAAAAAAAAAAAACAACAACAAAAAAAAAAAAAGGAATATATATATATATATATATATATATATATATATATATATATAACACTCGGCATGCAGGTATACGTATATAATGGGATTTATTCAGTCCATAATTAATTAATATTGGGACCTGCAAAAATATTCTAACCGTTAAACACGGTAAAATATCTCTTATTTTTAAGAAGTATTTTTAGAGCTGAGGAAAGAAAAAAGAATGACTGAGCATCTTATGATATTTTTCTCACTTTACAAATTTTCCAGCCGCACAATCGAATCATACGAGCCTTAACATCAGAAAAAGTACCTTTGGACATGTGCGCCCAACGAAAATTCAGATCAGCCTGCGCATTTGGTAGTCTGATTAGAATCTTCCATGGGAGCATTTTGGATAGCCAAGGATGCAGAATGACTTCACGCGGACAAGAAAAACTCTAGTTAGACAACGCAGATGCGCAGGCTGATTTAAGTTATAATTTGGCGCACATGTTAGAAGGTACTTTTTCTGACGTTGTTGTCCATGAGGCATTGCCGATTTACACGTAAAGTTGATATAACCTTGTTGTTTTAAGTAACTTACATGCCCTTATTGTCAGGTTTTAAAGTCCACTTGCTATCAATTTGTCCAGGAGATCAGATTTTCAAGGACGACAAGTATTAAATACAGTCAACCCTCTTTATACAGACACTCGATACAAGGACAAAATTCGTTATTATGTCAATTTGACTGTCACAAAACCTTCGCTTAAGAGGTAACAGTTAGTCACAAATTGTGCAAGAATGCTGTATTCAATACTTTAAAGAAATATGTGTTTGTATATTTGTTAGAATTGCCTCAGTGAGACGATTCTAATAAATATCCAAAACATATGTTATATGAGGAAATAAGAACAATAAAAGACCTTTCTTGTAGATCAATCTGCTCATTAAGTATTCTTTACAACAGCAAGTTCATTTTAATGGCAAAATCGTTGGGAAAAAATGCTGTCGTAACTGTAGTAAACACTGTGTAAAGGTCGCGCTATACAAAAATTGTATTCGTGCATACACTGGGTAAAGTTCCAGGTCAGCCTGCGCTTTCCTGCACCTTTATGAAAACACGCCTATTCAAATATACTGGAAATTTTACCACCAAAAAATGAAAATTTTCAGATAAAAAAATTCTATTTTACACATTTCTGATCAAAACATAGATTGTGGGTACTCGTTAGAACCACCTCAACGAGGCGGCTCTAACGAGTATCCACAATCTATGTTTCTGAGCAGAAATAAGAAAAATAATGTATACCCCTGTAAACCCCAGTTTTACTACATAAAAGTGGGGTTTAAGGGGGTCAAAATTGTATAGGCATGTTTTCGTGATGCAAATCAGAGCCTTTATTGTCCGCTTAGAGAAATATTTGATGATGTGGAATGTATGAACAAAAAGCGCATGTCTTGAAGAGGCTAGGATAGCATATAAGCATATTTGCATCTATTGAAAGACATATTTTCGCTTAATGAAAATTGATACATATTCAAGGGAGACAACTCTGTTAAACTTAATTATGTTCCCTTCTGAAAAGGGTTCCACTCTGAAAGGAAAGCATTTGCGCCCAGTGGGTTTATTCTGAAAAGAAATCCCTTTCCACCTGTATGCATTTTTTAGAGTAGATCCCTTTATAGAAGGATCTTTGAACAATTGACGGAAAGCAATAAAAGTTTTCACCCTTGAAAACATGAGAAAAAAATCTACGAGTCTACCAATTAGGGGCAAGTGTGCTGTTTTCTTACCCGTTCTCGTTGTTCTCATGTAGAAAGATTTTGATAGGTCAATGTTTTGTCTCTCGTGACCAGTGAACTTTCGAACGTTTGATTAGTCAATATGGTATGACGTAAGACTTCTGAGCTTGTGATTAGTCAACATGGTATGACTTCCGAGACTTTTTTTGACGATATAGTATGACACAACAATACGACAGTGAGTTTTCAAGGAGGAAGAATACCTCATACGTGTATTTATCCTCTTGCTTCTTTTGCTCTAAAAGAAGAATAATAGATAAATATGAGGTGTTCTTCTGTAGCGCGGCCCGAATTTCGGGACTGCATTATTTTCCAATCTTTCTCATTGTAAAATTTTGGTACGACATTTTGTTATCACGTGAGAATACAAGCTTTGTCAGCACCCAGTCAGACGTAAAGGACACGTATTCAAATTGAAATTGTTACATGTGCGGTGACCAATGATTTGTCTCTTCTGCCTGCGCATATGTAATCTGATCAAGGACTTCACTGTTCACATCACGTTCGGAGTAGTCGAAGAATAAAACAGGTAGTCTAACCAGGCCCTTCACTGTTCGCATTAGGTTTCTATGGCTCTCAGACTAGTCGAAAAGTTAATACTTGATCTGATCACTGCCTTTCATATCTGCGACGGTAACATTTGTTCGGATTTATGGTAAAATCACGAAGATTATGCATAATGCTGCGAAAACTTACTATGTGCACCAAAC